>VZQC01006658.1:214025-230221 GCA_009823505.1 Rhizomys pruinosus
TTTTTTTGGTCTTTTCGAGACAGGGTCTCCCTGTAGTCCCAGCTGTCCTGGAACTCACTCTGTAGACCAGGCTGGCCTTGAACTCACAAAGATCCCCCTGCCTCTGCCTCTGCCTCCCAAGTGCTAGGATTAAAGGTGTGTGCCACCACACCCGACTGTTTTTGTTTTTTACTGATGAGTAAAATCTTACCTAATAGCAGCATTTACTGTCAGTGTGTGCTGCCCCTGAGCCACATTTAATTTTAATCCTCACCATAACATGCTTATCCTTCACAGTAACCTAGTGAACAAAAGTCACCATTTTGCTTGGCACATGAGGAAACTTGGGGCTCTGTGAGTTTATTTTTTTCTTTGTCTTTTCCAAGACAGGGTCTTCCTGTAGCTCCGGCTGTCCTGGAACTCACTCTGTAGACCAGGCTGGCCTTGAACTCACAAAGATTGGGCTACCTCTGTCTCCCAAGTGCTAGGGTTAAAGGCGTGTGCCACCATGCCTGGCTAGGGGCTGTGTGACTTTAAACTGCTGCCCACATGGCCCTGCACCTCCCCTTCCTTTGCTTACTCATTCCATCCCTACCTGTCCCCATCTTTCTTTCTTTTTTAAAAATATTTATTTTATGTGTATGAGTGTTTTGCCTGCATGTCTGTAAGTGTACCCGTGCTGTGCAGTGCCCATGGAGACCAGAAAAAGGCATTAGGTCCTTTGGAACAGGACTTACAGATTGTTGTAGCTGCCATGTGGGTGCTGGGCACTGAACCTGGTTCCTCTACAGGAGCCCCTGTTGGGGGTCTTGAGTCATGCCAGCCATCCTAGCACTTGAAAAGCTGAGGCAGGAGGATGGAGGATGGAGAGGTCAGTGCTATCCCGGGCTACATAGTGAGACCCTGTTTCAACACACAAAACAAATTCAAAATCCAAAAAAAGAAAATGAAAAAGAAGGTAGAACCAAGCCAGGATTCAGGCTGTTGTTCAAGATGGACAGACAGCAGGGTATGATGGGGACAGATCTGTTTACAGGAAATGAGACGGTCACAGCTGCTATGATAAAGGGAGACAACTTCATGCTCCTAATTCTGCAGGGAGGACAAGAATCACCTCGTGCCTTAGCTTTCCACCTCTCATAGAATACCAGAGAAAAGCCACTTGAAGGAAGAAGGGTCTTTTGACTCCCGGTTTCACGGATTTCAAAGTTGTTGTTAAAGGCCTATGTCACTGTGCCCCACTTAAAATTTTTTTCTCCTGCTGGGCTTGGTGTTCCCAGCACCTGGGAGGAAGAGACACTCGAATCTCTGTGAGTTCAAGGCCAGCCTAGTTTACAGAGTGAGCTTCAGGCCAGCTGGGACTAAAGGGAGACCCTGTCTCAAAATTACCAAAAAAAAAAAAAAATTACCAAAAAATTACCCCCCAAATTTTTTTTCTCCTAAAGGCTTTTTTATTGTATTATAGTTTTCACTCTTTGCAGTGTTTGGGATTAAAAGTAATATCTTGCATATGCCAGGCAAGTGGTTGACCACTCAGTGTATCCCAATCCAAACCACATATGCTCCTTTTTTGTTTTGTTTGAGATGGTCTTTTTTTTTTTTTTTTTTTTTTTTTTTTGAGACAGGGTCTCTCTTTAGTCCCAACCGGCCTGGAGCTCACTCTGTAGACCAGGCTGACCTTGAACTCACAGAGATCCACCTGCCTCTACCTCTGGAGTGGTGGGATTAAAGGCGTGCGCCAGCACTAAAGACGGTTCTTAGCTGCCATGTGGGTGCTGGGAATCGAACCCCAGTCCTCTGCAAGAGCAGTCACTGCTCTTAACCACTGAGCCATCTCTCCAACCCCAAGATGGTCTTTCTTTGTAGCCCATGCTAACCTGGAACTTACCATGTAGCCTAGGCTGCCTTGAACTCTTAGTGAATCTCCTTCCTCTGCCTCCCCAGCGCTGGGGTTATAGGTGAACACCATCATATCTTGCTCAAATAACCCTTTCATTTTTTTCCCTATTATATGAATTATTTGTACATTCTGGAGGTAAAGCCCTTACCAGTTATGTAAGTTGAAAATATGTCTCTCATTCTGTGGATAATATTGTTACAGTTTTTTTTTGTAATAATCACTTGAAGTCCAAACACAAGAAATCATTGCATAAACAAGCTTATAAACATTAGGTTTCAGGGCTGGAGAGATGGCCTAGTGGTTAAGAGCATTGACTGCTCTTGCAGAGGACTTAGGTTCGATTCCCAGCACCCACATGGTGGCTAAGAACCATCTTTAAGCAGGGCATGGTGGCACATGCCTTTAATCCTAGCACTCGGGAGGCAGAGGCAGGTGGATCTCTGAGTTCAAGGCCAGCCTGGTCTACATGGTGAGTTCCAGGCCAGCTGGGGCTATAGGGAGACCCTGTCTCAAAACAATAAAACCAAAAACCAAAAAACCATACAACTCCAGTTATGTTGGCCCAATGCCTTTAATCCCAGTACTCCAGAGGATGTTACTGTGGCTACAGAGACACTGTCTCAGATATAAAATAAATTTAAAAAATTTTTTTAAAAGATTAGGTTTCAGGGGCTAGAGAGATGACTCGGCAATTAAGAGCACTTGCTGCCCTTCCAGAGGATCAGAGTCTGGTTTCCAGCATCCATGCTGAACATCTCACAACCACCTATCACTTCAGCTCCAGGGGATCAGACATTACCTGGCCTCTGCTGTCATGCACATGCACATCAGCACAGACATACACAGACACACGTACCTATACATGAATAAAAATAAACCCTTTGGAAGAATAAAGAAGACATGTTTCGGGGCTGGAGAGATGGCTCAGCGGTTAAGAGCACTGACTGCTCTTGCAGAGGACCAGGGTTCGATTCCCAGCACCCACATGGCAGCTAAGAACCGTCTTTAACTCCACTTCCAGGGGAATCCAATGCCCTCTTCTGATCTCTGCTGCATTGCAGGACACAGGTGCACCAACCTACATGCAGACAGTACATTCATACACATAAAAAATAAAAAAAAAATAAAAAATAAAAAAAACATGTTTCAGGACCAGGGAAGAGTAAACTAAGTGTGTAAAAGCAGTTCCTTGAAAGCCTTTTTTTTTTTTTTTTTGTCTTTTCGAGACAGGGTCTCCCTGTAGTCCCAGCTGTCCTGGAACTCACTCCATAGACCAGGCTGGCCTTGAACTCACAAAGATCCGCCTGCCTTTGCCTTGCAAGTGCTAGGATTAAAGGTGTGCACCACCACGCCCGGCCCTTGAAAGCCTTTTATACTTTCAGTTCACACATACACACACACACACACACACACACACAATTTAAAATAAGTAAATAAAAATTAATGAAAAATAAGTAAAAGAATTAGTAATGCCCCAAGTCTAAATTTAATGACATGCTTTAGAAACTACCTCTGTGATGGTAACAGGCTCAATCTCCTGTTGACTCATCATGGGCAACAGAAGCTTGTTACATGATATAACCCATGCACCCATATTGTCTGAAATGTTGTCCTGGCTACCCTTTTAATTGACAGAGGAAAATAAAGGAGGAAACCAAAGTACAAACAGAAGCCTGTGTCGCATCAGCCGCCAGCTTGATGCATCTCTAGAGGTGCTTTCCTAATAGACTTTACATCCGTGTACAGCTAATAGAAGTCTGTTCGGTTCACTTGAGGCTTAAAAACCAAAGTTTTCTTTAAGCATATTTTTTGGTCACAAAATAAAACACTACTGAACATAGCCAAGCACCACCTCTTGTAATTGACAAGATAGAGGAATTTTAAAGGTTATGATAAACTTCTGTGTTCTGTTCTCATTTTATTTTTCTTGTCTTTTTCTGTTTTATTTTTTGAGTTTTCTTTCATGTAATTTAAGAAATTCATAATTTATCAAACATTCAATCTTCTATGGTCTTTCTGCACACCATTGTGTCATTTACAAGGTTAAAGTTAGAAAATCCTGCTGTTTATGAGTTTCTTTTTTATTTTGCTTCGTTGAATGTTACAAGTGCTGTCTCGGAAGTCAACATAGGTTGCTATGTAGTACGTCACAGATGGCCTCGCCTCAGCAGAGCAGTGTTTTGGAAGTTGCTCTGTTCTATTGAAAACAAGAGAATTCCCAGAGAAGTGCTGAGTGTGTCTCCTGACACCACTGCTGTAGTATAAACACAGTGTGAAAGATGAGGTGGGCTGGAGAGGAGGCTTGGGCGCCCACATGCCTGTGCTGGCATCAGCTACATCTACTCCCCCTGTTGTGGGTGCTAGGAACCAAACCCCTGTCCTCTGCAAGAACAGCCAATGCTCTTAATTGCTGAGTTCTCTCTCCAGCCCCTAAACTTTGTCATTTTAAACTGTGTTTATTTATAATCACATTTAGTGATCCATGTATACACACACACACTTTTGACACTAGGAAGAGATGGAACTTATGATCTGCTACCTTAATATGTTTAGCCCTTAATATGTTTCTTAAATGGGTCATGTGGTATTAAATTCAAAAGTCCCAAAGGGATGTATTGAAAAATTAAGCTGAGTGTGGTGGTGCGCGCATTTTTTTTTTGTATTTTTGTTTTGTTTTTTGCTTGTTTGGTTTTCAGACTTTTTTAAGACAGGGTTTCCCTGTTGTATCAGATGTCCTGGAATTCACTGTGTAGACCAGGCTGGCCTTGAACTCACAGAGATCCTCCTAACCTTTGCCTCCTGAGTGCTGGGATTAAAGGCCTGCACGGGTAGTGCACACTTGTAATCCTAGAACTCAGGAGGCAGAAGCTAGCCTGATCTACACAGTGAGTTCCAGGCCATTCAGGACTACTTAATGAGACCCTGTCTCAAATGAACAAACAAAACGTAATCCTGTTCCCCTACTTATTTAATTTTCTACCCCAAAGGCACATTGGCAAAAGCCATCATTTGTTGATTTTTTTCACTTTATTGGCAGTGTTTATGATCATTCTTTAGCTTTTGTTGATGCTATTAGTAAGTAGAAAAAATTGCAAGCATTAACTACATTTAATTTTTGCAGAGCACAAAGACAAAAGGATTGAGAAAATTAGAGATATGACATTAGGCATAATGGCACATCTATAACTTCAGTATCCTGGAGCCCGAGGCAGGGAGACCTGTTGGGGGCCAGCCTCAGCTACATAGTAAGCTCTTGTCTCCATCTCTGTCCATACTCCAAGTGAATAGTTGCTTTCTGTGTATAAGCATCTTTTATTTATTAACTTGTTTCAATCTTTTAATTACTTATTCACTTCTTTTTTGCAATACTGGAAATAGTACCCAGGCTTCTCACACGCTAGACAGGACCCCACCACTGAGTTTACACCGGGCCGTATTTAAGTCTTAAATAACCATATGAGGTGTTACCTGCAGGTTATGCATAAAAAACAGGTAGGCAGAGGCTCAGTGACTTGTCCAAGCTGGTTAATAGAAGAACCATGAGCAGAGGAGTCTTGGGTTTATTCCTTTCTCTTATTCTCTGACTGACTTGTAATACGCTGTTAGATGTCTTAGGAACTATTATGCCCATTATTATTGGGGAAAATGCATAAAAGTAACATTGCTAGCCTAGGGTCTCACATGCCCTTACAGATGCAGCTGAGAAGGCCCCAAGTTTGTGGGCTGGTGAGAGAGCTCAGTGGGTAAAGGTATTTGCTGCTAAGCCTGATGAGCTGAGTTTGATCCCCCAAAACCCACAGAATGGAAGGAGGGAACTGACATCCAGAAGCCGTCCTTTGAGCTCCACATGCACACATGGCATGCATGTCCACACACGTCAACACACAAAATGTAATAAAATTAAAAAAGAAATTTTGTGACAAAACTGAAGAGATGTCTCTGTGGTTAAGAGCCCTGGCTGCTCTTGTAGAAGACCCAGGTTCAGTTCCCATTACCAACATGGCAGCTAACAACCATCTGTAACTCCAGTTCCACGGGATCCAACGCCCTCTTCTGGCCTCTGTGGCCACTGCAGGATGCGGGTACACTTAAATACATGCAAACAGTAATATACTCATACACATAAAATTAAAAAAATTAAAAATGTTCACAAGGATTCTGGGAGTTGGGTGGGGGGTAGGGGGAGAAGAAAACCCGATTTTCATAGTTTTGAGTAGCATAGCCTGACTGTTGGCGTCACTGTAATTAAGATGCCAAATTGTATGTTTAAATAAATTGCTTTTATCTTTTCTGTTTATTTTATCCAGTAATTTAGTGGGTTTTCTTTCCTTTTTTATTTTAACATCATTAAGGAAACGATTCACAAGGAAGCATGCTGTATTTAAAAGTATCACAGTTGAGGTGGCAGGAAGCAAGCATGGTTCTTGATTTTCCCCCTCTGTACAGTTGTTTATGTTTGTGTTTCCATGTCAACAGCAAGAACATTCCAGGAGACCTTGCTTCTGCTATTGGCTCTGTGGGCTTATTTGATTCAGCTGCAGGATTCTGTGCCCATGTGTTGGAGACTTAAAAGGCCCTTTCTGTTTGACATTTTATTGCCTAAATCCCCTTAGCAAGGTGTAAAATTTAGACTGTCATTGGTAATTGAAAGAATTATGGAAGAGAATTACAGAGCACCTAGGAGACAAAGGCTAGGGGATACATTGGGGCTGAAAAGGATTTTTTTTGGGGGGGGTCTTTTTGCAACAAGGTCTCCCAGTAGCCCCAGCTGGCCTAGAATTTGCTGTATAGCCCAGGCTAGCTTTGAACTCACAGAGATCCACCTGCCTCTGCCTCCCAAGTCCTGGGATGAAAAGGAATTTTTCTTTAGGTTTTTTTTTTTTTTTCTTTTCTTTTTGAGACAGGGTCTCCCTGTGTAGCTCTCTGGGCTGGAACTCTCTTTGTAGACCTTAAACTCATAGACATCTACTTGCCTCTGCCTCCTGAGTGCTAGAAAAGATTTCTCTGTTTTATTTCATGTGTATCAGTGTCTGCCTACATGTATGTACGTGTATCAGTCACCCTGGAACTAGAGCTATCAGTGGTTGTCAGCCACCACATGGGAACTGAACCTGGATCCTCTGCAAGAGCAACAAGTACTCTTAACTGCTGAGCCATCTCTCCAGCCTCTCTCCATTGCTAGCTTTGGTCTGAATTCTTCCAGTAGGGTGGGAGCTTGGCACAGGTGGGAACGCTCCTGTCTCTCCATTGCTGCTTCCTCTTTTTCTTCCCACCACCTTTCCTGGCTTCTCTGTACATCTCTGTTCCTTAATCATCTGTTATTTGCTTGTTTGGTGTTTTTTTTTGTGTGTGGTTTTTCATGGTTGGGATTTTTGTATCCCAGGCTGGCCCAAATGACCTTGAACTCCTGATCCTCCTGTCTCCACCTCAAGAGTGCTGGGATCTTACATATACAAATACATACATATATATATATGGCATATATATATGTATATATATGTATATACATATATATATGGCATATATATATATGTATATATATGGCATATATATATGCCATATATATGTATATATATGTATGTATATATATGGCGTATATATATATGTATATATATATATATATACATATGTATATATATGGTCTCATTGCATGTCTCACTTCGAATGATATGTGCCAGAATTCCTTGGCAGTGGGAAATGAGGTGCAGGAGGCCACCACATGACAAAATGTCATGAATCAGTAACAGACATACATCAATCAATATGTTAATGCAAGAAAACTAGAATGTGCTGGGCAAGGTGGTGCATGCCTGTAATCCCAGCACTCGAGAGGCAGAGGCAGACAGATCTCTGTGAGTTCAAGGCCAGCCTGGTCTACAGAGCAAGTTCCAGGACAGGTGGGGCTACAGGGAGGCCCCATCTCAAAAAGACCAAAAAAAAAAAAAAAAAAAAAAGAAAGGGGGCTGGGAAGTTGGACAGCAGTTAAGATCCGCAACGGCTCTTATAGAACCCTTATCGATCCCTCAGCACCCAGCATGATGACACATGGCGGCCGAGAACCGCTGAAACTCCAATTAGCTTACTCCAATTCCAGGAGAACTCTCCAGTGTCCAGGGGAATCCGAGACCCTCTCTGGCCTCCGGCAGGCATTGCACGAACGGGTGCACAGAGCTTGGCATAGCAGACAGTACAATTCAAACAATACAGAAATAAAAACACAGGAAAAAAAAAAAAAATTTTTTTGTTAATAAAAAAAAGGAGAAAAGGAAGGAAGAAGGAAGGAGGGAAGGAAGGGGGAAGGAAGGAAGGACAGGAAGAAGGAAGGAACAAACATAGCATGTAAGAGCATTTCTTAAAAGAGCCTACGTTAAAACACAGGTACGGTCTGCAGGTCTCAGGTGTGGCTGGAGAGAGACCTCAGCAGCTAAGAGCTGCTCTTTCAAAGGACTTGGGTTTGATTCCCCAAACCCACGTGGCAGCTGACAACCATGCATAACTCAGTTCCAGGGCATCAGACACCCTCTTCTGACCAGTGCAGATATTGCACAAGGGTGCACGAACACATATGCAGGCATTATACTCATAAATAAAAAATTTAAAAAAGAAAAGTTCCAGGTATGGGGCACAGGGGACATTCAGAAGGAATGCTGGGGGTTAGACTGGCAGGCAACAACCTTCGGAAACTGAGTTCAGGCCTCAGGACCGCCACCAGCAGACAGCACAACAGGGGCTCTGAGAAAAATCTGGCCCACACAGCTGAGTCCCTTTAGATCTCAGAGGAATCTGGCAATCTTTGCTTCTCCAGCAGGCTGCCCTGAAGGGGGGAGGAGGATGTATCACAGCAGCTCTTTGATGTGTCCCAGCTGCCAGATGGGCTCACTGGGGAAGTGAGAAATCCAGGCGCTGGAAGCCTGTGTTAGCCAGACACTCCAACAGCGCCTCAGTAGGGCCTGTTGGTATCTGACTGGGGAGAGGGGAGGGCCGCTGCAGGTACTGTGGCCTGAGGCAGACGTCCTGGGCCCGGGATTCCTAACGTGGGGGGGGGGGGGGGGTGGGGGGGGAGGGGGGGGGGGGGGGGGGGAGGGGGGGGGGGGGGGGGGGGGGGGGGGGGGGGGGGGGGGGGGGGGGGGGGGGGGGGGGTGGAGGGGGGGGGGGGTGGGGGGGGTTGGATGGGGGGGGGGGGGGGGGTGGATGGTGGGGGGGTGGGGGGGGGGGGGGGGGGGGATTTGTTGGATGGCTCAGTGGTTACTGGTTGCTCCTGGTTACTTTCCCTATTGCTGTGGTAAAGTGCTGACCAAAAATAACTTGCAGAGGAAAGGGTTTATTTTCTCTTCTATCTCACCAGTCACAGTTCATCACTGAGGAAAGTCAGGGCAGGAATTCAGGGCAGAACTGAAGCACAGACCACAGAGGAATGCTGCTTTCTGGTCTGTGCTTCGGTTTCTGCCACCACATTCCTGCCTGGCTTCCCTTGAGGAAGGAGTTCACTGTAAGTGAAATAAACCCTTCTCCCCCAACATGCTTTTGGTGAGAGCATTTTATCACAGCCATAGAAAGCAAACTAATACAGTGGGTAAGAGTGCTCGCTATGCAAGCTTGAGGACCTGAATTCCAGTCCCACAGCACCTTGTAAAAACCTGGGAGTGGCCACACACTTGCAATCTCAGCGCCTTAAGGAATGGAGACAAGATTGCTGGGGCTTGCTGGTTGCAGTCTGGCTCCAGGTTCAGAGGGTGACCCCGTCCCAAGGGAATAAGGCGGAGCACGATGGAGCAGGACACTTGACATTCTCTGCCTCTGCACACTCATGCACTGCCTCGTGCACCTGTGGATACACATGTGCTTATACACACCAACACACACATGAACCCTTACTTTCCTACCGTGTTCAGTTTTTCTCAATCCACTGCACTCTGCTTCTAGAGAAGGGGAGCAGTTGCAGCTGCCGTGCTGCGTTGTGACAATAGGAGTTAGTTGGAGGTGACCTAGTATTCTTGGTTACCACTGAAGTGTAAAGTATAACAACCTATAATATGTGTTTTAGTGTGCTAGCTGAGAGCACAGACTGGGACCAGAATGCCTGGCTCTTACACCTTGTGTTTGCTAATCATGGAAACAAAACATGTAACCTTGGCCGGGTGTGGTGGCGCACGCCTTTAATCCTAGCACTTGGGAGGCAGAGGCAGAAGGATCTCTGTGAGTTCAAGGCCAGCCTGGTCTACAGAGTGAGTTCCAGGACAGCCAGAGCTACAGGGAGACCCTATCTCAAAAAGACCAAAAAAATCCCAAAAAACAAAAACAAAGAAAAACCATGTAACCTCACTTAGATGTGGCTCAGAGTCCTCAGTTGTAAAGTAAAGCCCATCCTAAACTGGATCTCTGCAACCCAATATCAAAATCACAGGCAAGGGAGTTCAATTGCTCATCTTGGGTGGAGTGTCTGCTATCTGCAGTTGATGGCAACTGAGATGACATGGCAGAGAATACAGAGAAAAAAGGAGGCCGACAGACTCGGTGCAGGCTCATCAGAGGTAGGGCTTCTCCAGTCAGGCCCTGCTCTCAGCCAGGCCCTGCTGTGCAGTTCAGGCTGACCTTGCAGAATGTACTTACAGACAACTGCCTCAGTCCTCCTTGTCCTGAGTGCTGGGTGCACAGGCCCGTACCGCCAGGCCCAGACCGCATACTTTTGCCTATTTTTGTGGCAAGCCTGATCTTAGATTGTTGTTTTCTTCAGATATTTACAAAAATCTGGATGTGCTTAGGAGATATTGGAGAGTTTTCATCATTGTGGCTTGCAGAACTTTAAAATACGTAGTTATTGTGATTATCTATACCCAAGAGTTCAAGGCTGGTTTGGACTAGAATAAAACTGACTCGAAAAACCTACCAAATGGGCTGGTGATGCAGCTCAGTTGTTAGAGTGCTTACATAGCGTGCACAAGGCAGTCTGAAGCACCATGTAAACCAGGTGTGGTGCCCACCAGTCACTGTGGTGGAGCCAAGACAAGAATCAAAAGGTCAAGCTCATCTGCATAGTGAGTTCAAGACCAACCTGGGACACATGAGACCGACCATGTCTCAACAAGCAAACAAAACAAAACAGGAGTAACTGACTAGATTTAAGTATAAAAAATTGTCATAATTTGGACCATTAAGATGGCTCAGTGGGTAAAGTCACTCACACCAAACCTGGTGACCTGAGTTCCATCTTGCAGTTTGTCCTCTGACTTCCTCTTGCATGCCACCCCATACATAATAAGTCAATAAGTGGAATAACAGCTTTTTAAAAAAATTTTTATTTATTTTTTTTTAATTTTTTAGTCTTTTTTTTGAGACAGGGTCTCCCTGTAGTCCCAGCTGTCCTGGAACTCACTCTGTAGACCAGACTGGCCTCAAACTCACAAAGATCTGCTTGCCTCTGCCTCCCAAGTGCTAGGATTAAAGGCATGCGCCACCATGCCCGGCAATTTTTTATTTATTTCTGTATGTGTATGAATGTACTGTCTGCATGCAAGTGTGTGCACCCGTGTTGTGCAATGTCACAGAGGTCAGAAGAGGGTGTCGGATTCCCCTGGAACTGGAGTTCTCCTGGAATTGGAGTTTCAGACGGTTCTCGGCCGCCATGTGGGTGCTGGGGATCGAACCCGGGTCCTCTGTAACCACTAGGCCATCTCTCCAGCCCCGGAATAACAGCTTTTTAATTGCAGTCTAGTGGTGCCATACCTCACGGGCTACCTGCCTCCTTCCCTTTATTTTTCCTGGGACATTGTCCCAGTATGTCCTTGTCACACGTAGCGCATCTGTTTCTGGCAGTTGTCCTCGTTGCTTCGCTGGCACACAGTTCTTGCATTTAGTAACCAGAGTAATCCAGTCTTCCGCTTTGCTTCTTAGCTGATTTCTGGGACTGACAAGTTGCATTTGTGATGTTCAGGAATCAGTAAAGGAAGTGTTTGCTCAAGCAGCTCCTAAGGAAGCCACGGTTGCGTCTCCCAGCCTTCATTTTCTGCAAGCCTTGTTCTATTTTCTTCCCACTCAGCGGCAGTTCTCCCCAGGACCTTGCGAACCCACTGAGCCTCTGGGCCTGGCCCAAATGCAAAGTACCATCGACAGCATCCTCGTTTGGCACTGACAGGACTACACAGCACACGATGATTGTCGTTGCTGGCAGAGAATATGTTGTTAGGCTGCCGACTCTTGTTGAGTATTTCAAGCAGAGTGGCAGTCAGCCACTGGGTACAGCCCTGAGTGCAGTGGAATGAATAAGATCTTGGAGTAAACTCCAGGTTTCTCCATTTGATCTTGGACAAAATTACTCCATTCCCTAGAAATACACTGAGTATTGCTGAATGCGAGCTTCAAGGGCAGAGGACTGATGAGTTGACTTATTAGTCTATAGCTGTGAAATTAACATTTAGCAAAATGTTTTTTAACTCGGAGGTTTCTTTTTTGATATTATACATATGAGTGTTTTGCATACATGCATGTTAAGTGCACCTGTGTCATGCAGTGCCTGTGGAGGCCAGAAAAGGGTGTCAGATTCCCTGGATGCAGAATTACAGATGATTGTTAGCCAGGTCTGGTGGGATGGGGGGGCAGAGAGGGGGTCATGGATCTAGATTTGATTTGTAATTTTGTATAAAATGCACAGAGCTTCAGTAAAACATTGGATTTGAAAAAAAAATATGCCAGGTGTGGTGGCTCATGCCTTTAATCCCAGCAGGTGGATCTCTGTGAGTTCAAGGCTAGCCTGGTCTACATAGCAAGTTCCAGGCCAGCTGGGGCTACAGGGAGACCTTGTCTCAAAAAGACCAGGAAAAAAAAAAAAATATATATATATATATATACACACACAAATATATAAATATATAAAAATGAGATAAAAAATAAACATTTAAAAATAATAAAATAAAAAATAAAGCATTTAAAGGAAACAGTAATATAACTTTNAAAAAAAAAATTTTTAAAACCATAACGTAAATTTCACCTGTTTATTTGTACAGTTTAATGAATTTTAGTTGTTTGTCAATTGTACATTTTAATTTTGGTATGTTTGTTGAGTTGTACAAGGATTATTACAATCTAATTTATAATATTTTATTTTGAAAAGAAACCTCATACCATTTATTGTCATAGTTACCAGTTTCTGTTCAACAGATATTTATTACATGCCTATGTGTTAGGCACCGTGATGGTTAGTATTGTTGGTTTGACACCTAGCAGGCAAGCCTGCTGGCACTAACCTGTGAGGGATCCTCTAGATTAAGGTTAGCCTTTGAGAATGTCTTTAAGAAGTTTTCTTAAATTGATTGATATGGGAAGGCTCATCTTAATTTTGGGTGGGTCATTCCCTAGGAGAATGCTATACTGTTTCAAATGAAGAAGACAAGGTGGATACTAGCATGGATGAGTTCTGTCTGTAGATTTAATGTGACCAAGTTTCTGCTGCCTTGATATCCCTGCAGTGATGAATTGTAACCTGGAATTGTGAGCCAAATAAACCCTTTTTCAAGTTGCTTATCACACCAATAGGAAATGAAATAGTGACAGGCACTATGCAGAGTGCTAGAACTAAATAAAACAAATTTCTTTTTCTTTTTTTATTATTTTATGTGTATAAGTGTACTGTCTGCATGTAGGTAGGTGTACCCCTGTTGTGTCGTGCAATGCTGTGGAGATCAGAAGAGGGTGTCAGATTCCCCTGGAACTGGAGTTAAAGACAGTTCTTATCTGCCATGTGGGTGCTGGGAATCGAACCTGGGTCCTCTCCAAGAGCAGTCAGTGCTCTTAACCGCTGGGCCATCTCTCCAGCCACAACAGATTTCTTTTATTTATGGAACTATGTAAGCAGTATTTTAAAAATACATTTTTTTCTCTTTAAAAAAATAAAAAGAAGCTGGGCGTGGTGGCGCACACCTTTAATCCTAGCACTTGGGAGGTAGAGGCAGGTGGATCTTTGTGAGTTCAAGCCAGCCTGGTCTACACAGTGAGTTCCAGGACAGCTGGGGCTACAGGGAGACCCAGTCTTGAAAAGACCAAAATAAATAAATAAATAAAGCATAGATCTGACTTTTAGGTACAATCTAGACTTCAACAGACCTGGAAAAGTGTTTGTTTCTGCTCTTTAAGGCCTGAGTCTCCAAGCCTCTGTTTCTTCATCTTCAATATGTGAAAAATAATCAGATGTAATTTCCAGGGTTGCTTGGAGGAATAAACAGAGCTGTGTATGCAGAACACTTAGAGCTGGGTTTGGAATATGATGATCGCTTGATAGAAAGCAGGGGCTGGGGTGTGGCTCAGTAGCGAAGCACAGGCTTAGCACGCGGGAGGCTCGGGGTAACGAGGTATCATCCCCAGCACAGAATGGAGTAGGAGGAAATGGGAGAGGAGAGGGAGGAGAAGAAGGAAGAGAGAGAAGGGGAGAAAAAGAATTCCCCTGTGGGTGGGTCTGTGCTGACATCTTTGTCTTAGCCTGTGTACTCAGGTCTTAGGGGTCCTTGGGAGCAAATATAACATCAAGTGACAAGCCCTGCCCGCTGTGTGTGCTGGCTCTGCAAATGGATACTTTCTCTAAGGCAGAATTGATTGGTTCCAGTAGCCTGCAGGAGTATGTTCATGAGACGATGAAATGGACAGGCTTTTGACAGGGTTTTCTTTTCATATGGTTTCTTTCTTGTGTTTTTCAAATAGTGCCTTTGAGGATGAGACCATGAAGCTTCGGCAGCTGAAGCTGGACAATCAGGTGAGCAGGGGCAAAGGTGGTGGACGCACTGACTGTGCTGAAGGCAGAGTCTCTCAAGTCCTGACAGAGTCATAGAAAGCCTGGAATGAGGAGACCCCTCTTGATGACTCATTAAACTTTGTCTGAGGTTTGTAGTTGCTGGGCCAGTGGGCTGTGCCAAGATCATAGCAATCTGAGAATGGCAGCAAAGTAAACGGCTTTACTTAAAATCACCAAGAATTGGGCTGGAGAGATGGCCTAGCGGTTAAGAGCGCCGATCGCTCTTACAGAGGACCCGGGTTCGATCCCCAGCACCCACATGGCGGCCGAGAACCGTCTGAAACTCCANGCAGTTAAGAGTGCCGACTGCTCTTACAGAGGACCCGGGTTTGATTCCCAGCACCCACATGGCGGCTAAGAACCATCTTTAACTCCAGTTCCAGGGGAATCTGACACCCTCTTCTGACCTCCTCTGCAGCATTGCACGACACGGGTGCACAAACCTACATGCAGGCAGTACACTCATACACATAAAATAATAAAAAATAATAAAATTAATAAAAAACTATTTAAATGAAACAGTAATATAATTTTAGATTTGCCAAATATGGTACATATTCAAATAATACCTGATCCGGTTCCCAGCACCCACATGGCAGCTAACAACTCTCTGTCACTCCAGCTTCAGGGAGAATTAGACCCCTTCTTCTGACTACCACAGGCATGGTACGCATGGGTAGACTTATTTACATGCAGACGAAACACTCATACATATAAAATAAGCATAAAAATGTTTCTTTTTTTTTTGGTGCTTTTGAGACAGGGTGTCCCTGTAGCCCCAGCTGTCCTGGAACTCACTATGCAGACCAGCCTGGCCTTGAACTTACAGAGTGCTGGGATTAAAGGCGTGCATGCACCACCACGCCCGGCCAAGTTTCCTTTTTTTTAAAACCTATAATCCACATAAACTGAGAGCCAGAGCCTCTCTCCCTTGTTTGGCACATCACTGAGTGATGTGGATTTTTTTGAGAAAGGGTCTCCACTGTGTAGACCAGGCTGAGCTTGAATTCACAGATATCTACCTGCCTCTGCCTCCTGATTGTCTGGCCAAGTAGAATCTTCAATTGGGAAACTGCCAAAATTATAAAGATGGCTTCAAGCGGAAGTGGGGCAAGGTAGCTCTTCTAAACCCAGCCACTCGGAGGCTAAGGCAGAATTGCTGTGAGTTCCAGAATAGTCTGGGAGACAGTATGAGACCTCATCTAAGAGCAAAGAAAGAAGAAAAGAAAAGGCTTTAAGAGGAAGTTAAAAAATAAAGCCAGGGGGCTGGAGAGATGGCCTAGCGGTTGGGAGTGCCGACTGCTCTTGCAGAGGACCCGGGTTCGATTCCCAGTGCCCACATGGTGACTGAGAACCGTCTTTAACTCCAGTTCTGGGGGCCTGCATGCAGACAGTACACTCATACACATAAAAAAATAAAAAAAGAAATAAAGAAAAAATCGAGGTTAAAAAAAGAAAAAGAAAAGAAAAAAGCCAGCCAAGAAGAAGAAAAAAGAAAAGGAAAGGAAGAGGAGGGGAGGGGAGGGGAGGGGAGGGGAG
>VZQC01006658.1:241239-258739 GCA_009823505.1 Rhizomys pruinosus
CTCCATGGGCACTGCACAGCACGGGTACACTTACAGACATGCAGGCAAAACACTCATACACATAAAATAAATATTAAAAAAAAAAAAAGAGAAAGAGGGGGAGAGGTAGGGAGGGAATGAGTAAGCAGAGAAAGAGGAGGTGCAGGGCTGTGTGGGCCGCAGTTTAAAGTCACAGAGCCCCAAGTTTCCTCATGTGCCAAGCAAAAATGGTGACTTTTGTTCTCTTAACCATTGAGCCATCTCTCCAGCCCCTTGTTTTTTTTTGTTGTTGTTCTTTTGTTTGTTTGTTTGTTTGTTTGTTTGAGACAGGGTCTCCTGTAGCCCCAGCTGTCCTAGAACTCACTCTGTAGACCATGCTGGCCTTGAACTCACAAAGATCTACCTGCCTCTGCCTCCTGAGTGCTGGGATTAAAGGCAAGGGCCACCACACCCAGTGATACTTTTATCTTTAATTGATACATAGTAGTTGTATGTATTTATGGGGTGCCCTGTGACATTTTGCACCAAGTTTGTCTATTTTGTGTGTGTGAGTGTATGTGAATGTGGTATGGTGTGTGTGCGTGCGTGTGTGTGTGTGTGTGTGTGTGTGTGTGTGTGTAGGTCAGAGAATACTCTGGGTGTCAGTCCTCACCTTTCCAGGGACAGTCTCCTCATACTGTGTAAGCCAGCCTTCTGGCTTGCTGGCCCAGGAGAGCCTAGAGGTTCTTCTGTCTTCCCCTTCCACACCCCCATCAGGGTGCTGGGGTTATGGGCACCAGTAATACTGTGTCTCCCATTTAAGTGGATTATGGGGACCTGAACTCAGGTCGTCAGGCTTGAATGGCAAGTGCTTTTAACCACTGAGCCATCTCCCCATCTCCCACTGTATTTTTGGTGACTATTCGCTCAGAATTCCTCAGCACAGGGCACATGATGAACTTCCGTTCAGTGCTTGAGTGAAGGGAAGAATGCTGAACTGAACGTAGTTGCATGCTGTCCTGAGTGGACAGAACTGTGCCTGCTGTCCAGTGCTGTCCTGAGTGGACAGAACTGTGCCTGCCGTCCAGTGCTGTCTGTCCTAAGTGGGCAGATCTGTGCCTGCCATCCAGTGCTGTCTGTCCTCAGTGGACAGAACTGTGCCTGCTGTCCAGCGCTGTCCTGAGTAGGCAGAACTGTGCCTGCCGTCCAGTGCTGTCTTGAATTTTTTTCCTTACATTTGATAAACATTCACCAATCTGCTGAGCTTGCTTGGGAACTACAGTGACAAGTTCTAAAGCTGCACAGAGCAAGGGAGTCAAGCAAGGGGCTTGAAGAAAATGAGTTCTAGGGCTGGGAAGATGGCTCAGAGGTTAAGAGCACTGGCTGGTCTTGCAAAGGACCTGGGTTCCATCCCCAGTAACCACATGACAGCTAACCATTTCTAACACCAGTTCCAGGGGATCTGACCCTATTCTGGCCTCCACAGGCACCAGGCATGCATGTGAAACATACATGAAGGTACACACTCATACACATAAAATGGCAATAAATAAGTTTTGAAAGAAAGGAAAAAAGGAAGGGAGGGAGGGGAAGGTAAGGAGAAAAAGGGAAGGGAAGGAGAAGAAGGGAAGGGAAAGGAAGCAGAAGGAGGGGAGAAGGGCAGGGGAGGGGAGGGGAGGGAAGGGAAGGGAAGCAGAAGGAGGGGAGAAGGGAAGGGCAGGAAGACCCATGGGTGATGGCAGAACTGGGCAAGCTGGAGCACCATGCTCACCAAAGAAAGCCACAGCTCAGGGTGGGGGAGGCTACAAAGAAAGAAGAGGCCCTGTGCAGAGGAGGAACCGTGGAGGAGGAGATGACTCATCCCCAGCATTAAGGTAACAAGGGCCTGTTCCCATCACAGACAGCATACAGGACAGTGTCTGGAGTCCTGCAGGGTCTGTCAGTCATGATTTCTCTAAATCTCCTAGAATCTTCACCAGTTACCAAAGGTTAGCTAAGCATAGCTGTAATCCCAGCCCTCGAGGTGGAGGCCAGTTTGAGCCATAGAGAAGGACCCTGTGTCTAACAAACGCAGGTGTAGCACTAGTCCACAGCTTCTGCGTGTCCTCCGTCTGCTTTAAACCATCTCTACACTCTGTAGGACTGGATACACCTTTTCCCCAAAAGTAGAACCACTTTAATTTTTTCCACAACTTGTTATTATGTGTGTCCTTTTTTTTAGAGATAGATGGTTCCAACCTGTAAGACCTGGACCTGGAGTTACGGGTAGTTGTCAGCTGCCATGTTCGTGTGGAGGACCAAACCAGAGTCCTCTGCAAGAACAGCGCCGCTTTTAACTTCTGAGCCATCTCTCCAGCCTTCCATTTCATGTCTTTTTGTTGGGGGATTGTTTTTTTTTTTTGTCATTGTTGTTGTTGTTTTTATTTTTTGTGTGTGTTTCATTGAGACAGGGTTTCCCTGCTTTCTGAGGTAGCCTGGAACTCATTACATAGATCAGGCTGGCTTCGATCTCACAGAGATCCCCTACCTCTGTCTCCAGAGTGTTGTGATTAAAGGCATTAGCTACTATATCTGGGATTTTTTTTCTTTGTTGATGGTATCTTGTCAGTGTATAAATACTGATTTTTTTTGGGGGGGGTGCTGCTTCTACTTCTGGTGTTATATCTAAGAGCACATTTACAAAGTTACAAAGACTTCTGTCATGCCTCGAACTCACAGGCCTCTGAGGGCTCATCAGGGGTCTGTCTCGTGAGTGCTGGGATGAAAGGTGTGTGCCACCACCCTGGCCGGGCTCGGCTCTCTTGCTACTATAGTCTTTCTCATGCTGTTTCAGGAAACTTATTCTCACCCTGGTGTAGGAACCATCTCTTGCTCCGAGCAGGTATAGCGCGGTCCTGCTAATGGAAGGGAAGCAGTGGCCGCCTGCGGTCTCTGCTGGGGCCCTGACCCCTCGATGCAGAGCTCAGCCCGTTATTTTTGTAACCCAACCTGAGAGGTGCTTCCAAGCCCAGGTCCTTAGCCTGGGAAGTGGAAGGCTTCCCGTGTGGTCGTGTCCACTCACCTGCCCAGAGACTGCTGGCCTCTGAACAAGAATTTCAGGCTGGGGGCTGGAGAGATGGCCTAGCGGTCAAGAGCGCCGACTGCTCTTGCAGAGGACCCGGGTTCTATCCCCAGCACCCACATGGCGGCTGAGAACCGTCTTTAACTCCCGTTCCCGGGGAATCTGACCCTCTCTTCTNCACCATGGTACTCAGACTGGACCTTCTCACACCATGGTACTCAGACTGGATCTTCTCACACCATGGTACTCAGACTGGATCTTCTCACACCATGGTACTCAGACTGGACCTTCTCTCACCATGGTACTCAGACTGGATCTTCTCTCACCATGGTACTCAGACTGGATCTTCTCACACCATGGTACTCAGACTGGACCTTCTCTCACCA
Organism: Rhizomys pruinosus; assembly: GCA_009823505.1. NCBI lineage: Eukaryota > Metazoa > Chordata > Mammalia > Rodentia > Spalacidae > Rhizomys > Rhizomys pruinosus. Next base: position 244,645 of record VZQC01006658.1, read on the forward strand.
TGGTACTCAGACTGGATCTTCTCTCACCATGGTACTCAGACTGGATCTTCTCACACCATGGTACTCAGACTGGACCTTCTCACCATGGTTCTCAGACTGGCTCTTCTCACACCATGGTTCTCAGACTGGCCATCAACTCTTGGCTCTTGCTTCAACCTTCCAAGTAGTTGTGTGCATGAGTGCAGCCGTGCTCAGAGTCTCCTGCCCCCACCCCATCACATGCAAGGCCTTCCGAATACAAGGCAACAGTGTACAGAGTTACCCCAGCCCCGTCAGCTGTTTATCTTGCTTTTATGTAGACTTGATTGCTTTCCACTGGGGATGTCCCAACCACCTTGCTTTTCCTTGTGATCTCTCACAAAGAAACCCAAGTTTCTTTGATTTTAAATTTTGTAAGGTGAACAAGATAGCGCCGGGCGTGGCAGCACACATCTTTTATTCCAGTAGGCAGAGACAGGTGGATGTCTGCAAGTTGAAATCCAGCCTGTTCTACATAGTGAGTTCCAGGCCATCTGGGGCTATAGAGAAACCCTGTCTCAAAAAGAACAACAAAAGGATAAACAAGAGGCCAGGTGTGGTGGTGTAGGCCTTTAATCCCAGCACTGGGGAGGCAGCAGAGGGTAGATCTCTGTGAGTTCAAGGCCAGCCTGGTCTTCTCCATAGTGAGTTCCAGGATAGCTGGGGCTACAGAGACCCTGTCTCAAAAAGACCAAAAAAAAAAAACAAAAAAAAAAGAGAATAAGACAGAAACTAAGACATAACAAACGGAGTGACGAATTGTCCAGTAATGCCCAACCAGATGGCCGCGCATGGAACTGCGGCCAGTTACAGTGCAGGAGATGTAGCATCAACATGTCACTTCTCACTGTTTCAAGCCTCTACACGGTTACAGAGATTTCCCGTTCCTAACAGGAGGTGGCCTGAGATTTGCGCCAGTTTTCATGTGACAGAGTTGCACAGTCCTGTGTAAAACGACAGAAGGCATTGTCCCAGAGTAGGCTGGTTGGCAAATGGTAACGACCTGGAGAACATTTTTCCTCCTAGAGGGGAGCCCGGCTAGGAGAAGAAGCAGAGGAAAAAGCGCCTGAGCCTCTCATTGGTATCAGCCAAAACCCTGAAGCCAGGCTGCGCCGCTTGAAGCCCAGAGGCAGTGAGGAGCATGCGCCCTTGGTGGATTCACAGACTCCTCGCGGCAACGTCATCCTGCATGGTGTGTATTGAGGTGGTGCTGCTCCCGGCGGAGGTACAGTTTTCACAGACCGTAGGAGTATCTCTTCAACACAATCCAAGGACAGGTTTGCATGTTGCTGAGTTCTTCAGGAGTCTTATGGAATAATCACATCCATTCTTTGAGTGAAGAACATCAATACATGTCAGTATAAAAGAATGCCGTCAAGTTTAGATGTTCATCTTGGCAGCCTATTAGGTGTTTTTATAGCGGCTAACGAAATGAATTGTTACAAATGGCAATAAATTGCTGGACGCTTGTGGTGCACACCTTCAATCTCGGCACTCAGGAGGCAAAGACAGGCAGATCTTTGGTGAGATCCAGGCCAGCCTAGAATCTAATTGGTGAGTTCTAGGCCGCTGGGGACACAGGGATACTTGTCTCAAATAGTAAAAAAATAAATAGAATAGATAGATAGTAGATAGATACGATGAACGAACACTCAAGAGGCGAAGTCGGGCATGATAGATAGATATAGTAGAAAGAAGAATGATAGGGAGCTCACAGGACGCCCCCCGCCCCGCTTTCAGGTTGGGGTTTGCAAGCCAGGTCCTTGTGCGTTGCTAGTCCCAGCGCTGCAGTCACCAAGCGGCACCCCAAGCTTCTTGGGGTCCCTTTTCCTGTGGTTTCTAAAGATACCACAGTAACTTCGGCTTACGACTTTCACGTAGCCAAGCATGCTAAGAGATCAGTTCCCAGTGCTGGACCACGTACCTTTGACGGGGAAGGAAAGGAGGCACAGCTGGGCCGTTCCAAGTGTCTCACTCTCTTTCCGGCTCCCAGCCCCCCGACAGTCTACCATCCATTTGAACATCTGGTCCTGGGATCATTTATTGATTCATTTTAGGCGGCTACCCAACTTGGCATCGATGGCCCAACAGCCTGCGGCAAGCCCGACGCTCAGGATTTGGAAAGAAAGCCCCACGTTCTCTCAGTGGGCTCCCCAGCTCTGGGAGTGGACGCAGAAGGAAGTGGGGATGGGCACAGCCCCAGGGAGCTGGCCTCCAAAGCAGACCTGCATGAGATCCTCCAGAAGCGAATGTAAGCGTATGAGTGGCAGCGGGGGGGACGCCTAGAGCAGGGGTGCCTTCATACATGTGCTGGAGAGTGTGGTCCTCATCCCAGCGCTCACTATTGTGGAATACTAATGCTAGGCGCCGCGCGCGTACTGCCTCTGACGCTGCTGAGGGTTTCAAGTTAAACATGCTTTTTTCTATATAACTTTTTTATTTTTTTTTTTTTTATTAGTCTGTTTTTGAGATCCGGACTCCCTGCGCCTAATAGACTCACTAATAGATCAAGCATGCCCTCAAAATAGAGATTGAACCTGCTTCGGCCTCCCAGATTGCTTGATTAAAGAAATTCACCACCGCGCCTGGCCAGTTAAGCATCTTTAACATCCAAGTATTGGCCATCGTCCGCAATTTGCACCTCAGAAAATAGAATAAGTAAATGCAAACTTGCCATTATTGTGACATTTCCTTCCCTTTGACAATTTTTCATCACTGCCCCACCACCCCATTAACCCCTCTGTCCATGTCTATTCCATGGTTCATGACATGAGAGCCCACTACCATCAGCTGCTGAGTACTCTGTCCACTTCAGCTCTGCCTGATCTGCCCGGAAACACAGTGCATAGTGAGAAAGATCAGACAGCTGCTACCAACCCAAACTATCCTCCCGATCCTCCCTTCCTTCCCCTATCCCTTCCCCTTCCCTTCCCTTCCCCTTCCCGTCCCTCCCTTCCCCTTTCCCTTCCTTCCCCCTCCCCTTGCCCCTTCCTTCCCCTTCCCCTTCCCTATTCCCTTCCCCTTCCCCTCCCTTCTCCTTTCCTCTTCCCCTTATTCCCTTCCCTTCCCTTCCCTTTCCTCTTCCCCTTCCCCCTTCCTTTCCCTTCCCTTCCCCTTTTCCCCTTTTTTTTTTTTTTTTTTTTTCCTTTCCCCTTCCCCCTTCCCCTTCTCTCTTTCACTTCTCTTCCCTTCCGCCCCTTCCCCTCCCTTCCCTTCCACGTCCCTTTCCCCTTCCCTGTCCCCTTCCTCCCTTCCATTTCTCCTTTCCTCTTCCCCTGTCCCTTCCACTTACCCCTTCTCTTCTCCCCTTCCCCTTCCATTCCGCCCCTTCCTTCCCTTCCCCTTTCCCCTTCCCGTCCCTTCCCTTTCCCCTTCCCCTTCCCTCCCCTGCCATTTCCCTTCCCTTCACATTCCCTTTCCCTTCCCTTCCCCTTCCCTTTTCCTTCCCTCGCTTCCCCTTCTCTTCCCTCCCCTTTCCCCCTCCCTTCCCCTTTCCCTCCTTTCCCCTCCCCTTCCCCCTTCCCCTCTTCTCCATCTCCAGTCTCCACCCCCACCATGTGGGGTGCTGCTGCTAAGACCTAGCGGGACCTGAGTTTGTTTGATCCTCAGAACCCACATAGAAAGNAAAAAAAAAAAAAAAAAAGAATAAGACAGAAAAACTGAGGAATGTGCCAGTAATCCCAAGACTTGGGAGGCACAGGCAGGAGGAGCACAAATTCAGGGTCAGCCTAACTTGAGAGAGTCCCTGTCCCATAAAAGTGCCTGAAGTGTTCCCATTTTTCATGTGAGAGTTCACAGTCCTGTGTAAAACAGCCGAAGCAGCTGTCCAGGTGGCTGGGTTGCATGGTAACACCACATTTTCCCCTAGAGGGCCCTGCTAGAGAAGAAGCAGAGGAAGAAGCGCCTTGAGCCTCTCATGGTACAGCCAAACCCTGAAGCCAGGCTGCGCCGCTTGAAGCCCAGAGGCAGTGAGGAGCATGCGCCCTTGGTGGATTCACAGACTCCTCGCGGCAACGTCATCCTGCATGGTGTGTATTGAGGTGGTGCTGCTCCCGGCGGAGGTACAGTTTTCACAGACCTAGGAGGATTCTCAACACAACCCAAGGACAGTGTTTGCATGGTTGCTATGTGTCTTCAGGATCTTTGTAATAATCACTCCAGGTCTTTGAGTGAAGAACACAATAGCTTTCATTATAAAAGATGCCGTCAAGTTTGTGTTCATCTTGCAGCTATTGTTTTTAGCTGCTAACGAATGAATTTAAAATGGCATAATTGCTGGACGCTTGTAGTGCACACCTTCAATCTCGGCACTCAGGAGGCAAAGACAGGCAGATCTTTGTGAGATCCAGGCCAGCCTGATCTATATAGTGGTGAGTTCTAGGCCATCTGGGGCCTCAGGGAGACTTTGTCTCAAATAGTAAATAAATAAATAGATAGATAGTAGATAGATAGATAGATAGATAGATAGATAGATAGATAGATAGATAGAAAGAATAATTAAGGAGCTCACAGGACTCCCCCCGCCCCGCTTTCAGTTTGGGGTTGCAGCCAGGTCCTTGTGCTTGCTAGTCCAGCGCTGCAGCACCAAGCTGCACCCCAGCTTCTTGGTCCCTTTCCTGGGTTCTAAAGAACCACAGTAACTTCGCATTACTTCAGGTAGCCAAGCATGCTAATAAGATCAGTCCCAGTGCTGGACCAGCGTCCTTGTGACGGGAAGGAAGGAGCACAGCTGAGGCAGTTCCAAGTTCTCACTCTCTTCCCCCAGACCACCCAGCTCCATCCTGGTTGACATCTGTCCTTTCTTTTTCTTTGGGCTCCCAGGCATCGATGGCCCAGCCGCCTTCTTCAAGCCCGACGCTCAGGATTTGGAAAGAAAGCCCCACGTTCTCTCAGTGGGCTCCCCAGCTCTGGGAGTGGACGCAGAAGGAAGTGGGGATGGGCACAGCCCCAGGGAGCTGGCCTCCAAAGCAGACCTGCATGAGATCCTCCAGAAGCATGGTGAGGGGCAGGGGGGCCTAGAGCAGGGGTCTTCATACATGTGCTGAGCCCTCCCCCATCACTTTGTGATCTAATGACTCAGACCGCCTCTGACGCTGCTGAGGGTTTCAAGTTAAACATCTTATTTTTCTATTTAATTTTTAATTTTAATTTTTTTTTTTTTTTTTTTTTTTTTTTTAGTCTTTTTGAGTCAGGGACTCCCTGCAGCCTATATAGAACTCACTATATAGATCAAGCATGCCTCAAAAACATAGAGATTGACCTGCTTCTGCCTCCCAAGTGCTGAGTTAAAGGCATGCACCACCGCGCCTGGCCAGTTAAGCATCTTTAACATCCAAGTATTGGCCATCGTCCGCAATTTGCACCTCAGAAAATAGAATAAGTAAATGCAAACTTGCCATTATTGTGACATTTCCTTCCCTTTGACAATTTTTCATCACTGCCCCACCACCCCATTAACCCCTCTGTCCATGTCTATTCCATGGTTCATGACATGAGAGCCCACTACCATCAGCTGCTGAGTACTCTGTCCACTTCAGCTCTGCCTGATCTGCCCGGAAACACAGTGCATAGTGAGAAAGATCAGACAGCTGCTACCACACCCAACTCCTCCACCTCCTCCTTCCTCCCTTCCTTCCCCTTCCCTTCCCCTTCCTTTCCCTTCCCTTCCCCTCCCTTCCATTTCCCCTTCCCCGTCCCTTCCCTTCCCCTTCCCTACCGTTCCTCCCTTCCCCTCCCTTCTCCTTCCCTTTCCCCTTTCCCTTCCCTTCCCTTCCCCTTCCCTCTTCCCCTTCCCTTCTCCTTTCCTCTTTTTTTTTTTTTTTTTTTCTTCTTCTTCCTCCTTTCCTCTTCCCCTTTCCACTTCCCCTTCCCTTCCCCTTCCCTTACCCTTTCCCCTTCCCTTCCCCTCCACCCTTCCCTTCCCTTCCCTTTCTTCCCTTTCCCCTTCCCTTTCCCTTCCTCTTCCACTTCCTTCTCTTCCCTTCTCCCCTTCCCTTCCTCCCTTCCCTTCCCTTTTCCCCTTCCCTTTCCCCTTTTTCTTTCTTCCCCTCCCTTCTCCTTTCCTCTTCCCCTTTCACTTCCCCCTTCCCCCCCTTCCCTTTCCTTCCCTTCCTCCCCTTCCTTCCCCTTCCCTTCCCTTCCTCCCCCTTTCCCCTTCCCTTCACTTTCACTGTTTGTTCCCCTTCCCTTTCCCCTTCCCCTTCCCTTTCCCTTCCCCTTCCCTTTCACTTTCCCCTTCCCCTTCCCTTTCCCCCTCCCTTCCCCTTCCCCTTCCCCTTCTCCACCCACCATGTGGGTGCTGCTGCTAAGCCTACGGACCTGGTTCTGATTCCCAGAACCCACATAGAAGGAAAGGACCAACTCCCTCAAGCTGTCCTCTGACCCCCACACATACCCTGTGGTGTACTTGTGCCCACACATATGCACACCAAATACATAAAAATGTATTTTTTTTTTAATGAAAAAAGAAATGGGGCTAGCGAGGTGGCTTAGCGGTTAAGAGCACTGGCTGCTCTTGCAGAGGACCCAGTTCAGTTCCTAGTACCCACCTGGTGGCTAACTACTGTCATTAACTCCAGTTCCAGAGGATCTGATGCTTTCTTCAGGCTTCCGTGGACATTGTATGACACAGGTGCACTTACATACATGCAGACAATACACTCATACACCAAAAATAAAAAAAAATACCTATTTTTAGAAAAAAATTCTTTTTTGTGTACAGGTATATCGCCTGCGTGTCTGTAAGTGACCCCTGTTGCGGAATACCCTCAAAGGTCAGAAGAGGGTGTCGGATTCCCTGGAACTAGAGTCACAGACAGTTGTTAGTCACCATGTGGGTGCTGGGAAACCAAACTCAGATCCTCTGCAAGAGCAGCCAGTGCTCTTAACTGCTGAGCCATCTCTCCAGCCCCTCATTTATTTTTATGCGTGTAGGTGTTTTGTCTATATGCATGTAGGCACCATATCATGCAGTGCCTGAAAAGGCCAGAAGAGGGTGTCAGATCCCCTGGAACCAGAGTCTCAGGCAGTCGTTAACCACCATGTGGTGCTAGGAACCAAAACTGGTCCTGTGCAAGAGCAGCCAGTGCTCTTAACCAGTGAGCCATCCCTTTAGCCCTTTGAACTTCTTAAACAATATTTTTTTTAAGTTATATGTATGTGTATGTCTACATGTGGGTTTGGTCATGTGAATGAAGTGTGTACAGAGGCCAGAAGAGGGTGTTGGGTCACAAGAAGCTACAGTTATAATCAGTTTTGAGCTGTCTGATGAGAGTACTAGACACATGCATGCAGGCAAAACACTTATACATATATAATTAAATCAAAAATATTTTGAATTTTTAAAAAAAGGGCTGGAAAGATGGCTCAGTGGTTAAGAGTACCAACTGCTTTTATAGAGGACCAGGGTTCAATTCTGGGGGTCCCTCTCAGTCCCAGCTCCTTCTAGCAGGCCTTGAGGTGTCCCCCCTCCTTCCTGAAAAATAGTCAAGCACTACAGCTGCTTATAAAGGGAAAAACCACAAGGGACCGCCCACAGCAGGAAACAGGCAGCCAATCATCTTTAAGGGCAAATAGCTAGAGCCAATCAGAAAAGTTTCAAAAATAAGCCTGGCTGTGCCAACCTTACTTCCTTTAGGCACCATCTTGTTTACTTAAGACCAGCTGACAAAGGCCCCTCAAACTGTCTTTAAGCCAGGTGTGGTGGCTCACGCCTTTAATCCCAGCACTTGGGAGGCAGAGGTAGGCAGATATCTGTGAGTTCAAGGCCAGCCTGGGCTACATATCGAGTTCCAGGCTAGCTGAGGCTACAGGGAGACCCTGTTCCAAAGAGACCAAAAAATAAAGATAAAAAAATAAGTCAAAAACAATTTTTTAAAGTTCAAGGTCATCCTTGACTATACAGTAAGTTTAAGGCTAGCCTGAACTATATAAGACACCTGTCTCAAAAACAAAGAAATGGAGGCTTTGTGGTTTGTATATGTTGTCATTTGCTTTTGTTGCTGTGACAAAATACTGATCCAGATCACCTTTGGGGATGAAAAGGTTTATTTTACCTATGCTTCTGAGTCACTGTCCATTATTATGTGAAGTCAGAGCAGGAACTCAAGGTAGGAACCTGGAGGCAGGAGCTGAAGCAGAGCCCATGGAAGGGAGTTGCTTCCTGGCCTGCCTCCCTTGCCTTGCCCGTCTTGTTGGTTGGTTGGTTTGGTTTTTGAGGCAGGGTCTCACTGTAGCCCTAGCTGGCCTAGATCTCACTTTGTGGACAAAGCTAGTCTCGAACTCAGGGAGATCGCTTTGCTTTTCCCTCCCTAATGTTGTGGTTAAAGACGTGCCATGATGGCCGCATCAGCTACCTTTCTTAAAAGGCCAAGCTGACAGAAACTAATCTGTACAAGGTGAAAAATCAAGACGCCAGCCAGCCTTTGGGCGGCACCTAACCCAGACTGGGTGGTTTTGCAAGTTGCCTGGATTCTGGAAGCGTGGAGGGTTTGACAGCCTGGAGCTGACCCACTGTCAGTAACTGGAGGGCGGTGCCAGGGTGGGAAGGAGTGGACAGGGTGAGCCCGAAGAGCTTGGGGCTCCAGTTCCACAGAATCTAGAAGGCCATAGCAGGAATTTGTGGGTTACCTGAGGACTAATAGGCACCTGTGTGAGGTTTCAAACTGGTTAATGATGTCCTCACAGCTGGCTATGGAAGCTACTCTGCACAGGGCTGGGGTGCAGCAGAGCAGGAGAGCACGCATCAGCCCCCTGCCCCTGAAGGAGGACAGAGGAGAAGAAGAAGAGGGGAGCAGCTGACATGCCGCTTCATCTGACACAATCTCTGAGGTTCAGTGGTTGCATATAAAAACAAAACCCAAAGCAGAGGCTGGAGAGATGGCTCAGTAATTAAGAGCAGAGGCTGCTCTTGCAGAGGACCTGGGTTTGGTTCCCAGCACCCACATGGTGGCTAATAGCCATCTGTAACTCTGTTACAGGAGAACTCATGCCCTCTTCTGGCCTCTGCAGGCATTGCACAACACAGGTGGACCTACGTAATGCAGGCAAAACATTCATACACATAAAATGAAAATAATAGTTTTGTTTTAATTTTTTTTAATTTTTTAAATTTTATTTATTTCTGTATGTGTATGAATGTACTGTCTGCATGCAAGTTTGTGCACCCGTGTCGTGCAATGCCGCGGAGGTCAGAAGAGGGTCTCAGATTCCCCTGGAACTGGAGTTCTCCTGGAATTGGAGTTTCAGACGGTTCTCGGCCACCATGTGGGTGCTGGGGATCGAACCCGGGTCCTCTGTAAGAACGGTCGTCGCTCTTAACCGCTAGGCCATCTCTCCAGCCCCTTAATTTATTTTTTATGTGTATGAATGTACTGTCTGCATGTAGATTTGTGCACCCATGTCATGCAGTGCTGCAGAGGTCAGAAGAGGGCGTTGGATTCCCCTGGAACTGGAGTTAAAGACAGTTCTCAGCCACCATGTGGGTGCTGGGGATCGAACCCAAGTCCTCTGCAAAAGCAGTCGGCACTCTTAACCGCTAGGCCATCTCTCCAGCCCCAGAAAATAATAGTTTAAAAAAAAACCAAAGCAGACAAAACCCCCAAACCCACAGTTCTTTAGAGATGTGTATCTTTCCATTTTATTTACCAAAGACCTAAGTTCTAGCTGGGCATGGTGGCGTGTCACTGTACCTCCAGCACTTTTGACATGGAGGCAAAGGGATCACAACTTTGAGCAGAAGAAAAAGACATCCAAGGTAGAAATAGGAGCGGTTTATAGGGCAGACAGCATGGCAGTGTTGTGGGTGGTCTGGACTGCAGTCTGGCCCTGAAACCAGCTTGCTGGTCCATCAGTGGCACCCTTTCTATCTGGAACACAGGGCAGATGGCTTCACTTCCCCTGCCTCGGTCTGTAGTGTGAGGGTGATTCGGTACTTCCTGTCACTTCACTGTGTTCACAACACAAGTGAATGGATAAGAGTTGGAGTTTATTAGTTACTTTTCTGTTGCTGTGACAAAACATCTTGACCAAGGCACCCTATAGAATGAAGTTTATCGGGCACATAGTTACAGAGAGGTCAGAGTCCATCGAGGCTGGGAGGCACCCGCCGCTGGAGCAGAAAGCTGAGCACTCAGTTCTCAAACAGACACAGGAAGCAGGGAGGGACAGACTAGGCGTGGGCAAGCTAGTTACCCACCCCAGTGATGTGGGCAAGCTAGTTACCCACCCCAGTGATGTGCCTCCTTCAGCAAGGCCACACCTTCTACAGGTTCCATAACCTCCCCAGACAGTGCCCCCACCTGACCAAGTATTTAGTACTTGGAACCTAGAGACATTCTTACTCCCACATGGAGCAGGGAACTGTCGGTATAACCAAAACACTGTTGCTGAAGTTGAGTAGCTGATAGCGGCAGATCTGAGTTAAAATTTTAAATATATATATATATATATATATTTTTTTTTTTTTTTTTAATTTTATGTGATCAGTGTTTTGCTGTGTGCATGTAAGTGCACCTGTGCATGCAATGCTTTGGGAGGTCATAAGATGCATTGGATCCCCAGGAACTGGAGTTAAGGACAGTTGTTAGCTGCCATGTGAGTGCTGGGAACCAAACCCTGTTCCTCTGCAAGATCAGTCAGTGCTCTTAACCTCTGTGCCATCTCTCCAGCCCCCCACCCCTTTCTGGTATCTTACACGACAGTGATCACAAAGTCTTCTGGCTTTTCTTCATTAGACAGTTGCATTGCTGAATATGTTATTGCTTTGGCTTCTGTTCCCTGAGTGCTTGGACAGTGAAAATTCTTCTCCCTACCCAATTGATTGTAATTTAAAATTTCTTTGATCAGTATCAAGTACTTTTACTTCCCAGAGTATGATGTATTCATCAGCACTGAACTTACAAAGCCATTTGTGCTGGGTAGCTTTAGTGTCAACTTGACACACCTGGGTTGAGGGAGCCTCAATTGGGAATTGGCTCCCTTGGACTGGCCTATGGCCACGTCTGTGGAGTATTGATGAGCAATGTGGGAGGGCCCAGCCCTCTGTGGGCGGTGTCACTGCTGGGCAGGTTGTTGTGTAATATATAAGAAAGCAGGCTGGGCATGGGCCAGGGGAGCAAGCCAGTAAGCAGCATTCCTCCATGGCCAGCTCCTGCCTCCAGGTTCCTGCCCTGAGTTCCTGCCTTGGGCTCCCTGAATGACGAACTATGACCCAGGAGATGTGAGCCGAATAAACCCTTTCCTCCCCAAGTTGGTGTTGGTTAGAGTGTTTTATCACAGCAATTAAAGAGAAAACTAGAACATCATTCATCCAAAAAGTGAAACAGAAGAGATTGTGAGTCATCACCTTAAGTTTGGAGGGGTTCTGCGGTCTCAGTGTCTGTCATGTACCCAAACATGGCCATGGTGCACAGTTCAAATGCTTCCTCCAGAGTATCTCCTCATGTATGTAACGACATCAGCTGTATGATCTAAATACTTGTACTTGCAGTTGACAGGAGGAACTTGGCCTTGATCACCTTCTGCTCCTGTCAAATCATAATCTCTAAGTGATTGCAGAATTGGGCAAAGAGGATCTTTCTAAACATGGTTGGCAATCAATCATTGACAGTTTTTCCTTTTCTCCCAGGAATCTCAAGTAGTTTGAACTTTGATGAGGAAGAGAGCAATGAGGAGGAAGATGAGATAAAAAAATTAAGTTCCTCATCAGCATCTCCAGAAAAAGAGAGACCCAGTTCCGCCTCCAGCCAGCAAGCAGCTTCAGTACATAATTCTGAAACTTCTTCCTTTGGAACGAACCTGACTATTTCTAACATGGTAAGTGTTTAAACTGAGGGCGCCTTTAAACACTGAAGCTCAAGTCTGTCCTTGGAGCTTGTGACTCCCCATCTCCTCTGTCTGTTGTCCTCAGCCTGAGTCAGTGCTTGTGTCCCCTTCCGTCAGGCCCTTCGTTCCTCCCAGTGTTGAATTCAGATGCGCCCCAGCTTCTCGTCCTCACGTTGGCTGTCCTTTCAGGACCCAGGAGCTTCTGGGACAACAGCCCAGCAGGTTGACCAGCTGGGAGAAGTGGAGAATTTAGAGGACTTTGCCTATAGTCCTGCCCCTCGGGGTATCACCGTGAAGTGTCGGATAACCAGGGACAAGAAAGGTGTGGATCGTGGCCTCTTTCCCACGTACTACATGCACTTGGAGAGGGACGAGAGTCGCAAGGTACAAGACCTGCTTCCCAAGACAAGTCCGTTTTCTCGTTTTCCTGCAGTGTTGGGGATGAGATCCAGGACCTCACACACTAGCTGTAACCCAGCCACACCTCAGCCCCAAGACATCCCTGAGAGAAGGCCGTTGTGGGGACTAAACTGTTGACAGGACTTATGACCAGGAAATCACACTCCTTAGACCAAGGGAGCTGGAAGTGGTTGTTTATGAGCCCAAAGGTTCTGTTTTTAGGATCGTCACGTAACTTCATCTAACAAATAGGAATTACACTTTCTCATCTCTGTCCAACCGGAGAACAAGTCTTACCCATAATGTAAGAAAATGGGCTGGGGCTGGAGAGATGGCCTAGCGGTTAAGAGCGCCAACTGCTCTTGCAGAGGACCTGGGTTCGATCCCCAGCACCCACATGGTGGCTGAGAACTGTCTTTAACTCCAGTTCCAGGGGAATCTGACGCCCTCTTCTGACCTCCTAGGCATTGCACGACACAGGTGCACAGACCTACATGCAGACAGTACGTTCATACAAATAAAAAATAAAAGAAAAAAGAAAATGGTCTATACGTGGTGGCGCACACCTTTAATCCAAGCACTCGGGAGGCGGAGATAGGTGGATCACCCCTGGTCTATATAGCAAGCTCCAGGCCAGCTGGCCTAAAGACTAAAAAAAAAAAAAAAAAAGGTTTCTTTGGAGAAGGTTTTCTGTGCTAGAGATGGAAGCCAGCCTCTTACATGCCACCAAAGCACCCTCCCTCTGAGCTGCACTCCAGCCCCAAAGCTGCTGGAGTAAACTGTTCTCATCTCCTTCCCATTATTTTTGGGATGTTACTGTGAGCTCTTTGAGTTTTACTTATTTATTTTTGAGACAGGGTTTTACTGTATAGCCCTTGCTTGCCTGGAACTCGCTTATGTAGATCAGGCTGCCCTCAGACTCAAGCAATCCATTGGTCTCTGCATCTGAGTGATGGGTGAAGGGCATGTACCACCATGCTCAGCTTATTTTTTTATTTTTTATTTTTTTTGAGACAGGGTCTTATTACCCCAGGCTGAACTCTGTAGCTGAGGATGACCTGAAATAAATTTCAGTCAGATCCTCCTTCCTCTGGCTTCCAAGTACTGGGATGATTTCTTATTATTATAGTAGACTGTAACATTGCGGAAGAGGAAGAGCAAGTTTAGGGAATGGCAGTTAAAGAAGCACATTCAAGTTGAATATTTGCTTCTTACCCTAGAATTCTAGTTGAGGAGCTGGAGGAGGTGTGATGCTCGCTAATGAGCAGTGCATCTTCTGCTCCACCAGGTCAGAGTGAATGACTTTAAAGAGCCTCAGCCCAGGTGGTAGTAGGTCCAGTTGTGTAGGCAGTGTTTACTGAGCGTTAGAGCATACCAGGCCTGCACTAAAATGCAGTCCTTACAACAGCCTCCTTGGATTTTCTTATCTCTGCTTTGATAGGTGAGGTAGCTGGAACCTGGGCCCAACTTCGCTGCCCCAGATCACACTTGGTAGGAGGCAGAGCCAGATTCAACCTATTTCTGTTTAACATTCCATCCTCTGAAGAGCAGGGAAGTGCTCATGACCCCAAGTCTCCTAAAGTTGGAGAGACTTTGGTTTCGTCCTTTTGGGATGGACTCATGGTAGCTCTAGCAGGTCTTAAACTCTCACTTCAACCTCCTGAGTGTTGGAATTACAGACTGCTGTCACCATGTTCAGCAGGAAGTTGCAAGGGTAAAGAAATCCTGGTAGTTTCTGGGTGTGGTGGCACACACCTTTAGTCCCAGCACGGGGTGGGGGGTGGGGGGCAGATCTCTTTTGAGTTCAAGGCCAGCCTGGTCTACATAGTGAGTTCCAGGCAGGCTGGAGCTATAG
>VZQC01006658.1:261518-285116 GCA_009823505.1 Rhizomys pruinosus
CCTGTTGAGTTCTGGGATTAAAGGTGTGCACACCTAGCTTTCTTTCTACCTCTTTCTTGACATGGTCTCATTACTTTGCCTAGGCTGGCCACAAACTCCAGACATTACACCTCAATCTCCCAAGTGTCAGGACATGCATGTGCAGGCATGTTCCACTTCACTTCCCATTTTAAGATCTCTTGACTTGGTGCTCTGACATTGGCAGCCTCTCATGTGCCCAAGGACATTTCCTAAAAAAACAGACATGATCTCTTTTTCCATTTTTATTTCCAATTCTGCCTTATTTTCTCTCTTTCAGGAAACAAATGTACTTGGATTTAAAGGTCCTAGGAAAATGTCTGTGATCATTCCAGGAATGAATATGAATCATGAACGGATCCTGTTTCGGCCACGGAATGTAAGAATGAACATATTTATTCATAGTGAGACCATGTGTCAATAAATGAAAAAATAGCAGGGCGTGGTGGCACACTCCTTTAATCCCAGCACTTGGGAGGTAGAGGCAGGTGGATCGTTGTGAGTTCAACGCCAGCTTGGTCTATATAGCAAGCTTCAGGCCAGCTGGGAATAAAGGGAACCCTGTCTCAAAAAAAGACCAAAAAAAAAAAATTTATCAACAAATGTCTTTTTTTTTTTTTTGGTCTTTTTGGTCTTTTTGAGACACGGTCTCCCTGTAGCTCTGGCTGTCCTGGAACTCACTCTGTGGACCAGGCTGGCCTTGAACTCACAAAGATCCACCTGCCTCTGCCTCCCAAGTGCTAGGATTAAAGGCATGCACCACCACACCCAGCTTGACAAAGTAATACTTTTCACCAGGAACATGAAAGCTTGCTTTCAAAGTGGCAGAACAAGTCCATGGAAAACCTGATCGAACTGCACAACAAGGCCCCGGTGTGGAATGACGACACGCAGTCCTATGTCCTGAACTTCCATGGCCGTGTTACTCAGGCTTCCGTGAAAAACTTTCAGATAGTCCATGGAAATGACCGTAAGCCCACAGGAAGGCCTGGGTGGGAACGGCAGGAAAGGTGCTCTGACCAGATGTGGAAGTGAACACTTCCCACCACTGATAGGAAGCTATGTTAGGCGGGAATGAGTTAGAGAAATAGTTTCTGTGGAAAGCCAAAACAACACTTTAGGGGAAAGCACGAGCAACTTCTGTAGCACATCAAAGAAGCCCTGGGTCTTGGACACAGGTGCAAGTGGCCTCAGTAAGCCTGTGGCTACAGCCACAAAGCAGACCTGTTCCCTGCCAGGGACTCGAGACTTTACTTGAGCCCTTCATGCTAGTCAGGAATAGTGTCCCAGTCATTCCCAGGGGGTAGAATGGAACTAGAAACTTAGATTTGGGTTTTTCTTTTCTTTCTTATTTTTATTTTTTTTTGAGACAGGGTCTCCCTTTAGTCCAAGCTGGCCTGAAACTTGCTGCGTGGGCCAGGCTGGCTTTGAACTCACAGAGATCCGCCTGTCTCTGCTTCCCGATTGCTGGGAGTAAAGGCATGTGCCACCACGCCTGGCAGATTTTTATTTTTTGAGACAGGGTCTTGCTAATGTAAGCCAGGCTATTCTAGAATTTGGATCCTCCTGCCTCAGCCTTCTGAGTCCTGGATTTCAGGTGTGTGCCACTGCACCTAGCTACACGTTTCCTACTTAACTATTTATTATATCGTATATGGTGCTAGGAGTGGAACTCCACACCTAGCTCATCCTAGGTAGATGTGTTACTACTGAGCCCTTGGCTGCCGATTTGAAATCGAACTTGGGGTTAACCTGTTGGGAGGATTTTCCCCAGTACAACCACATTAGCTTCTAACACCTACTTTCTTTCTGTCTCTAGCTGACTACATAGTCATGCAGTTTGGACGTGTGGCTGATGACGTGTTCACACTAGACTACAACTACCCACTCTGTGCACTTCAGGCCTTTGCCATTGGGCTGTCGAGCTTTGACAGCAAACTGGCATGTGAATGAGAAGCACTGGGGTCGGGGGCTTCCTGACTGCAGAACTTCCAGGAGCCAGAAGCCACAGCCCTCAGCCCTGCCCCGGACACTAAGAGCAATGTTCTGCCCCCTTTTGTGATGATCTGAGTGTGCGTGTGTAGAAGTGTATGTGTGTGTATACATACATATATACATGTATGTGTGTGTATACACATGGATACACATACACTCACACCTCCTCTGGTCTTCAGAGATCACAGTTTGACAGGGGTGAGAGATGGCTTGCAGCCCAGGGAGGTGATTCCAGGGCACACTGGTGACCCCTCATCCCATTCCTGGCCGATCTGTGCTTCAGATTTCCCATGCTTGGGAACTTCCACAGACTTGGGTTCTGAAGATTAAATACTTGGGTCTTGCTGGGTAAGGTGGCACATGCCTTTAATCCCAGCACTTGGGAGGCAGAATCAGGTTGATCTGTGAGTTCAAGGCCAGCCTGATCTACATATCAAGTTGCAGCCCAGCCAGGACAACATAGTGAGACCCTGTCTTAAAAAGCCAAAAACAGACAAAATAGATGATAGATAGATAGATAGATAGATAGACAGACAGACAGACAGACAGACAGATAGCTGGGTGTGGTGGTGCACGACTTTAATCCTAGCACTTGGAGTTCAAGGCCAGCCTGGTCTACAGAGTGAGTGCCAGGACAGCTGGGGCTACAGGGAGACCCTGTCTTGAAAAGACCAAAAAAAAAAAAAAAGCCCCAAACAAAACAAAGTCCTTGGGTCTCCTTTTCCGAAGACCTTTTTAGAAGGGGGCTACTCCCTAAAATTGCCTTTAGTCCCTAAAACAGGAGCCTGCAGACTTTTCCAGCCAGTGGTCTGATTGTGTCGCTTGTCCTGACTCAAATCAGCCTTGGTAGCACAAAAGCAGCCATACACAAATGAATGAACAATCCACGTACAAATGAATGTAGCTGTGTTCCAATAAAGCTTTATTTATAAAGTGGGCCACAGGCCAGGTTTGACCTGTGGGCTCCAGTTTGCTGGTCCCTGTCTCAAGGGCTGGAGCATCTTTCAGAACAGGCATGTGGTCACAGAACTGTGAGTGGAGAATGGACAGGTCTCAGGAGCAGCAGGTCCGCCCTGAACCTCGAGAGTGTTTACCTCACGGTGACATGCCTCTGGAGTGTCAAATCTACCAACAGGGCTAGGAATACCCAAAGTCTGTTATCATGGCAACGGATGCAGGCTTTTTTTCAGGGAGAACGTGGCACCAGCTTATTCCCCAGGGCCTGGAAAGGCTCCAATGTCCCAGCCCCCTCTCATTTCCTTTAAATCCCCAAGAGCAGGTTGGTGGCCACCCATCTCAATGAAGTGGCTGTGCCAGCCCTCAGCAGTCTGAGACTCTGCTGAACGCCTTGCTCTCCAAGGTCCTAGTCAGTGTCCTTGACAGGAGATTGCAGGAGAGGCTGGCCATGCCACAGACCTGAGCTCCGCCTGCCCTTCATCTTTAAAGCCTGACCCAAAGTACAGATGCTGCCTGGATCACAGAGGCTTCGAGAGTTCACACCTCCCAGTAAATCATGACTTCCTCTAGCACAGCAGCCCAGAGTGTTATCTGAACTGGAGCATTCCAGAACTGTAAATTCTGCATTGGGTGGTGTCCCACTCCTATGCTGCTATTGGCATGGGGCAGGGAGCCCTTGGCTGCTGCTTCAAGGTCGCGCCCACGTGGAGGACATGCCTGCGCCCCCACTTCCTCTGGCTCCTTGTTCTGCATCAAGCAGCCATGTGATGGCGTGAGAGCTGGGAGGTGACCACATGGCCTCACCCCGACAGCAGGTCCTGCCCGTCCCTTCCTGTGCTGCTGCTATCTACTCAGACGTGCTTCCCATAAGTGCCTCAGTTATACAAGTGCCCTGGATCCTGTCACCTCTGCCACCTGTCGTCCTTATACATGGCCTGACAAGCCACCTTTGTCAAGCAGAGAGAACTGCTCACTTCTCTCTAGTTGAAGGGCACCACAGGTCGGGGGTCATGGGCTACTGGGTCTGATCTTTGCAGCTTAGAGAACTGAACACCCCCATATCATGGGTTTCTGTTTGAGTATGCAGGTGACTGGTTTTACATAAATCATATTTATACCTTTGTATGCTACAGAAATAAAGATAATTTCTATAAAATGTATCACAGGGTCCCATCCCTCTGTTCTTCCTGTCATGTTCTGTGGTGACAGTCTTCAGTCCTGGGGCATCACAGACAAAAGGAGATGATGTAGACACAGCTCAGCCTGGATCTCAGATCTTCCTGCACAGATGATGAAACAGCTGAGAGTGCAAGGGGCCATGCATGGGTGGGATTCACGTCATTCCGGACGCCTGCCCTGGTGGGCACCTGCTGCACTGGTGGGCTTCCCAGAACTTTTGCACTGGAATCTTTTAGGGACTCAGCAAAACAACTGAAGTAGTGGCTGGAGAGATGGCTTAGCAGGTAAGAGCACTGGCTGTACTTTCAGAGTACCCAGGTTCAAGTCCCAGCACCCAGATGGCAGCTAACAGTGGTTATGGACAGTTCCATAGGAGTCTGACACCCTCTTCTGACTGCTGTGGGCATTGTGTGGCATGGGTACATTTACATACATGTAGGCAATACACACATAAAATATAAAAACTTAAAACCATTAATATTGCTGGACTATGGCTGTACCTATAATCAGAGCACTGGTGAGACTGAGGCAGGAGGATTGCCTCAAGTTTGAAGTCTGATGGCTACAAAGTAAGACCCTGTCTTAGAAAACAAACTATTGACTAAAGAAACAAAAGCAGGGGCTGGAGAGATGGCCTAGCGGTTAAGAGTGCCAACTGCTCTTACAGAGGACCCGGGTTTCAATCCCCAGCACCCACATGACGGCTGAGAACCGTCTTTAACTCCAGTTCCTGGGGAATCCGACACCTTCTTCTGACCTCCGTGGCATTGCATGACACAGGTACACAAACCTACATGCAGACAGTACATTCATACACATACAAAAATTTAAAAAAAATTTTAATTTAAAAAACAAAAGCAAGCTAGGTGTGGTGGCACACACCTTTGGTCCCAGCACTCAGGAAGCAGAGGCAGGCAGATCTCCATGAGATTGAGGCCAGCCTGGTCTAAAAGAGTTCCAGGCCAGCTGGGGCTATAGGAAGACCATGTCTCAAAAAAGAAAAACCTTGTTAGGCTATCTCTCAGAATCCTGTGCACAACTACTTTGGGAATCTGCCTTTCCCACTTAATAAATCATGAATGTTTCTGGCTGAAAACCTCAGGGGTTATGAGGACAAGCTGCTCTTGCAGAAGACCCAGGCTCAGTTCCCAGCACCTACATGGCAGCTAACAACCACCTGTAACTCCAGTTCCAGGACCCAACGCCCTCTTATGGCCATTGGGGGGAAATACAAGCACAGGTGCATATACATGCAGGCAAAACACTCATACACAAAATAAAAATCGTTGTGTCTTTTTTTTTTTTTTTTTTTGGTCTTTTTGAGATAGGGTGTCCCTTCAGTCCCAGCTGTCCTGGATCTCGATACATAGACCAAGCTGGCCTTGAACTCAACATGAGATCCACCTGCCTCTGCCTCCTGAGTGCTGGGATTGAAGACGTGCGCCACCATGCCCGGCAAAATAAAAATTGTTTTAAGAAATGGAGGGAGGGCTGGAGAGATGGCCTAGAAGTTAAGAGCGCCGACCACTCTTGCAGAGGACCCAGGTTCGATCCCCAGCACC
This sequence comes from Rhizomys pruinosus, assembly GCA_009823505.1. Lineage (NCBI taxonomy): Eukaryota > Metazoa > Chordata > Mammalia > Rodentia > Spalacidae > Rhizomys > Rhizomys pruinosus. Next base: position 267,230 of record VZQC01006658.1, read on the forward strand.
CACATGGCGGCCGAGAATCATCTGGGACTCCAATTCCAGGAGAACTCCAGTTCCGGGGGAGTCCGACACCCTCTTCTGACCTCTGCGGCATTGCACGACACAGGCACACAAACTTGCATGCAGACAGTACATTCATACACATACAGAAATAAATAAAATTTAAAAAAATTTAAAAATAAAATGGAGGGAAGCGGGGAAAACATAAAGCCCAGGCTGAGAATAAAGTTCTTAGTAGCTTGGTTTTCTATTTTCATATGATTTAAGATTTTTATTTTATGTGTAACGAGTATTTTGCTACACATATGTAAGTGCAGCCATGCGTGCAGTGTCCAAGGAGGCCAGAAGAGGACTTCAGATCTCTTGGAGCTGGAGTTACAGATGGCTGTTAGCCACCCTGGGGGTGCTGGGAATGGAACTTGCATCCTCTGCAACAGTGGCCAGTGCTTTTAACCACAGCACCATCCCTTCAACCCCTATTGTCACATAATTTTATGTGACTAAGGTACATTCCTGGCTATCCTTGAACTTGCTATGTAGACCAGGCTGGCCTAGAACTCAGAGATCTGCCTGCTTTTGCCTCCTGAGTGCTGGGATTAAAGGCATGTGCCCCTATGCCCATACTTTTTTGTTGCTGTTAAGACAGGGTCTCATGCAGCCCCAGACTAGCCTGGAACTGTGTAGTTGAGGATGACCTGAACTTGTGATTCTCCTGCTTTGCCTGAATGCTGAAATTACAGGACCTGACCAAACGGGCAACTTATTCTGTGGATGGCTATGTAAGTTGGGGTGTATGTGTGTGTTCATGGGCACATGTTTTCAGGTATACATGCATATGGAAGCCAGAGGTCAACCTCAAGCATTGTTCTTAGGTTCCATCCTCCGTTTTTTTTTTTTTTTTTTTTTTTTTGGTGTTTTCGAGACAGGGTCTCCCTATAGCCCCAGCTGTCCTGGAACTCACTCTATAGACCAGGCTGGCCTTGAACTCACAAAGATCTGCCTGCCTCTGCCTCCCAAATGCTAGGATTAAAGGCGTGCGCCACCATGCCCGGCTCCTGTTCTGTTTTTAGAGACAAGGTTTCACTAAGGTGAGGTTCCCAGAAGAGGCTTCTCCTCCTGGTCTGTGACTCCAGGGATCTCATGCAACCTCAGCACTGGGATTGCAAAGGACAAGCCAGGCTTTTTTATGAGTTGAATTCAGGATTTCATGCTCACATGGTAAGCACTTCACCAACTGAGCCATCTTTTCCAGCCCCCAATAAGAGGGTTTCCCTGTAGCCCCAGCTGGCCTACAACTCACTGTATAGACCATGCTGTCTCGATTGATCCACCTGCTTCTGCCTCCCAAGTGCTGGGATAAAAGGTGTGTGCCACCAAGCCAGGCAATATCTGTTTTACCGTGTATATATCATGACAAGTTGACACTTGTCAAATCTGTTGTATCTATAGATAACTTTCTTAGGACACACAGACATCTTGCTCCACAGAGGAAACACCGGGACACTGCAAGCTGCCTTGTTCTCCTCAGCGTCTGGTTCCTCTGCACACAATACTACTGCTTAGCTCTCCATTTAATCATAAGGTTTGTGAAATTTTTTTCTTGTTTACTAAATCTGTCTTGGGGAGCAGCATGGTAGCACATGCTTGCTATTCCAGCACTCCAGAGTCAAAGGCTGGGAAAACAGGCTGAGGCTGAAAAATGTAGAGCCTTTGAGGCCAACCTGGGCTATGCAGCAGGACAAAAAAGTTCTACAGTCTACAAGAGTGCCAGGATACGGGGCTGGAGAGATGGCCTAGTGGTTAAGAGTGACGACCGCTCTTACAGAGGACCCGGGTTCGATCCCCAGCACCCACATGGCAGCTAAGAACCGTCTGTAACTCCAATTCCGGGAGAACTCCAGTTCCAGGGGAATCCGAGACCCTCTTCTGACCTCCGCGGCATTGCACGACACGGGTGCACAAACCTACATGCAGACAGTACATTCATACACATACAAAAAATAAATAAAATTAATAAAAAAGTAATTAAAAAAAAGAGTGCCAGGATACAAAAGGAATTTGCCTTTGTTGCTTTGGAAGAAAGTAAGACGGTTTTCTTCTGCCATCTAGTGGTCAATGGTCAATGATGCTCATTACATGTTCATTAAAAAACAAGACAAAACAAAAAAACAAACGAAAGACCAGTGCAGACTATCTAGGTAACGTTATCCTAAAGCACTTCCTGACCACCACACGGACATGTGTTACAACATAACTTCTAAAGGTCTGTTTCCTCTTTTGGGTGTGGGGGATTAAGTCTTGGGTGTTTTTGTGGAAGCCCTCATCACTAAGCTACACCCCTGGCCCTAAATACTTTTAAAGTAAACTTAGTTTTCTAGGAATATTCATCAGGGGATGCAGAAATGGCTCAGCAGTTAAGAGCACTGTGCTCTTTAAAAAAATTTTTTTTTATTAATTTTATTTCTGTATGTGTATGAATGTACTGTCTGCATGCAAGTTTGTGCACCCGTGTCGTGCAATGCCGCGGAGGTCAGAAGAGGGTGTCGGATTCTCCTGGAACTGGAGTTCTCCTAGAACTGGAGTGGGTGCTGGGGATTGAACCCGGGTCCTCTGTAAGCGCTGTCGGCGCTCTTAACCCCTAGGCAATCTCTCCAGCCCGAGCACTGTGCTCTTGTAGAGGACCGGGGTTCAGTTCCCAGTACCCATACAACAGCTAACAACTGGGGTAGCTCTAGTTCTAGGGGACCCAGAGCCCTCCTCTGACCTCCAAGCATTGCATGAGAAGAGTACTCTTTCATACATGCAGGTAATATACTGATACACATAAAAAAATAATCAGTATGGTTGAAAGTGGGTTACTATATGTGGGTCTTTGCCCCAGCCCTGATGTTAACCTCACATTCCATACTTTGTCCCACCTCTATTTTTTAATTTGCATATATGTGTATAAATATATTTATTATTATGCGTATGGGTGTATTGCATGCATATATGTAAGTGCACCTGAGTCGTGCAGCACTGCTCCCAGAGGTCACAAGAGGTAGTTAGATCTCCTAGAACTGGAGTTTGCACAGTTGCTAGCTGCCATGTGGGTGCTGGGAATCGAACCAAAGTCTTCTGCAAGAGCACTCAGTGCTCTTAACCTCTGAGCCATCTCTTCAGCCCATCCCACCTCTATTTTTTACTTTCAATAACCCAGTAGGTTAAACAGCACTGACACCCCCCCCCCCAGGGTCTCCCTGTAGCCCCAGCTGGCCTGGAGCTCACTCTGTAGACCAGTCGGGACTTGAACTCACAGAGATCCACCTGCCTCTGCCTCCAGAGTGCTGGGATTAAAAAGGGGCGCGCTGCCCTGCGGACTTTTGGTCCATCAGACCCAAACTCCTTCTCATACTCCCTTAAACACAGTGCGCCTGAGCAGAATAACAGGAGAAGAGTGCTCACAGACAGGTCCATGTGGGGAGACTGCTTTTTTTTTCTTTTTCGTGTGCAATGTTAGGGGTATAGCCCAGGGGCCTCATGCAAAGTAGGCTTACATCCTTTAATTGAGCCACATCCCTAGGCTCTGGGCTCATTGTTCTAGGATTTCTACCCCATGGGAGGGTGGGATCTTTTGTTTTTGTTTGGTTTTGTTGGGTGGGGAGTGAGATAGAGTTTCCTTGTAGTCTCAGCTGGCTTGGAGCTGTGTACACCGGGCTGGTCTCTAATCTCACAGAGATCCACCTACCTCTCTGCCTCCTGAGTGCCAGGATTAAAGGCTGGCATCACCGTGCTCTGCAGAGCTGCTGCTTTCAGGCCTCTAGTTGGGGTGCCAGATAGCTAAACATGACAGGAAAACTGACCCCTTCCCCAAGCAAAAGAGAAGGGGAGGGGCCAGGGTCCCACAGTCTCCCTGGGGGGCACAGCCTCAGTGATCTAAAGGTCTCCCACTAGAATACCACCTAAGGTTTCGAACCACCCAAGCAGGAAACTGGTGTTCTACAATGGTCTTTGTGCATTTCTCCAACATCCAAACTGCATCAGGGCCCCAGTCCGGGGTGGGAGCCTTCCTGGTCTATCACCATCTTTTTGATTATTTATTTATTTGGTCTTTTTTTTTTTTTTTTTTTTTTTTTTTTTTTTTTTTTTTTTTTTTTTTTTTTTTTTTTTTTTTTTTTTTTTTTTTTTTTTTTCTTTTTTTTCTTTTTTAGCAAGGGTCTCCCCTTTCGCCCCACTGTTTTTGAACTCCCTGTTTTGAACCCGCCGGCCTCTCACCACCCAAAAACCCCCCCCCCCCGCCTCACAGGGTTATTTTCTGGCCCNGGGTCTCCCTGTAGTCCCAGCTGTCCTGGAATTCACTATATAGATGAGGCTGGCCTTGAACTCACAGAGATCCACCCACCTCTGCCTCCCAAGTGCTGGGATCAAAGCTGTGCACCACCACACCCGGCTAGTTATTATTTTATGTGTGTGAATATGTTGCCTGCATGTAGAATGGTGCACCCAAGTCGTGCAGTGCCCTTGGAGGTCAGAAGAAGGCATCAGATAGATGGTTGTTAGCCACCATTTGGGTACTGGGAATCAAACCCTGGTCCTTTGCAAGAGCAAGTAGTGCTCTTAACTGCTGAGCCCCTTTTTTATTTTTTATTTTTTTTGGTCTTTTTGAGACAGGGTCTCCCTGTAGCCCCAGCTGTCCTGGAACTCACTCTGTAGACCAGGCTGGCCTTGAACTCACAAAGATCCGCCTACCTCTGCCTCCCAAGTGCTGGGACTAAAGGCGTGCGCCACCACGCCCGGCGCTGAGCCCCTTTTTGATACATTTTAATAAGGTAGTTCTCAAGCCTAGGGGAGACTAGGGAGGACTAATGAGGCAGACATAGCCAGGAATTAGATGATTTTAAAATTGAGAGCTGGCGGGGCTGGAGAGATGGCCTAGTGGTTAAGAGCACTGACCGCTCTTGCAGAGGACCTGGGTTCAATCCCCAGCACCCACATGGCAGCCAAGAACCGTCTGAAACTCCAATTCCAGGAGAACTCCAGTTCCAGGGGAATCCGAGACCCTCTTCTGACCTCTGCGGCATTGCATGACACGGGTGCACAAACTTACATGTAGACAGTACATTCATACACATACAGAAATAAATAAAATTAAAAAAAATAAATAAAAAAATTGAGAGCTGGCTAGGTAGCTCTACAGGTAAGAGTGCTGCTCACTGCCAAGCCTGATGACCTGAGTTTGATCCCTGGGACGCACATAATGGAAGGAGAAAACTGACTTCCAAAAGTTGTTAACTTACTTCCATACATGCACCATGGCATTCATATGTGTCCACACAAATATATCCCACACAAATGCATACACATACACATACACAACATAGATTCATACACATATATGTTTAAAAATAGTAAAAATAACCTTGTCTCTAAAAGACCAGTAATAATAATAATAACAATAATAAATCTTTATTTATTTATTTTTTTGGTCTTTTCGAGACAGGGTCTCCTTGTATCCCCAGCTAGCCTGGAACTCTCTCTGTGAACCAGTCTGGCCTTGAACTCACAAAGATCCACCTGCCTCTGCCTCCCAAGTGCTAGGATTAAAGGCGTGCGCCACCACGCCCGGCCACAATAATAAATCTTTAAATGCCAGGCATGGTGGCATAGGCCTTTTTTTTTTCATTTTATTTATTTTTGTATGTGTATGAGTGTACTGTCTGCATGTAGGTTTGTGCACCCGTGTCGTGCAATGCCTCGGAGGTCAGAAGAGGGTGTCGAATTCCCCTGGAACTGGAGTTCTCCTGGAATTGGAGTCTCAGACGGTTCTCAGCCGCCATGTGGGTGCTGGGGATCGAACCCGGGTCCTCTGCAACAGTGGACAGCGCTCTTAACCGCTAGGCCATCTCTCCAGCCCCAATGGTGGCATAGGCCTTTGATCCCAGTGCTTGGGAGGGAGAGGCAGGCAGATCTCTCTAAGTTCAAGGCCAGCCTGGTCTACATAGCAAGCTCCAGGCCAGCTGGGACTAAAGGGAGACCCTGTCTCAAAGAAACAAAAACAAAACAAAAGAAAACAAAACTCTCAAAAATAAACCCCAAAATCTCTTAGAATCAACTTGTGGACACCTATTTTGAGAATGCCTTTTCCATGTGGCTTATTTAAAAACATTATTGTAAAAAAATAAATAAAAAATTATCTTGGGGTTGGAGAGATAGCTCTTTCAGAAGACCTGGCTTCAGTTCCCAGCATTCATTGGCAGCTAACATCCATAACTCCAGTTCCAGGGGTATCTTATGCCCTCTTCTGGCCTCCGTGGGTAGTGCACACATGGGTGTATGTCCATATTCACAGGCAAAGCACTCATACACATAAAAAATAAATAAGACAGGCATGATGGTGCATGCCTTTAATCTTAGCACTCAGGAGGCAGAGGCAAGTAGTTCTCTGTGAATTCAAGGCCTGCCTGGTCTACCATGTGAGTTCCAGGCCAGCTGTGGCTACCAGGAGACCCTGTCTCAAACAAAACAAAACAAAACAAAACAAAACAAAACAAAACAAAACAAAACAAACAAAACAAAAACACAACTAACTAAATAAATAAAAACAAATACATTTAAAACAGGTGCTAGAGAGCTTGCTCAGTGATTAAGGGCATTGGTTGTTTTTGTAGAGGAGCTAGGTTTGGTTCCCAGCAACCACATGGCATCTAACAACCTTCCATAATCAATTCCAGAGGCTCCAATGCCCTCTTTTGACTTCCGTGGGCATTGCATGCCTGGCAGGTGCACTTACACTCATACACATAAAAAATTTTTTTTAAACAAAACAAAATAATCTTGTTGGGGCTGGTTTAGTGTGAAGGCATTTATAAGGCCCTGTGTTTGAATCCTCAGCACCAAAAAATGACTAAGGAAATAAACTTAACCCTCTCTTATTAACAGCTGGGATGAATTCCATCATGGAGATGTGGTTAAATTTATCATATGGATAATTTGTTTGATCATGACCCATGTGGGCTGGAAAAAACAAAGTTTATTACAGGAATGGAAATAATACCAAGCAACCTATGGTAGCAGTAATTAATATGGTGTTTAACTTTGACTTTGGCCTAACCAACACAAATACCCTCCCCACATCAAAACGGGCTCTGACCACATCCCTGCCCTTGGCCTCCATCTACTTATAGGACTAAGCTAGAGTGCTCCGGAGGGCCAGGAAGTGGACAAGTGGTACACTGTGTGAAGTAATCTGATAGCATCTACGTCTTCCAGCTTGATGCAAACAGGTGAAACGTTTCCACCAAGATTCATTCCTACGTAGACCAGTGATTAAGAGTCTTCTCTCTTAAACAGTGTGAACACTGTCGGTCATTGGCCCCCTCAGAACTGATGTGTGTGATAACATTTTTTTTTTTTTTTGCCCAGAAGTCCTCACCAGCTGAGGAAGAGGAATTCCCCAAACCCTAGAGCTCTCTAGAAGTCTGTAAGAGTGTGAATCAGGAAGCCAAAACCCTGACGGCATGCCTTTCCAGCCAGGTCCCTGATGCTTTTGAGGGGGAAGAAAGACAGCTCTCCAAGGGCCTTTGTTCAGTCTGTGCTGAAGGGTTCTTCTGCCTGCACTCCACACCATCTTGACCTGCAGCTGGAGAGATGATGGCTCTGTGGTTAAGAATGCATGCCGCCGGGCGTGGTGGCACACGCCTTTAATCCTAGCACTTGGGAGGCAGAGGCAGGCGGATCTTTGTGAGTTCAAGGCCAGCCTGGTCTACAGAGTGAGTTCCAGGACAGCTGGGGCTACAGGGAGACCCTGTCTTGAAAAGACAAAAATAAGACTGGGCATGTAAGAGGACTATTCAGAGTATCACATTAAAATTTAGAACACAGGGCTGGAAAGATGTCTCAGTGGTGAAGACCTCCGTCTGCTCTTGCAAAGGACCTGGGTTCGATTCCCAACACCCACATGGCAGCTAAAAACCATCTTTAAGCCAGCCATGATGCCACACACCTTTACTCCTAGTACTCAGGAGGCAGAGGCAGGCAGATCTCTGTGAGTTCAAGGCCAGCCTGGTCTACAGAGTGAGTTCCAGGATAGCTGGGGCTACAGGGAGACCCTGTCTCAAAAAGACAAAAAAAAAAAAAAATTTAGAACACATAAAACATTTTAAAATGCTCCCATGGGGGCTAGAGGGCTCAGCAGTTAAGAGCACTAGCTGTTCACCCAGGGGATGAGTTCATTTCCCACCTCCTACATCAGACAGCTCACAACCACTTGTAACCCCAGCTCCAGGGGATGGGCAGCCACACAGTGGCATTCACTCACAGAGACACAAATATACACATAAAGGCTATACCACAGCATAAAGGGATGAAGAGCAGTGTTGTTGGTAACACTAATATGGAAGAGAACAAGGCAAATACCAGTGATTTATGAAGAAAAACAGGTTTTGGTAGTAAGCTCGATAAAGACTAGTCAACAGCCTAACACCTTGCTGTGTGAAGTAGCCCTGGGCATCCTTCCCTATCCTCTGAAAGAGAAACCAAAGGGAAACCATCATACTTTCCTGCCAGCTTCATTCCACATCATCACTTTTGGCAGATTGTTCTAGTTTGCTTCTCCAATTGCTGTGAGAAAACACTCTGACCAATACAACTTGGGTAGGAAAGGATTTATTTGGCTTACATCTCCCAGGTCAAGTTCATCACTGAGGGAACCCAGGGCATTAAACCTTTTTTTTTTTTTTTTTTTTTTTTTTTGGTCTTTTCAAGACAGGGTCTCCTGTAGGCCCCAGCTGTCCTGGAACTCAGCTCTGTAGACCAGGCTGGCTTGAACTCACAAAAGATCCGCCTACCTCTGCCTCCCAAGTGCTAGGATGGAAAGGGCTGCGCCACCACTCCCAGCTTTCCTCTATTTTAAAGGGAAATAGCTCACAGGCTACAGAAAAAAATCCAGACAATATTTCCCATAATCTTATGTTTATATTTGGCCTTAAGTCCTTTCCTTGAAGAGATTCTGGTGTATGGGAATGTCAAAAGAAGCTAGGTAATAATGTCAAATTGCTCAAGTTTTAAGTGCAAAAACAGCCCTGACAACAGGCTAACATAGAAGGCTAAGAAAAGAGAAAAGGAATTTAGCAATCCATTTGCCTTTGCCTATGGGAAAGATGGGAAATAGGTCCATGTGGAGGCCCACTAAAGGGTACGTGCTAGCATACGGACTCTTCTCCCACACCCCAAATNGTATTCTTCATTGAATTTTCATCTATTACAAACAACCTAATAATTTTGTGATTATCTTACTTTAAAAAGATTGGGGAAAAGATAGAAAAAAGCATAAGAGAAAATTATTCATGGTAAACCTATTGGAGAGAACACACACTATTTGTGACAAGTCTCAGTTATTTATTTATTTATTTATTTGCAAAATCCTGATGACCATAATAGAGAAAAGTTTCTCAGCTCTTTTCTATAAACTCAAGTGGATATTTGGTTTAATCTAATGAGCAAGTCCTATCAATAGCCACAAATACATGAATATAAAGGCTGCTGTGGGCATGTCTGTGAAATCCACACCAAGATACTCCCTTCCTGTTCTTTTCACATTCAGTTTTTATAATAAACCTCCGAGATGGGATCTATCCTTTTAGAATTGTGACAAATATCTCACAGAAAATGTTAATTGCCCAAGGTCATACAGCTAGGTAATGGAGCACCTGGGATTTGAACACAAAGATTCTGACTTCAAATTCCACCATCTCATTCATCCCTATAGTATGAGTTTAGCTCCTAAATTATATGCTGACTATGATGATATAAAATTACAGGAGTAGAGTATCCATGCATAGTTCACCCATAGAAGTCTTCTCTTGTTATTTGACTGTGCTACAGTGAGATGGTGTTTTGAAAATAGGTGTTCAGTACCATTCTCTGTGCACTGACTTGTTGGCTGAGTTAGGAGCTATTGGGGTTAACATATGAAATAGGCCATCACAAGGTGTCTTGTTGGAAGCATGTGATTTTAGAGTCTGATATGTTATGTCCACTGCTGTAAGCAGGGATAATGGCCTGGTGGTGAAGTTTGTGAACACAGAGCTTCCATAGCTCTGCTCACCTGGGTAGTGGAAGGCTTCTCGACAGATGCCTCCATTTACTTAGGCACCACCCCACCCTATGGTATGGGCAACACCACTCCTGGCCTCAGAACAGTCAGCCAGGCTGTGTGTGACACCTTAAGTTTGTAAGAGCAGTAGCATTCCTGAGCAAGCTGCCATCTTACGATGGAAAAATCTAAAAAGAACCAAGCTCTACAGCAGTAGAAAATCTCTTCAAGCTCTTTGGATAAAAGATTTTTTTTTTTTTTGTCTTTTTGAGACAGGGTCTCCCCTTAGCCCCAGCTGTCCTGGAACTTACTCTGTAGACCAGGCTGGCCTTGAACTCACAAAGATCAGCCTGCCTCTGCCTCCCAAGTGCTAGGATTAAAGGCGTGCACCACCATGCCTGGATGTTTTGATCTTTTTTTTAATTTTTTAAATTTTTTTTCGTATGTGTATGAACGTACTGTCTACACATAGGTTTGTGCACCCGTGTCGTGTAATGCTGTGGAGGTCAGAAGAGGGTGTTGGATTCCCCTGGAACTGGAGTTCTCCTGGAATTGGAGTTATAGACAGTTCTCAGCCACCATGTGGGTGCTGGGGATCGAACCCGGGTCCTCTGCAAGAGGAGTCGGCGCTCTTAACAGCTAGGCTATCTCTCCAGCCCTGTTTTGATCTTTTGAGACAGGGTCTCCCTGTAGCCCCAGCTGGCCTGGAACTTGCTATGTAGACCAGGCTGGCCTATGAACTCACAGAGATCTGCCTGCCTCTGCCTCCCAAGTGCTGGGATCAAAGGCATGCACCATCTCACCCTGCTCCATCATCCTGTTTTTCTTTATTTTTTATCTATTTTTTATGTGTATGAGTGTACTGTCTGCATGTAGGTTGGTGCACCCATGTCTTGCAATGCCGCGTTGGTCACGGATTCCCCTGGAACTGGAGTTAAAGATGGTTCTTAGCTGCCATGTGGGTGCTGGGAATCGAACCCGGGTCCTCTGCAAGAGCAGTCGGCGCTCTTAACAGCTGAGCCATCTCTCCGGCCCCCTGTTTTTATTTTTTATTTTATTTTTTTTGGTCTTTTCAAGACAGGGTCTCCCTGTACCCTCAGCTATCCTGGAATTCGCTCTGTAGACCAGGCTGGCCTTGAACTCACAAAAATCTGCCTGCCTCTGCCTCCCAAGTGCTAAGATTAAAGGCATGTGCTACCACACCGGGCTATATTTCTTAAGTCATATCCTGGTGTCATATTCTTGGGGCTATAGCAACAAATTACCATAAGTTCAGTGGTCCAGAGTTCTAGTAGCCCTAGGTGTCCTTGGGTTACAGCTGTATTCCCCAGTCTCTCCACTTAATTCTTTCACTCTTTTTTTTTTTATATTTTAAAATTTATTTTTCTCTATGTATATGAATGTGGTATCTGCATGCAGGTCTGTGCACCCATGTCGTGCAATGCACGCAGAGGTCAGAAGAGGGTGTCGGATTCCCCTGGAACTGGAGTTCTCCTGGAATTGGAGTGCTGGGGATCGATCCCAGTCCTCTGTAAGAGCAGTCAGAGCTCTTAACCGCTAGGCCATCCCTCCAGCCCCAATTCTTTCACTCAACTCTGCACAGCAAACCATTCGTACACACCAGTGCACACAGGCTGTGTCGTACCTGGGTGCTGCTATTCCACCCAGCTTTGGTCTGGTTTCTGATCTCAACCAGGCAAATGCATGTATCTTTTGAGAGCTGGATCAATGTCACCCCTGGTAGCCTGGGCTGTGGCAAAGGCCTGAAATTCCAGAGGCTAAGGCAGGAGGAGCTGACCAGTTCAAGGCATGCCAGGGCTAATCCTGAGTTCAAGGCCAACCTGAGTAACTCAGTAAACCCAGTCTCAAAAACAAAAACAAATTAAGCCTGGGATTATATCAGAGTGGTAGAGAACTTGCCTAGCAGAATCTGTGTTCTATTCTCAAGTACTACACTCACACAAGTCACCCCTGTAACTTGGATTTCATTGCTCTTATTCTCGAATTCTGTTCAATTTCAAATAATTTATTGTCGGGGGCTGGAGAGATGGCCTAGCAGTTAAGAGCACTGACTGCTCTTGCAGAGGACCCGGGTTCGATTCCCAGCACCCACATGGCGGTTGAGAACCGTCTGTAACTCCAATTCCAGGAGAACTCCAGTTCCAGGGGAATAGGACACCCTCTTCTGACCTCCACAGCATTGCACGACAGGGGTTCACAAACCTACATGCAGACAGTACATTCATACACATAAATAAATAAATAAATAAAAAATAATTATTGTCCTTTTGCATAGACTGTGACCTTCCTGAGGGAAAGGGCCCGTTCTGCACTTAGCTTGGTGTTAAGACACAGATGCCCAATGAAAGAAGACTGTTGTATTAAGCAGTACAGTTTGTACTTCACGATAGCTGCTGATATACTGCCTATGTCGGTCTTTTCATGTGAATGGGGTGTGACCAAGCCTTGATATGACTCATTATTTAACAAGCATACCAGAATTTATATAACCAAATGAAGGCTGCTTCCTTCAAAGTCTTCCCTTGTAAGAGTGGATTGATTCTTAGTTCCATGATGCTGTCATTTCCTGGGACTGCTTGGAACCCTTTTCTTGGATACAACCCTAGTGTTCCTAAAAGATTCTTTTGCAATATCTTCCATGCTACCATATTGTCCATTTATTTAGCATTTATTATGTACATTATCTTATGTTGTTTTGGGGTAAAAGATAAGAGAATTTCACATGTTTACTGCCTTCAAGGTTTGTTTTGGAGCAACGGCAATAAGTTAAAGGATATGATCCCAGAGACTGGGCTTGGATTTTGGGGAAAAACTCAGGTTCTTTTCTCTGGTTTCAAACCTCTCAAAGGGACTAAGGTGGGCGATGGAGTTGCATGCTAACGATAATTGCTTTAAGCCAAATTGTTCTAAAGATTTCCAAACAGGAGCCTACGTGTTTTTTCTAAGTGGATTTGGCATGCCTGTTTAAAACCTAGAGTTCCCACTTCATGGCGACGCTGTTCTGCACCCTGACTCCCAATTAAATTACAATTTGAGCACTGTGAGACCCTGCCCTTCCTTACTTTCCGGTGCCCTCTAACGGGATAAATATTGAGTGACAGCTTAGTCCAAGTCTAAGGCTGCGTGGCAGGGACTTTACAGACTTCCTTTTCTTTCATGCTTCCTACTCTTCGCAGTGACAGCTTTGTAGATCCCGAGGGACGTCGGGAGAGAACAACTGGGAGGGCCTAGGCCGCCGGGAGGGTCAGCGAGGAAAAAGGTGGCGGATCTGGGCGCACAGCGGGAGTTCCTGCTTCCTGGTTCTCCCCAGCGAGCGTCCCACGGTGGGAGCCTCAGGGAAGGGAGCAGCCCTTCCTGTCCATCCGGGTCCTTTCAGAGAAGGTGACAGGTCGCCAAACCCTGGCCAAGAGAAAAGTTTTCAGTTTTGGGGTGAGGAGGGGGGACACAATAGGGAGACGATGGAACTAGGGTGCGGGAAGAGCTGGAATAGAGCGGGAGATTGGGATACTAAAGACCAGGCGTGTAGGCGCGCGCGGGAGCAGCCAGCCACCCGCAAGGGGGGGAGCCGCCGGTTGTGACCACGCCCCTCACCACGCTCCCTCCCCAGGCCCCGCCCCCAGCTCACACCCCTGCGCCGTCAGGCCCCGCCCCCAGGCGCCAGGCCCCGCCCCCGCACCGCCCAGGGCCTGCTAGCCACAGTCTCCTCCCTGAGGTGCGGGTGGCAGCGCCGCCACTCCCTCCCGCTCCCTTCCCGGCCTCGCGTATCTCATTCCAGCGCTCATTCCGCACATTCCAGCCGCGCTCCTCTGCAAACTCCGGCCCAGGGGGTGGGGACAGCCACTACTCCGCGCTCGGTCCGCGCTCGGTCCTCGTCAGGTGAGAGGCGCCCCGCGTGCGTGCTCTCTGTCCCGGGCGCGCCTTCCCGCCTCGGCCGCGGCTGCCCGCGTTCCGGCCCCGGCCCGCTCCCTCCCTTCCTCTCCGTGGGACTCGCCCCTCCACCGGCTGCAACCTCCCAGGTCTTCCCGGCAGTCCCGGGCTGGGAAAACTCCTCCCTCCGGCTGCGCTTCTCCCGGCGCTTCCCTGGCCCGGGGCGCTGCCCGCTGAAACCCTGCGGTCCCTGAAGCGTTCGCCGGGCTCCCGGGACTCCGCCGAGCCGCCGGCGGACTCGCTGCAGCTGGCCGAGCGCACCACCCCGCCTCCCGCATCCTGGGACCGGTAAGGCTGCGGAGTCGCGAGTTCTAGGGACTTTGGGATCTAGTTACTCGCAGGCGCGACTAGTCGGGGAGGAACCGGGCACGTGGAGGCGAGGTGGCCAGCAGGGTCGGGAGGGTGGCGGTGGGCGGAGCAGGGTCGCAGGCCTTGAAAGGCGACCTTATGAGAGCCCCGGTACCCATGCCCTTTTCTACTTGGACCTTTCAGGTCTGGAGGACAGAGCTCAGGAGGGAAGAGGTCTATTGCTTGTTTTGAGCGTTAAGGCAATGTGAAAGTGAAGGGGGGTCAGCTTCTGCTGAGGTTCCCCAAGGGTTGTAGAGATGCTACGGTGTTCCCGGGTGAAGGCCGACACCGTAGTAGCAGAACGTCCACCCCCCCACTCCAAGGCGCTATTTCCCCAGCAGCCAACTGTGCGCACACGGGTGAGGGGGCTCCTGGCGCACCCACAACTCCTTTTCTGTGAGTTCAAGCGAGGTCTGACTGCATCAGCATCCTTAACTTTGGGTGTACCTGAAGGAGCTATCTGTGCGCTGTGACTCACGTTGCCACCTGTAGGTGTATTTGTTTGTGTTGAACGTGACAGGGTGTACATTTCTATTCGAGGAGGGTGCTGTCTGTCTGAAAACTCCATTGTCTTGAGTGGGTGTGTGGTGCCTCTCCTGTAAGTCTGTGCTTCCCTCTGACTTCTTCCTGCAAATCCAGAGCAGGAGACAGTGTCTCCAAATTCGATGTGCGCTGGGAGGATTTGACAGTGATGGCTGTTGGTGGTTGGAAGTGCATACATATGCATATATACCGTCCCCGCCGCCCCCATCATCCCCCCTGGGCTGGGCAGAGCTGGCAGGAAGTTGCCTACACCTGCCCCTCTTCCAGGCAGCTGTCTTTCTGAGGGAGAGTGGATCCTATGTTCTGGCCAGAATAGAGAGGGGGTGGAGGGAGGAGGGCTGGAAGGCTAGGCGAAGTTGAGAGCTTTGCTTTTAGGGGATAGGATGGGTTGTTGGGAATGTTTGTGGTGTACACCCCCTGAAAGGAAGATACCTTGTTAGATTGTTTTGTTTTGAGATAAAAGTCTTCTGTAGCCCTGGCTGGCCTAGAACTACCCCAGAAGAGGCTGGCCTGGAACTCCTGATCCTTTCTCCGGCCTCAAACCTTTGTGGTTTGTTGCTGTTATTTTAAGACAGGGTCCCTCTCTGTACCCAGGTAAGCCTTGAACTCACAGCAATCCTTGTGCCTCAACCTTCCAAGTGTTGGGATTACAAGCCTGAGCAACCAGGCTTAGCTGACTGTGTTGGATCTTGAGGTGTCTGTAGTGTTTGTAAATTGGCCTCAAGGTCAAAAAAGTGTCAGTGTTTACCAGTCTGAGCTACTCTGATTGGTTCGACTCTCTATAGAGCAATCCAGACTCTCATTCCTTAACAGTCAGGGTCTTGCTCCATAACCTGGCTGGCTTCCAACTGGGTGATCCTCCTGCCTCAGCCCCAGAAGTCTGGGATTACTCCTTCATTCTTTAAGACTTGTAGGTTACTCAATACTTCTGTGCAGAGAAGCCTGAGTAGCTTTTTGCATGAATGCTTTTGTGCCGGTCTGGGAGGTGAGGTGAGGGCTGCTTCTGACTTCTTAGCTGGGTCCAGAAGATTGGCCAGAGAGTGGTGAGCGTGTCACAGGCAGGCCTGGGATCAGAGTTCCTCCTCATTACCACAATGCAAATATGACGGCTGGGGCTGCTGGAAGGAAGGAGCAGGAAATCGTCAGGAGTGGGGGCTCCTGTTCTTTTTGTTCCATCTACCCCATGGATATAGATTAGATATTCTGCTGGGAAATAACCTTATGCTCCCACTTGTACAGGTCAGGTGTGCAGCACAGGGAGGGAATTGCCTAGCTTTGGGATCAGGCAGATCCGGCACTGCCTTTAAAGCCCTCTGGCTCAGTTTCCTGATGAAAAATATTGGGGGTGGGGTAATACTAATACCCGTGCAGAAAGCTTGCTTTGAAAACTCACTGCTTGCAAAGCACTTGCTGCCATGTCCCCAGGAGGCTGGACCCCCGTGTTTGTGTTTCCTAAGCTTGTTTTGGTTGAGTATAGAATCCAGGGTCTGACAGCGTGTAAGATAGTTTTTGAATTTCCATGTTTCTGAATGCTCTTTGATAAACCTCGTGCTGTTCACCACGTTTATTTCACCAACATGAACTGGTCATTTGCTGTGGACTCTACACCTCCTTCCGCATCCTCAGGAGACCAGAGTGGCTACAAGTAGAGGCTCCTTTGCCACCAGATACCACAGTCTCTGACCCCCATATTCTTATTGCATTTTTGCCTTGTCCTTACAGTGAACTTGCCGGGCATTGTGGAATATGCAGTCAGTGTCCAACCTCCTCAGGGGGAAACTGAGACCCCCCTAGAGGAGGACTGTGATATGCTTTGAATTGCACAAGCCTTAAGTGGCAGAGCTCTTCCTAGAACCCATGATCTTTACTTTGAATTCTGCCTCCTGTTCTGCTCTCCCAATGTCTGGACCCCTACCCCCCAGACCCCTTTATTCAGTGGGCATAGAAATGACAACAGTCTGACGTGGGTAGTGTCTACCATCTGTGGTGCAGATAGATGGTTGGAGGCAGGTGTTTCCTCCTGTGTCCAGCAGAAAACACAACCAACTCCCTTACAGTTGAATCAGAGAATGCCAGTGTCGAAGGACCTCAGGAGAGCTTTCAAATGTAACCCACTTCTTCCACATGGTTGTGTATTACTCTAAGTGGAGGAATATCTACCTGCCTGCCTGCCTATCTTATCTGTCTCTGTCTATCTATCTATCTATCTATCTATCTATCTATCTATCTATCCTATCCATCTATTCATCCTATGTATCCATCCATCCTATATCTGTATCTGTCCATTTATCCATCTCTCTGCCTACCTATCCTTCCTTCCATCCTATATCTACCTGCCTATGCATCCTACCTACCTACCTACCTACCTACCTGTCCATCCTATATATCCTATCTATCTATGTTATATCTATGTATCCATCCATCCTATATCTATGTATCCATCCATCCTTTATGTATCTGTTCATTTGTCCATCTCTCTGCCTACCTATCCTTCCTTCCATCCTATACCTACCTGTCCATCCTATATATATCCTATCTATCTATCTATCAATCTATCTATCATCTATCATCATCTATCCATCCTATATCTATGTATCCACCCATCCTATATCTATGTATCCATCCATCCTGTATCTATGTATCCATCCTTCCTACATATCCATCCATCCTATATCTATGTATCCATCCATCCTACGTATCTATCCATCCTATATCTATGTATCTATCTGTTCATTTGTCCATCTTTCTCTGCCTACCTATCCTTCCTCCCTCCCTTCCTCCCTCCCTCCCTCCCTTCCTGCCTGCCTGCCTGCCTATATCTACCTGCCTATGCATCCTACATACCTACCTGTCCATCCTATATATATCCCATCTATCTATCTATCTATCCATCCACCTATGTATTCATCCATCTTATATCTATGTATCCATCTGTCCATTTATTCATCTTTCTCTGCCTACCTACTTTCCCTCCCTCCC
>VZQC01006658.1:285272-363587 GCA_009823505.1 Rhizomys pruinosus
TCTATCTATCTATCTATCTATCTATCTATCTATCTATCTATCTATCATCGTTTTGTTTTTTGGTGCTAGGGATGAACCCAGAACTTTCCTCTACCACCAAGTTGCATCTGTCTCCTGGGATGCAGATGCCACAACCTTCTTCTTCCATTCTGCAGTCTTATGCTGGTAACTGTCAGAAAGCAATACCTATTGCCAAACCTGTGGCTCCTCCTCCTTCCCTAGGGAAGTGGAGGACATTGGTCCTGGCTTCCCGCCTTTCCCTTCCTGTAATTGATGCCAGTCTTGCGGTAGTTGGAAATTCAGGGCTTTTGAGAGTGGCTTTACCTTGCTTTCTCTCTTTGCCCCCTTGACCCTTTGTTGGCAGAAGTGAGGAAAACAGCTCCAGCTCTGTTTAAAGCTCTGAAATTGGAGCTGAACAGCTGTTCTCCAGCACCCGGGGGCGGGGGTGTCAGCAGCTCAGGGGGCCAGGTGGTGGCTGGAGCAGGGCTGGGAGCATGGCTTCTCTGACTTCTGTGTTCTATCCCGATGTTGCCTTGACCTTCTGAAGCAGTTTTCTCCTTGCTGTCTGTGGCTGTATATTGGGGAGATTCTAACCACACCTGCATGGTTGGTCCTGGAGCCCCAAGCCAACAGGGACAAAACCTGAAGTGTTTGTTTTTTTGTTTTTTTTTTTTGAGACAGGGTCTCCCTGTAGCTCCAGCTGTCCTGGAACTCATTATGTAGACCAGGCTGGCCTTGAACTCACAAAGATCCACTTGCCTCTGCCTTCCCAAAACCTGAAGTTTTGTCCAGCAGAACTTCATGCCAAGATTTATGCCCATCTTCTTGCTTAGAATACAGGCAGCCTTCCAAAAAGGTAGGAGGAAGGGCTGGCTGCCTGGTGCAGGCCAGCTCCTTGGCTATGATGGGCAGGCAGTCCCCCATGGGTGGGGACCTAGCTTTCTTTGACCCAAACTCGGTGGGAACAATAGACTTCAGAGGAGTCACCAAGGGCAGGAAATGGGAGCTGTGCTTAGGCCAGGGTGACCCTTCTGGGGGATGGGATCGCATATCCGCCTGAGTGTTGGGGGCAGTGCAGAGGGCACAGGGGAAGAGCTGATGACACATAGGGTGGGCCACTGGGGTGGGGCTCTCTGACTGAAACTTGAGCAAGTGGCCCAGCACTCTGCTTTGTGTTCCATTAGCAAAGGTCTTGTGGTATCTGCCAGGTTTCTGCCAGGCTCGCTAGGCCAGAACCATGCCTTCCCCTTCTCCGGGAGCCCCCAGGATAGCTTTGTGAGTTGCCCTGGCCAGGATGAAAGACTAGTGTTGTTTCTTCCTGGCAGGCCTCCAGCCTGGCTGCCCTCCACCTTGGCATTGAGCCCTGGGTAATAGTTGACAGGATGGTGATGTGGGGCTGAGGTCTGGGTGGGGAGACAGAAGGCCTGGGTCTCTTGGACAAGGTGAAGGGATTTGTTCAGCTGCAAGTCAGAGAACAAGACGGGCAGGGGAGATTCCTGCCTTAGGCAGGTGGTGGAATGTTCTAGGAGACTGGAGACTAATCTGTCTCACCATCATCTATGGGGGGGGTGGGACAGGTTCTGTGGATGATAAGGTGCTCTTTGCTTTGGGAGGAGAGTCAGTCAGTCCACTGGAGTTGCTTCGTTAGAATTCAGCTTGCCAGATTCTCACAGGTCAACTTTTGTTTGGGGTCTTGAGAGCTGTCAAAGTCTGGCTGCCCGGACCTGAGAGGGGGTAGGGTAGAGAAAACACATGCTGTTCTGAGTTATTTCTCCAAGGGGCTAGATGAAGGTACTGGGAATGACAGGCTGCTGGCTTCTTACTCATCTGTTGCCCATTTCTAGGTCAAATTTTGATGATGTTAGCTTTTTTTTTTTTTTTTTTTTTTTTTTGATAGAGTCTCACAGTATAGCCCTGGCTAGCCTGGAACTTGATATGTAGACCAGGTTGGCTTTAAACTCACAGAGGTCTAGCTGCTTCTGTCTCCTGAGTACTGTGATTAAAGGTGTGTGTCATCCATCAGACTCTAGGTCAGACTTGATTTTGTATTGGTTTGTCTGTTTTGCTGTGCTAGGGATGGAACCTAGGATCTTGTACAAACTAGGCAAGTACTCTTAGTCCATCCTGTTATGTTAGATTTTTTAACAAAACCCCCATGGAATATTGGAACTTGAGGTAACTAGTCACCAATATGATTTACTTCTGCCTAATCTCAGGTTGGAGAAATATTCTTCCCTCCCTCCCTCCCTCTCTCCCTTCCTTCCTTCCTTTTTTCTGTTTTGTTGTTTTTCTTTTGTGAGAAAAGATCTCCCTGTAGCCCCAGCTGTCCTGGAATTCAGTATGTAGAACAGGCTGGCCTTGAACTCACAGAGATCTGCCTGCCTCTGCATCCTGAGTGCTGGGATTAAAAGCATGTGCTACCATGCCTGGCTTTTTGGCTTTTTCCATTTCATTTGTGCTGCTGGGAATAGAACTTGTGGCTTCATGCCTGGTAGACAAGAAGCACTCTGCCACTGAGCTATACTGCGACCCTTCAGTAGGATTTTTCTGGGTGTAGAGAGATGACAGTGAGGGTTGTGTGGCTGGTTGAAGGACTGTCCCTAGCCCTGATTACAGAGCTCACACACTCCCAACAGGGCTTTGTAGTGGAAGATGCCCACACTTCTCTCTGGCTTGGTTCTCTGTCAGCTCTGTGGGTACTGACGATAGCAAGCACTGGATGACAGAACCAGACAGAATCACCTCAACAGGCTAGAGTGCTGAGATTAAGGAGAATTTTATTTTTTATTTATTTATTTATTTTTTTTGATAGAGGGTCTCCCTTTAGTCCCAGCTGGCCTGGAGCTCACTCTGTAGACCAGGCTGGCCTTGAACTCACAGAGATCTGCCTGCCTCTGCCTCCTGAGTGCTGGGATTAAAGGTATGTGCCACCACACCTGGTGTTGGGCCCTTTGGGCCCTACAAGAGAATTCGGCCTACTGTAATCCCCTGAGCCTGACTAGAGTTTAGTGACCTGTCTCTGGCCGGTCACTTCCGCATAGGAGTGACTCAGCATAGCCCGACCTGAAAACGCCTACAACCGATGTGGTGAGTGACTATTGACCCAAAGCTATCCCCCCACTCTACATATCTCCTCTCCCACCTTCTTTTGTCCACCCCTCCCGCCAAGCAAA
This sequence comes from Rhizomys pruinosus, assembly GCA_009823505.1. NCBI lineage: Eukaryota > Metazoa > Chordata > Mammalia > Rodentia > Spalacidae > Rhizomys > Rhizomys pruinosus. The sequence continues at coordinate 288,446 of VZQC01006658.1, forward strand.
TATAAGCTGCTGCCTGATGCAATAAAGCGAGTCCTTGCTTGACAAGCTCCCGGTCTGGTGTGTTCTCTTGAGGACCATTGACACTCATCATCCCGCTCAGCCCCATCCACTGAGGAGGCTGGCTGGTTCGAGCCTCCTCTCCCCTGTCCCTCTTCAGTTGACACCTGCAACCTGGCACCACACCAGCTACCATGTGGGTGCTGGGAATTGAACCCGGGTCCTCTGCAAGAGCTGTCAGTGCTCTTAACCACTGAGCCATCTCTCCAGCCCCCCCCCCCCCTTTGGGGGGCTTTTTGAGACAAGGTCTCCCTTTGGCTTCAGCTGTCCTGGAACTCTCTATGTAGACTAGACTGGACTTGAACTCACAGAGATCCGCCTGCCTCTGCTGGGATCAAAGGTGTGTGCTACCACACCTGGCTAAGGAGAAGAGGATTTTACTTAGAAGATACTTTTCCCTTTAGTGCCAGGGATTGAGCCTGGGACTCGTAACACATTTTCAGCCTTTTAGAACTGTGTTTGAGACAGAGTCTTACTCTGGAGCCCAGGCTGGCCTGGAACTCACTGTGTAGCCCAGGCGGGCCTTGAACTCACAGAAATCCACTTGCTGTCTGAGTGCTGGGATCAGACATGTGCCACCATGCTTGGTACTTGTTTTGTGTTTTGAAGCAGAGTCTCCTATGTATGTGGCTGAAGATGGCCTTAAACTGATTAATCCTCCTCTTTCCACCTCCCTCTTGAGTGCTTGGGTAATTAATAGTCATGGATCACTAAATCCGGACCCAGGGCTTCATGTATGCTAAGCAATCACTTTTTGTTTTTTTTTGAGACAGAGTCTATGTAGCCCAGGCTATCCTCAACCTCAGTGTATACCTAAGGGTGAAATTAAACTCCTCTTGCCTCTACCTCTCAAGTACTAGGATTACAGATAAAAACCACAGCACCTGCTTTGTTGTTGTTTTCAGACAGAGTCACACGTTGTAGCCCAGGTTGGTTTTGATCAAAGGCATTCTTCCTGCCTTATCCTTGCTGAGATTACACATGCCAGCCAGAACTCCTGGTTTAAATTTCTTTTTCTAATTGTTAAAATTAATACAGACTCATTACAGAAAATCTAGAAAATAAGAAAGAATTGAGAAGGGGAAAAAACCCCTAAATATTTGTTCATAATACTGTAACTTAGAGAAGAGGCAGTGGAGTGGGGGTCTCTGTCCACTGAGCTCTGTGACACTCTAGCCACATAGAGAGTCACATCTGGCATTTGAAGGTGGAGACATCTTGTTTTATTAAGAACTGTGCTTGGCAGATGTAGGGACTAAACAGATGGCTCAGCAGTTAAGACAGCGACTGCTCTTTGCAGAAGACCCCAGTTTGATTCCCAGCATCCCCATGGTGGTTAACAAGGAACTGTAACTCCAGTTCCAGGGGGGTCCAACGCCTTCTTCTGACCTCTGCAGGCATTATATAACATGGGTGTGCTTACCTACATGCAAGCACTACACTCATACACATAAAATAAAAATAATACATAAAATATTTAAAAAAAAGAATCATGGGCTGCGAGTGTGGTGGTGCATGCCTTCGTCCCAGCACTTGGGAGGCAGAGGCAAGTGGATCTCTGTGAGTCAAAGCCAGCCTGGTCTACATAGTGAGTGCTAGGCCAGCTGGGGCTACAGGGTAACCCTGTCTCTAAAAAACAAAAAAATAACAACAAAAAAGGAAAGAATAAAGAAATAACAAATTGAGCTTGTCATTTTTGTTGTGTGTATGTGTGTACGTGTGGGGCAAATAAAACATTCATTGTTTTTTTTTTTTTTTTTTTTTGATTTTTTTTTTAATGGTCTGTTCGAACAAGGTCTCCCTGTAGCCCCAGCTGTCCGGAACGCACAATGTAGACCAGGCGGCTTAACTCACAACGATCGCTGCTCGCCTCCCTAGTGCTAGGAAAGGCATGCGCACCACGCCCGGCTCGTTTTTTGTTTTCTTCTTGACTATACACTAAGGATTGGTGACTCTGCCTTTTTTTTTTTTTTTTTTATTTTTTTCTTTTTTGAGACAGGGTCTCCCTGTAGCCCCAGCTGTCCTGGAACTCACTCTGTAGAGCAGGCTGGCCTTGAACTCACAAAGATTCACCTGCCTCTGCCTCCCCAGTGCTAGGATTAAGGGCATGGATGGCCTGGCTTAAAGACAGTTCTTAGCTGCCGTGTGGGTGCTGGGAATCTGTGCAAGAGCAGTTGGTGCTCTTAACCACTGAGCCATCTCTCTAGCCCTGGATTGAGGACTCTGAAGACTAGTCCTTTCTGTGGTTTGTGGCTCTTGAAGGATGTGTTGTATGCTGTAGTAGCACAGTAAGATTTGCTGCCCATCAGCAGAACTTCCAGCTCCTTGGCATTGTGAACCAGAAACTTCTGGAAGCCACCAGGCAGCAGGTATTTTGTCTTCTTTTCTAAAACTATTTTAATTAGTATTACTATTTCTGTTTTATGAGTGGTTTGCCTGCATGTATGTAAGCACATCACATGTGTCTAATGCCCGAGGAGGCCAGAAGAGGGCACTGGATCCCCTGGGACTGGAGTTATGAACAGTTCTTAGCAGCTACGGGGGTGCTTGGAACTGTCTTTAGTCCAGGTGGCCTGGAACTCTGGATCCTCTGTCTTCTTCCTCTGGCATGCTGGGATTCCAGGCATCCAAGTTGTCTGCCCAGTACTTGAGCTTCTTAACAGAGGCGGGATGAGGGATTAAAGCTGCCCTCCTGTGTGTGCATCAGGCTCACCTCTGCAGGTAGGCCCCGTTTGCTGCCAAGCAGGGAGGTCCATGGGACCTTAAGTTGTTCATGGTACAGATTCGCTCCGAGCTTCTTTAATCAACTGCTTGGAGCCCCATCTAGAACCTGTCAAGGTTGTTGGGGATGTTGAGGAGGTTTCTACACTGTCTTCTGTGGGTGGGAAATTGGACTGATTGACCTGTGGCACCACTGCTTCTTGAGTTTTGTCCCTTAGCATGAGAGGTCACACTAGGTGATGTTGGAGGAACTTTTCCACCAGACCGGTCTGCTAGAGGGGGTTGGAGCTTCCTCCCAATCTGGAGATAAGGCTGAGGAGAGGGGAGTGTCTGGGGCCTTAGAGAAAAAGAACTTACAGGGCTAGGCATGGTGGCGGGTCACCTTTGATCCCAGCACGCAGGGGCAGGGAGAGAGAGAGAGAGAGAGAGAGAGAGAGAGAGAGAGAGAGAGAGAGAGAGATGGGCAAAGGCATCTCTGTGAGTTTGAGGCATCTCTGTGAGTTTGAGGTCAGGCTGGTCTACATGGCAAATTTCAAGCCAGCCAGGACTAAATAGCGAGAGACCCTCTCTCAAAAAAGTCAAGAGCTGAGGTAGTGGGGGCAGTAGTAGAATGCTTGCCTAGCATGGTAAGAGCTTGGGTTTGGGTAGGCAAGATGGCTCATTGGGTGAAGATGCTTGCTGCCAAACTTGACTGCCTGAGTTCCATACTTCTAGGACCTGCACGGTAGAAGGAAAGAGCCAATTCCCCAAAGTTGTCCTCAGACTTCCACACTCCTGTGGTGCATTCTCGTCACCCCCATAAGCAAATAAAATAAAATGTAATAAATAAATAAAGGGCCAAATTGATAGTATGTGCCTATTTTTTTTTTTTTTTTTTCTTTTTTTGAGACAGGGCCTCCCTCTAGTCCCAGCAGTCCTGGAAACTCATTCTGTAAACCAGGCTGGCCTTGAACTCACAGAGATCGGCCTGCCTCTGCCTCCCAATTGCTGGGATTAAAGGCGTGCGCCACCACACCTGGCACTTTTTTTGTGTGTGTGCCTTTTAATCTCATCACTTGGGAGGCAGAGGAAGGTAGATCTCAGAGTTAGAGGCTAACTAAGGCCATGCAGTGAGATCCTGTCTCAAAACAAAACAAAACCCCCAGAAGCAAAAAAAGAAGTAATAAATAAAAAAAATTAAAAGCCCTGGGTTATATCCTTAGTATAATATATAATATTATATAAATATATTGTTTGAATGCTTACTTAATATTTTTTTTTTGTGAGACAGGGTCTCCCTTAGTCCCCAGTAGAGCCGTGAACTCACTCTTTAACCAGGCTGGCCTTGAATCCGAGTTCTAGATTAAAGGCGTGCACCACCACTCTAAAAACACTTTTTTGTTTTTTTTTTTTTTTTTTTTTTGGTCTTTTCGAGACAAGGGTCTCCCGGTAGGCTCCTCTGTCCTGGAATTCACTCTGTAGACCAGGCTGGCCTTGAACTCACAAAGATCCGCCTGCCTCTGCCTCCCAAGTGCTAGGATTAAAGGCGTGCGCCACCACGCCCAGCTCTAAAAACACTTTTAAAATAAGGTTAATCCTAGCAACTGGAAGGCAGAGGCAGGCGGATCTTTGTGAGTTCAAGGCCATCCTGGTCTACAGAGTGAGTTCCAGGACAGCTGGGGCTACAGGGAGACCCTGTCTCGAAAGGACAAAAAAAAAGTTAATAGAACCTTATTTTGAAGTGAAGATTAAATGAGTTAATATTTGTAAAGTGCCTGGTACCTCCTAAGCACTCTGTAAGTGTTTGTCAAAGAAATGGCTTCTAGATGGTCCTTAAAAACTGGACGAGTTGGAATTTTGAAGAAGGAAGGGCTGGTCCTGTGCTTGGAAATTCCCAGTTGTGGAGTGGCAGGTGGAGTCCTCCTGCACCAGGGCTGTGTCGTTGTCGTAGTTCTGTACTGTGCAGTTGACTTTTGGGGTTGGGGGGACAGTCATCTGTGGCTGCAAAGAGGGCCTGAAATGAGGAATGATGGCTCTGGGGTGAAAGGAGATTCTAGCATCTGTCTGCCAGGGGTCTAGAACTGTGCTCATTGGTGGGCAGGAAGCAAAGCATCCTGGGAAATGGTCCTTCATGAACCCGTGACCTCAGGTTGTGATGGGAGGCAGGGTCGCATCCAGCACTTGAGAGTTTTAAGCAATAGCTGCCCTGCTGACCCCAGAGGAACACTGTATCGATGCTTTCTGCACTGCTAGTTGCAGAGCACCCACTGTGTACTGGGGCAAATGTAGATGGCAGGCCTGGTCCCTGAACTGATGCTCAGTGGGACACAGAGAGTGAAGACTTAGTGATGATCTTTAAGGAAGGAAGAGCTAGTTAGAGGCATGTAAGAGGCAGATAAGAGCTGCGGGTGCCTGGAAGGGATCCCATCCGAAGGTGCTGGGAGCCGCCAAGGAAGGCATCCTAAAGGTGATAGGAGAGCCAGCTTTGAGAATTGATGGAGTTGTGGAGTTGTGTGTGCAAGAGAAAGGGAGACAGGTAGAGGAAGAAATAGCTGAGCAGGGCGAAAATGTCCTCATGGAGGACATGCTTTGATCACTGTGAAGAGGGATCTGAATGAGGTGGATTTGAGCTGTGCAGTGAGCACAGGATGTAGAGGGGTGGTGTGTGTGTGGTATGTGGATTTGTGTATACGTCTACATGTGTGGTGTGTGTATGTATGTGGTATGTGTGCCCACCTGTGTGTGTGTCTGTATGTGTGTGTGTGTGTGTGTGTGTGTGTGTGTGTGTGAGTGAGTGTGCGCCTGAGTGCGTTGCTGGGGATTGGCCCTGGCCCCTTAGGGATGCTAGGGTAGCCCAGCTACCACTGAAAGTAAGTGCCTAGGACTTAACTTTACATTTCCATATAGTCTAATGTGCTCTTTGTTGTGTACTGTTTTATGGGTTTTGACAAATGCATGGAGTTCTGTATTTATTCATCATCATAGTCAATGTCATAAATATCTTTTTTATTTTATTTTTTAAATTTCTTCATTTATAGTTGCGCTCATCCCCTGGTAACACCAGTCTGGCCTACAGTCCTGTGATTTGCCTTTTCAGGAAAGTCATGTAAACAGAATCATATAGTTCAGAGCTTCTTGGGTCTTGCTTCTTTCACTTGCCATAATGCCTTCGCTAGCCATCCAAGTTCTGTTTACCTAGTTTGTTCTTTTTTAGTACTGAGCAGTATTCTATTACTGTGAATGGATGTACCACAGTGTATTTAGTCATCACTAGATTGTTTTCAACCATTGTTAGTTATGAATAAAACTGCTCTTAGTGTGGGTTTACTACTTCTGTGTGGACACAAGCTTTTGTTTCTTTTGCGTAAATACCTGGGAATGGACTGCCAGGTCTTTTATTATAATAATGTATGTTTACTGTCTTAAGAAACTGCCATGGGCTGGAGGGATGGCCTAGCGGTTAAGAGCGCCGACCGCTCTTACAGAGGACCTGGGTTCCATCCCCGGCACCCACATGGCGGCTGAGAACCGTCTGAAACTCCGGTTCGGGAGAACTCCAGTTCCAGGGGAATCCGAAACCCTCTTCTGACCTCTGCGGCATTGCACGACACGGGTGCACAGACCTGCACGCAGACAGTACACTCATACACATACAAAAATAAATAAAAATTAAAAAAAAAAAAAAAAAGAAACTGCCATACTGTTGCTTTACAAAAATACACCATTTTGCATTCTCACTACCAAGATGTGAGAGTTCCATTGCTTATGTTCTCAACTATGCAGCACAGACTGGCCTCAAATTCACAGAAGTCTATCTGCCTCTGCCTCTGCCTCTGCCTCCTGAGTGCTGGGATTAAAGGCGGGTACCACTGGGGCTAGAGAGATGGCCTATCGGTTAAGAGGGCCGACTGCTCTTGCAGAGGACCCGGGTTTGATCCCCAACACCCACAAGGTGGCTGAGAACTGTCTTTAACTCCAGTTCCAGGGGAATCAGATGCCTTCTTCTGACCTCTGCAGCATTGCACGACACAGGTGCACAAACCTGCATGCAGACAGTACATTCGTACACACAGAAAAAAAATAAATAAAATAAAAAAATGAAGGCGGGTACCACCACACACACAGCTTGTTTTGCTTTTTTTTTTTTTTTTTCCTTTAGACAGGGTCTCCCTGTAGTCCCAGCTGACCTGGAACTCACTCTGTAGACCAGACTGGCCTTAAACTCACAGAGATCCACCTGCCTCTACTTCCTGAGTGCTAGGATTAAAAGTGCGCACCACCACACCCAGCCTTTATTAAGTTTTAAAAAGCTTTAGAATTAAATTTATTTATCTGATATTTATTTATTTATTATTTATGGGAGGGGTGAGTGCATGTGGAGGAGAACAAGATAAACCTTGTGGCAGTCACTTCTTCCCTGTGTGGGTCCCGGGGACTGAACTCACGCCATCAGGCTCCGTGGCAGCACCTTCATCTGCTGAGCCATCTTGCTGCCCTCTTTATTAATTCTCAGCGAAAATTCTTTTCTGTGTTTTGTTTTATTTTTCTTGAGACACAGAGTCTCATTTTGTAGCCCAGGCTAGCCTTGAACTCATGACAATCTTTCTAGCTCAGCTTCCAAAGTACTGAGGTTACATGTGAGCCACCATTTAATGGAAAAAATAGATCCACCAAGGTAGATGATGGCTGTAAGAGACTGGGAAAATGTTTGATGTCCTCTCTTCCAGGATAGAGGTGGAGTCTGGACTGAGGAATGGGTACCCAGAGAATGGTCTATGGAGAAGAGGTTGAGACAGGGCCCTTTGTGAAGTTCTCTTCTAAGGCTCAGCACCCGCCAAGGGGCCCACTTCAGAGTTAAGAGTCTTAGATAGGCATCCCTTCTGCCTGGCTGCCGGTGGTGCCTGCCCACTGCTCATAGCCGCCGAGTTAGGTTGGGCTGCCTCCACCCAGAAAAACAAGGGCTGATGCCCCCACCTGTGCCTCAGCCATTTACATGGCCTTGTTTCCAAACTGAATGACCATGCATTCCGGAGGGGAGATGATTGGCAAGCCTGCCTGCAGGGGTGCTGGGTGTGTGGCTGAGTGACAGGGACTCAGTGGAGTAAGTTTTCTGGGTCAGGGTGGATCCCGGCCTTGGTGACCTCAAGCCATTAACAGGCTAACCAGAACATGTCTGGTTCTCATCTCTGTACCTGTGGCTCTAGACAGTCTATGAAACTTGAGCAGGGGCAGGTAGGTGCTACCTCCTGCCTCTTGTCTGAGCCCAGCCTACCCTTGCCCTCCTGTGTCCTGGGAGCCTGGCACTGTCCTGGTAGTGGAGTGCTCATTCTTCCTTGGGGTAGGCCTTTGGCAAGAGAATGAATGACTTGAGCTGACTGAGGGGCTGATTTGGACTAGCCTCAGGTCCTGACAGGGTAAGGGCAGCTCAGGATCCTTGGGAGAGCTACAGGACCAGCCCAGCCCTGCCACAGGGTATGCCGCCAGAGTCTTTTGGCCTCTCACGGTCTTTCATCACTTTAGCCTTAGTTTGGAACCCCAAGGAAAGGCCCCAGGGAGAAAAGAATTCAGGACTAAATTTCCTCTCTTCTCTGCTTTCAACCTCCTCTCTTTTTTTTTTTAATTTTAATTTAATTTTATTTATTTATGTGTATGAATGTATTGTCTGCATGTAGGTTTGTGCACCCATGTTGTGCAATGCCGCGGAGGTCAGAAGAGGGCGGATTCCCCTGGAACTGGAGTTAAAGACGGTTCTCAGCCGCCATGTGGGTGCTGGGGATTGAACCTGGGTCCTCTGCAAGAGCGGTTGGCGCTCTTAACAGCTAGGCCATCTCTCCAGCCCAACCTCCTCTCCTTTTTAAAAATTACCTGTGCCCCCAGACATCAGAATAGGGCATGCTCGCATGTGTGTGTGCGTGTGCTTGTGTGCGTGCGTGTGTGCTTATGTGTGTGCATGTGTGTTTGTGTATTTCTGGATCTCTGTGTGCATGTGCAAGTATTCAACATGGCACCCAAACAGAGATCAGTAGTCAGTTCTTTCCTTCTACCATGTGGGTCCTGGAGATTGAACTCAGGTTGTCAGGCTTTGGCGGGAAGTGGCCTTTACCCACAGAGCCATTTTACTGGCCCCAGAAAAACTTTTATTTGAGACAAGGTTTCCCTGTAGCCCCAGCTGTCCTGGAACTATGTAGCCCAGGCTGGCCTTGAACACACAGAGATCCTCCTGCCTCTGCCTCCCAAGTGCTGGGATTAAAGGTATGTGCCACCATGCCCGGCATATGATCTTAAAAAAAAAAACAAAACAAAATAGTTTGGGGATTATGGAAGAATTGAGCAGAAAGTGTAGAATTCCCCAGTTTCTTTGATTAGTCTGTTATTTTTATTTTATGTATATGAGTATACTGTCTGCATGTAGGTTGGTGTACCCATGTTGTCAGAAGAGGGCGTCGGATTCCCCTTGAACTGGAGTTAAAGATGGTTCTTAGCCGCCATATGGGTGCAGGGAATCGAACCCAGGTCCTCTGCAAGAGTACTTGGCACTCTTAACTGCTGAGCCATCTCTCCAGCCCCGATTAGTCTGTTATATCTGACGAGCTGGTGTTGATAACCTAGAGGCCCATAGTTCACAAAAGGGCTCATCTGTCTCGTCTTCGTTATGTGTACACTGGCATATGCCCACTGTCACAGACCCTCACAGGACAGTCTCGCTGCTACTTTCCTCTGTAGCCCAGATAATCTCTGATCTTCCTGTTGTCTTCCCTCCCTCCCTCCCTCCCTCCCTCTTTCCCTCCCCCATCCCTCTCTCCTTTCCTTTGTAGTATTTGTATATGTATATGCATATGTATATGCATATGTGTGGGGCCAGAGAGGACTGCAGGTGATCTGTTGTCTCACACTCTTTATTCTTGGCTGGTGGCCAATAAGCCCCAGGGATCCACCTGTCTCCACCTCCCTTCTAACCCTGGGGTATAGGCATGTGACCCCACATGGGTCCTGGGATCCAAACACAAGTCCTCATGCTTGCAGAGCAAATGCTGTTACTCACTGAGCCATGCCTCCAGCCTCCAAGTTTTGTCTTTCTAGAAGGACAGTTAGTTGAGATTACAGAGAATGCAGCCTTTTCAGACAGCCTCCTTCTGCTCAGCATTTCCTATGTCTTTTCATGCCTTGATAGCAAATGACATTCTACTGTCCTGACTTTGTGTGTGTGTGTGTGTGTGTGTGTGTGTGTGTGTATTTTTGAGACAGGGTCTCCCCCCCCCCCTTTTTTTTTATTTAGTCCCAGCTGGCCTTGAACTCACAGAGATCTGCCTGCCTCTGCCTCTCAGTGCTGGGATTAAAGGCGTGTGCCACCATGCCCGGCCCTTTGTCCTGACTTTTTCATTTTGCAAATGGGGCCACTGAAGTCCAAAGCGGGGCGGGGGGGGGAGGGGGGGTGCTTGTCTCTAGAGGTCCCTCGAGGCTGCTGCAAACCTGAACTTGGACCCGCTTCCCAGGGTCCTAGAACCTGTTTCTTCACAACTTCATCATCCCCAGGCAGAAGGTGGAGGAGCCAGTTCCTGAAGGTATTAGGGATTGCTCTGTTGACACCCACAGCCCAGTGGCTTATGAAGGGTAGTTGGGGTCAGGGCCCCCAACTCCTAAAGAACTAGTCTGGGATCCTGGGTATGGGTAGGATATCTTCACTTACACAGCCATCACCTTGGGGTCTCGCCTCAGGCCGTGCTTGAAGTCTGCGAGGACTCTTTATCTCTCTCCACTTTTCTGAATCTCTTCTCTCTCCTACCTCTGCCTAGGAGGTTCCTCCCCCGGCTTCCTTCCCCCCCTGTCCCCACCCATTCACTTATCTCCCGTTCCTTCTGATTCACTGCCACTCCTCCTTGGTCCGCCCAACAACCATAACCTTGTAGGTGCAGCTCTTGTGCTGGTCTGGCTCTGAGGCACCTTCCTTTTCGTTTATCTATTTGTTTGTTTACCTTTGAGGCCAGGGCCTGCATCAGGTGCTACCTGCCTGCCTGGCTTGTTTCAGATAACACCTTACCACTTGTGGCCTGGTTTTATTTTGAGTAAGCCCTGAGGTTCGTAGAAGTCTATTAAGTGCTGGATCTCCCATAGGGCCTCTGTCCTTCCTGGTCTGGTTCTTTGTTCCAGTTCATCTTTTTCCCTGAGAAGCTTGCGGGTCCTCCCCCGTGCCTTCCTTCCTTCCTTCAACCTGCCTCCTGAGATTCCAGTCTTGTCAACAAGCAAGATGTGGGGATTGGAGAGATGGCTCAGTGGTTAAGAGGACTGGCTCCTCTTGCAGAGGACCTGGGTTCAGTTCCCAACACACACATGGTAGCTAACAACCACCCCTAACTCCAGGTCCAGGAGATCTAATGCCCTATGCTGTTCTCTGAAGGCATTGCACGGCATGGGTGCATCTGTATACATACAGGAAAAACACTCACACAAATAAGAGAATTTGGGTTTTGTTTTTTTGAGACAGGGTCTCCCTTTAGCCCTAGGTGGCCTAGAACTCACTTTGTAGACCAGGCTGGCCTTGAACTCACAGAGGTCCAGCTGCCTCTGCCTCCCAAGTGCTGGGATTAAAGGCTTGTACCACCACGCCCAGCCTGAAGCTTTTTAAAGCAGTGTTTCTCCCAGAGCCTTACTTGGATTTTGGGGAGCCAGCGTGAGGTACTGTAGTGATACATAGGCATAGGGATATCTAACTTGGCTTTGATTTTTCTCTCTGCAGTACTGGAGTCCATGGCTTCCTGCTAGACAGGTGCCCGGCCACAAAGCCATATTCTTGCCTTGATATTTATCTCATAAATCCTCTTTTCTTACCTCCAGCAAGCCAGCCCAACCTTTTTAATTGTTTGTTTAATATTTTATTTATTATTTTAAAAAATTGTGTATACGTGTATTGTCTGCATGCATGTTTGTGCACCCGTGTGATGGCTGCAGGGGTCAGAAGAAGATGTTGGAGTCCCCTGAAACTGCAGTCATACATAGAGAGTTGTTAGCCACCATGTGTGTGCTGGGAATCAAACCTGGGTCCTCTGCAGCAGCAGTGCTCTTAACTGCTGAGCCATCTTTCCAGCCCCCTGTTTGTGTTTTTGAGACAGTGTCTCACTGTATCCCCAGCTGGTCTAGAACTCGCTATGTAGACCAGGCTACTTATACTATACAGACCCTGTATACCAGGCTATTGACTATATAAACCAGACAGAAATCTGCCTGCCTCTGCCTCCCATGTGCTGGGACTAAAGGTATGTACCACCACGCCTGTCTCATTCTAACTCTTTTTAAACAATTACCTCTTGGGTTTATTTATTTTTGTTTTATGTGTGTAAGTATTGTATATGTATATAAGTGCACTCATGTTGTGCAGTGCCCATGGACATCAGAAGAGGGCATTGGATCCTCTGGAAATGGAGTTATGGATGGTTGTTGACTACTGTGTAGGTGCTGGGAACTGAACCTGGGTCCTCTGCAAGAGCAGGCTCTTACTGCCGGGCGTGGTGGCGCACGCCTTTAATCCTAGCACTTGGGAGGCAGAGGCAGGCGGATCTTTGTGAGTTCAAGGACAGCCTGGTCTACAATGTGAGTTCCAGGACAGCTGGGGCTACAGGGAGACCCTGTCTCGAAAAGACCAAAAAAAAAAAAAAAAAAAAAAAAAAAAAAGGCAGCAGGCTCTTACTAAGCCATCTCTCCTTTTTTAATAAAATTTATTTATTATTTATTTTAAATTTTCGTATGTGTATGAGGTAAAACTGTCTGCATGCAGGTTTGCTGCACCGTGCGTGCAATGCCTCAGAGGTCCAGAAGAGGGCGTCGGATTTCCCCAGAACTGGAGTCACAGACATGGCTCCAGCCGCATGTGGGTGCTGGGGATCGCAACCAGGGTCCTCTGCAAGAGTGGTCCGGCGTTCTTAACCCGTAGGCCATCTCTCAGCCCCCGTCATCTCTTACCTTTTTTTTTTTTTTTTTTTTTGGTCTTTTTGAGACAGGGTCTCCCTGTAGCTCTGGCTGTCCTGGAACTCACTCTGTAGACCAGGCTGGCCTTGAACTCACAGAAATCTGCCCACCTTTGCCTCCCAAGTGCTAGGATTAAAGGCGTGCGCCACCACGCCTGGCTCATTTCTCCTTTTTAAAGTCAAACTGGTGTCCATTTTCCTGGCTGAGCACCTGGCCCTGCTCAGGTCAGCCCATTTCTTTGCTGTTGGAGTGTTTTCTTCCTCCACTTCCTTTCCTTCCTTTCATCCCCAGGGACTCGCCCACCTGTGGACCCAGGCCTGACAGGGAACTTTTTTGTTTGGTCAGTTTTCATTTTCAGCTACAGATAGGCCACTATTCTTTGTCTTTTGTATTCTGGGACCAGGCCCTCTGAAGTTGAGGTGCCTTCTCATGCTGTGGCATCTTTTTTTGAGACAGTCTCACTATGTAGACCAGGCTGGCCTTGAACTCTCAGAGATCCACTTGCTTTTGCCACCCAAGTGTTGGGATTAAAAATGTGAGCTACCACACCTGGCTTTTTTTGGGGGTGGGGGTTGTCTTTTTTTGAGATAGCATCTCCCTGTAGTCCCAGGTGGCCTGGAACTTGATAGGCAGACCAGGCTGGCCTGGAGCTCACAGAGATCCACCTGCCTCCAGGATCAAAGGTGTGGGCCACCATGCCCTGACACGCCTGGAACAGCCTCTGACCCAAGCATCAGAAGATAAGGGCCATGGCTGGCGGACCCTAGGTTTAAGGACAGCCCAAGTTACATATCAAGACCCTGGCTCAGGAAAAAAAGAAAAATAAGAAGCCCTCCTAGTTAAAATATTCCTAACAGGCCAGGCGTGGTGGTACAGATATGCATTCCCAGCTACTCCAGAGGCTGAGGCAGGTCAGCTATCACATGTTAGGTGCCTGCCTGGATTGCACAGTGGAGTTCAAGGCCAACAAGGGACTGTCTCAAAATAAAAGTAAAAAAGAGGACTGGGGATGTAGCTTAGTGGTGGAATTCACTGGCCCAGTGTGCGAGGCGCTGTTCAGTCCCCAGTTCCTCAACCAAATATGTGTATATATTCATAATGTGAAATCATCTTTGTCTCTACAGTTTTGAATTTTTTTCTTTTTTTTGGTGATTTTCATCAAGGTAATTTTTGTTTTGACTTCCCTCCCTTCTTCCCTCTCTCCTCCTTTTCTCCTTCCCTCCCTTTTTTCCCCAATACTCCGTGACCCAAGCTGGACTAGAACTTGCCAGGTATAACCCAAGCTGGCTACAAACAGACAGAAATCCTCCTGCGTCAGCCTCTTAAGTGCTGGGATCACAGGGATGCACCACCATTTGATGGCACTTTTTTCTTTTTTTTTTTTTTTTGTATTTTCTAGACAAGGTCTCCCTTTAGTCCCAGCTGGCCTGGAGCTCACTCTGTAGACCAGGCTGGCCTTGAACTCACAGAGATCTGCCTGCCTCTGCCTCCCAAGTGCTGGGATCAAAGGTGTAGGCCACCACACCCCGCCTTTTTTTTTTTTTTTTTGAGATTGGGGGAGGAGGCTCTCCGTGTGTCACAGGCTGGCTGGAACTGGCAGTTCTCTTACCTCGGCTCCTCACATGCCAGGATTGGGATTGCAGGGCTGTGCCACCACACTCAGCTGACCTTAGGCATGCAGCTTTGTGGCCTGTAAAAATTCGCAATTTGTACAACCATCATCATCATCCGTTTCCGTAAGTTTTTTTTTCATCCTTCCCCACAGAAACTATACACCATAAAATAACCAGTTCCCACCTCCTCCCAGCTTCTGGTAATGAGTTGTCTACTTTCTGTCTCTGAATCTGACTATTCTAAGTCCCTCATGTAAGTAGCAACAAATTATTTGTCTCTTTGTATCTGGCTTATTCCTTTTAATAAGAATAATTTATATATTATTCAAGTAGAGGGTTAATTAGTTTGATGCTCTCAACAATAGTTTATCCTTAAAAAGTTAAAAGCAAGTAGATAAAATAGCAAAACCAAATATAAAAGAGAATATAAGCGTAAAGATTCTTTACTATCATTATTTTGGATTTTTTTGGGGGGGGGCTGTTTTTGAGACAAGGTCTTCCTGTAGCCTCAGCTGGCCTGGAACACAGTATAGTGGTTTTTTCAAAGTTATCCATGTTAGAGCATATATCAGAATTTTTTTTTAGATTTTTAAAAATTTTATTTATTTTTGTATGTGTATGAGTGTACTGTCTGCATGTAGGTTGGTGCACTCGTGTCGTGCAATGCCGCAGAGGTCAGAAGAGGGTTTCGGATTCCCTTGGAGAACTGGAGTTAAAGATGGTTCTTAACCGCCACGTGGGTGCTGGGGCTCGAACCTGCGTCCTCTGCAAGAGCAGTCGGAGCTCTTAACTGATAGGCCATCTCTCCAGCCCCATATATCACAATTTTTATGCTATTTTCAGCTGAATAATATACCATCGTATGGATATACCACATTTTGCTTCTCTCTTCATCTGTTGACCAACAGCTGTTTCTAGCTTTTTTTTTTTTTTTTTGAGACAAGGTCTCCCTTTAGTCCCAGCTGGCTTGGAGCTTGCTATGTAGACCAGGCTGGCCTTGAACTCACAGAGATCCACCTGCCTCTGCCTCCTGAGTGCTAGGACTAAAAGTGTACACCATCATGCCTGGCCTATGTTATTTCTACCTTTTGACTATCTTGGTGCCTTTTGATATTTCTTTCTCCATTGGAAATGGTATTCTCAGGGTCTTGAAGCCAGTGATGTGACCCTCCTCCCCAGGGTGTTTATCTATCAATTGTACCTTCTGCCTAGGTACATTTAACACACACACCCACACACCCACATATGTATTTGTTTTTGTTCTTTTTGAGACAAGGTCTCCCTGTAGCCCCAGCTGGCCTGGAACTATGTAGACCAGGCTAGCCTGGAACTCACAGAGATCCAGCTGCTTCTGTCTCCCAAGTGCTGGGATTAAAGGTGTGCACCACCACGATCAGCTCTGTTTATTTATTTACTTATTTATTTTTTTTGAGACAGATTCTCACTCTCCAGACTAGGCTAGACTCCAACTTGTTATCTTTCTGCCCCAGCTTCCTGAGTACTGGGATTACAGGCATGTACAGCTACACCCAGCCAGTCTACTCCTGTTCTTCATAATAATTATGTCCTATAAAGTCACCAAATTAACAAATACTGAATCATTACTCTTAGGAGAAACACTGGATTACAGTCATACAAGCCTCTGGTCACAAGATTTTTGTCACTCAATTAATTTTATAGGTTTGTTTTATATGTGCTTCTCATCCAAGACACCTTGCTTAATATATAGTGTTGATTCATTAACATTGGATCCACAGGCAGCAACGCTATAACTTGTGCCTGGACAAAGCTTACCTATCGTGCATATTTTCTCCCTGAGGTACAATATCTTCTGTGCTTAGGAATGCCACACAATTCTTTGCTTGGGACCATTTTGTTTCCTTTTAATAAGAATCATTTATATATTATTCAAGTAGAGGGTTAATTAGTGTGATGCTGTCAACAATAGTTTATCCTTAAAAAGTTAAAAACAAGTAGATAAAAATAGCAAAACCAAATATAAAAGAGAGAATATAAGCATAAAGATTTTTTTTTTTTTTGTCTTTTTCGAGACATGGTCTCTCTGTAGCCCCAGCTGTCCTGGAATTCACTTTGTAGACCAGGCTGGCCTTGAACTCACAAAGATCCACCTGCCTCTGACTCCCAAGTGCTAGGATTAAAGGCGTGCGCCACTACGCCCCGCAAGAGTAAAGATTTTTTACTATCATTATTTTGGATTTTTGGGGGGAGGGGCTGTTTTTGAGACAAGGTCTTCCTGTAGCCTCAGCTGGACTGGAACTCACCGTGTAGACCAGGTTGGCTTTGAACTCACAGAGGAGATCCACCTGCCTCTGCTTCCTGAGTGCTGGGATTAAAGGCATGCACCACCATGGATATTTTGGATTTTAAAATTTTACTTTATGTGTTTTGCCTGCATATATGTAAGTGCACAATATGTATGTGATGCCTATAAGACTAGAAGAAGGTGATGGATCCCCTGGAACTGGAATTATAGTTGATTGTTAGCTGCCATGTCAGTGCTGGGAACCAAACGTGAGTCCTCAAGAGTAGCCAGTGCTCTTAACAGCTGAGCCATTTCTTCATCCCTCTTTTTATCATTTTTAGTTATGTGCATGTGTTTGGGTTTGTATGTCCATGTGCTGTCCAAGGCCAGTGGCATCATGGGAGTTACAGGTGCTCGTGAGTTGCCTGGGGTAGGTGCTGAGAGCTGAACTCAGGTCCTCTACAAGAGCAGTACTTGCTCTTAACCACCGAGCTCTCTCTCCAGCTTCTCATTTATTTTATTCATTGATTTAGATATAGAGACAAGCTGGCCTGAAACTTGCTATTTAGACTAGGCTGGCTTTGAACTTGAGGTTAATCTTCTTCCTCTTCTAAATGCTGAGGTTACAGACATGTGCACCACTGTGGCTGGAGACAGAGTGTAAATACATTTTATAGAGAATATTTTGCAGGTACGTGTGTGTGTGTGTGTGTGTGTGTGTGTGTGTGTGTGTGTGTACTCTGTACTCTTTATTGTGCCTTAATTTATAAGTTGTTCTTTCCTACATAAGTGCTGACTTTTTTTTTTTTTTTTGGTCTTTTCGAGTCAGGGTCTCCCTGTAGCCCCAGCTGTCCTGGAACTCACTCTGTAGACCAGGCTGGCCTTGAACTCACAAAAATCCGCCTGCCTCTGCCTCCCAAGTGCTAGGATTAAAGGCGTGCGCCACTACACCCAGCTAAGTGCTGACTTCTTTCAAATAATTTATATAATTTACACGTGAATTTGTAAACTTACAAATACCACATACAGTTTTAGGTTTTTCATTAAACTCAGCTAATGACTGAAATATTCAGCTAAATAGCTAAATGTGATACTGTTAAAAATGAAAACAGCAGGACATGGCACTGTAGGCCTGAAATTTCAACACTGTGGGGCTGAGGCAGGATTGATTAGATTACCTCAAGGTTAACTCTGATCATATATATATTATGGCTTTATTAAACACAATTTTTAGTTAAATGCTATCTTGTGGAATGTCTCTTTTATTTTTGGTCTTTTTGAGACAGGGTCTCCCTGTAGCCCCAGCTGCCAGCTTTCCTGGAACTCACTCTGTAGACCAGGCTGGCCTTGAACTCACAGAGATCCGTGTGCCACCACACCCATCTTTTTTTTGTAGTTTTGAGACAGAGTTTCCTTGTAGCCCCAGCTGGCCTAGAACTCCCTCTGTAGACCAGACTGGTCTTGACCTCACAGAGATCCTCCTGGCTCTGTCTCCAGAGGGCTGGGATTAAAGGTGTGCAACACCATGCCCACTGGAAGTTTTATTTAATATGGAGAAAAATGAAGAAAGTTAAATTTTAAAAAGGTGTGCCTGCTGGGCGCCATGGCGCAACCTTTAATCCTAGCACTCAGGAGGTAGAGGCAGGTGTATCTCTATGAGTTCAAGGCCAGCCTGGTCTACAGAGCAAGCTCCAGGCCAGCTGAGACTAAATGGAGACCCTGTCTCAAACAAACAAACAAACAAACCCACAAAACAAAACAAAAGCCACATTGAGTGTGTGTGTATATGTGTGTGTGTGTGTGTGTGTGTCTGTGTCGTGTCCGTGTGTGTGTGTGTGTGTCCGTGTCCATGTCTGTGTCCATGTCCATGTCTGTGTCTGTGTCTCTGTGGCTTGGGCAGTGCAGTTTTCACGTGGAGGTCGAGGATCCTGGGATTGAACTCAGATCGTCATGCTTGCGAGCACCTTTGCCAGCTGAGCCATCTCTCCATCCCTGGTGTTACTTTAAATAGTGAAGTCAGTGGGGTGTGGTGGCTTCTGCCTGCAATCCCATTGTTCAGGAGGCTGCTGTAGGAGGATCAGTGTGAGGTAAGGCTGCAGAATGAGATGATTTAAAGTGTGCGAGAAGACACATACAGGTTATATATGGGAATACCATGCCATTTTGGACATGGCACTTGAGCATTGGGGGTCCTGGCTTTTGTAAATACTGCCTGTTGATCTTTGAGATCAATATTCTCAAGTAGCTGACTGCATATAGGAACTGAAGATTGTGTAATTATGACTGCACTTGATCTCCAGGGGTGACTCTGGGCCTGTCCTATACACACCTGACTGCAGGGCATTGCAGGCAGGGCCATGTCTCATGTGGCTTTGTCACCAGTACCTGGCATGTAGTAATATGTACTCAATACACATTCTCTCTTCTCTCTCTCTCTCTCTCTCTCTCTCTCTCTCTCTCTCTCTCTCTCTTATCTTTTTAAGACTGAGTTTCCCTGTAGCCCTCACCAGCCTAGAAGTCACTCTGTAGACCAGGCTGGTCTTGATCTCACAGATATCCTCCTGCCTCTTCCTGAGTAGTGGTATTAAAGGTCTGTGTACCACCATGCCCAGCCATTTATTTATTTTTGGAACAGGGTCTCCTACAGCCTATCCTGTCCTTGAACTCCCTATGTATCCCAGGATGACCTTGAACTCCCTATGTATCCCAGGATGACCTTGAACTCCTGATTCTCTTGCAGCCTCTCCACCATCAGCTCTTCACACAATTCCAAATAAGGCAGTGAAAGACAAAGAACAGGACCAGACAGACATAGGGTGTGAAGCAGGAAGATGGCAGCAAGGCAGATTTCCTTGGCTAGGGACCTGCTCCTCCCCTTCCTGGGAGCATCTCCTCCTTCCTGTCACTGAGAGCCATCCAGCAGTGGTCAGAGGTGCTGTCACCACCAAACGGAAAGCCCGGAGCTCAGTAGTTCCAGCCACGACTTCAAGTGGTGGTCACTTCCCTTCTCTGAGCCCCAGTCGCCTCACCTAAATGGGTACGACCCCAAGTTCCCAACACAGGTCTGTCCTCAGTTATACAAGCCTTGGGAATGTGCATCTCCCCTCTGGGGACTCACCAGAAGCTTCTAGAACAGTAGAGATCCTCCTCAGAAAGAGCAGGAAAGCTCAGTGTCCACAGAGAGACTTGCCTTGCTCCCTTAGTTGTCTACCCTTTTAACATCTGTCTTACATCCCTCCTGTTGCCAACTGAACGTTGGCAAACTAGGCAAAGGAACTGAACTGTTGGCAAAGGAAGTTTGCTGGTTTGCTGTAAGAAGGAGTTTCAAAGGGACTGAACTAGTCGCTCTGCAGCTGTGGGACTTGGGCACAACATTGCATTATGAGGAGGCTCAGTTTTTCCAACTGTGAAATGGGCTGGGCCCAGATACCTCAAAGGACTAGAGATGGTATCTAGTTCTTAGCCCAATGCCTGGCACAGAATGGCCGTGGGAAACTGCTCCTCCTCGTGGCATTATTACGATCATTCACTCTCAGGGCAGAATATGTGTGGCTCAATGTCCTGGCACCTCTGCGAATCCAGCTCTACAGCCTCCTCTGCCAAGTGAGCAGGGACAGATGTCATGGGAGGAGTCTGGGGAGGTGGGCCATGCTCTGGCCGGCGCTGACTGCGGTACAGACTCTCCTCGGCTGCTCCAACTGCCTCCCTCCCAGTTCTCCTCCAGAGGTACAGCCGAGGCTGGAAGATGGAAGGTGGCACTCAAAGTTTATAAGGTGTATGCTGTGTGCTGGCTGTCTTCGTGGACCTGGAATTGGGGCTATGAACCCAAGCCTTTGGGTCACACTGTGTCTCCTGCCTTCTTCCACCTTAGCCTGACACCTGACATCTTTACAGTGTTGGTCTGACCCCTTACCTCCAGCTCATGCCTTCTGTACCTGTTTTCCTGGACATTGGGTTTAGAACAGTTACAAGGTATGTTGATTGACTATTGGCAGGAATTAAAATAAGACCAGCCCAGCCTAAGCAGGGAAAAAGTCAGAATAAACTTGGAATTGCAAGGAGAGAAAATGGGGTGAAGAGCTCGGCTCTGGAGGGGAAAGAGCCTGAAGGAAGGCTGAGATCCCCCTCCCTGCCTCCCTCTCCCTCCCTTCCTCCTTTCGCACTTGGAGTGTTGAGATTGACCCAGGGTCTGTGCGTGCTAGGTGCTAGCCAGGCATTCTCTCGGCTTGTTTCTGGGTTTGTTTGTTGTTTTTGTTTTTGAGACAGGGTCTTCTTGTAGCCCCAGTTGTCTTGGAACTTGCTGTGTAGCCCAGCTGGCCTCGAATTCACAGAGATCCACTTCCTTCTGCCTCCTTAGTGCTGGTATTAAAGGCATGAGCCATCCTTCCCAGCTGGTGTGGTGTGGGGTGTGTGTGTGTGTGTGTGTGTGTGTGTGTGTGTGTGTGTGTGTGTGTGTTTTAAAGACATTATGGCTTGGCTGCCTTTGAACTCATAGCAGTCTTCCTGGCCTAGCTTCCTGACTGCTGGGGCTATAGGCCTGCACTACCGTGACTGGTTACTTTTTGTTTGAGACAAGGTCTGTCTGTATCCATGGCTGGCCTGGAACTCACGGTGTAGCCTCAGGCTGGCCTTGAACTTCTGATCTTCCTGTCTCTACCTCCAGAAGGCTGGAATTACAGGTGTGAGTCACTGAACCTCACTTAATTTCCCTTCTTTCTTTTTGGAGATGAGGTTGAGAAGGCTCAAAGGCCCTCCCCAACATCCCATCAGAATGCTTGCCAGGAGTACCATGAACTTCTACTTCAGTTTTTATACAGTGTGGACAGTGGGGCTCAGTCTCCAGAGCTCAGTCTGCTAGGAATGGGCAGGTGGAGTGCCGTGGTCCTAGATGGGCATAGTGCCTCTGTGACCACAGTTGGGTGTTGAGGGCAGAGCATCTGGAGGACATAAAACAAGGGGAAAGGTTTATATCCCTAAGCTGTTCCCACCCTGAGTTACTTCAGCCACTCAGCCCCTTCCTGTGTCCTCACACCCCTGGAACTTGTGTCTGGAAGGCTAAGTGGATCTCCTGGAAGGAAACCCTGGGCTTTCTTTTTCTTCCTGACTTTTCAGTCACAGGATGGGCACTAGGGTGAAGGAGGCTGTTCTAGGGACAGAGGCATAAGATGTCAGGATGTCAGAGCCCACAAACAAGGAGGATCTTGGCGCGGCTGGAACCTCCGTGGTTCTTGGAATCAGAGGTGGGTGGAGAAAACGCACAGGTAACAATTTCTGTCCCTGTACCCTGAGTCACCAAGGCTCTTTCCTCATCGTCTAGCCCTCTCTTTGTGTATAGGACCAGTTATATCTTATAAATAGAGTTTCAATTTCTATCACTTCCTATTTGGATTGGGGATTGTGGAGGATTATTTATTACTTTTTTTTTTTTTTTATTGGTGTTTTTGAGACAGGGTATTCCTATAGCCCCAGTTGTCCTGGAACTCACTATGTAGACCAGGTTAGCCTTGAACTCACAGAGATCTGCCTGCCTCTGCCTCCCGAGTGCTGGGATTACAGGTGTGTGCCATTACGCTAGGGTATTTATTGCATATTACTACCCTGTGAGTTAGTGGTACAGACTGTTCCCAACCTACAGTGGGTTAATATGTCATTTTTCTACTTTAGAATGGTGTGTAATACACATTCAACAGAAATTGTTTGAAATTTAAATTTTGTGCTTTTCTCTGGCTAGCAATATGTAGTATGTTTCTCTCATGCCAGGCAACAATGGTGAGCTACAGCTACAGACAGTTACACAGTCACAGTTTTGTTTTTTGTTTTTTTTTGTCTTTTCGAGACAGGGTCTCCCTGTAGCCCCAGCTGTCCTGGAACTCACTCTGTAGATCAGGCTGGTCTTGAACTCACAAAGATCCGCCTGCCTCTGCCTCTGCCTCTGCCTCTGCCTCTGCCTCTGCCTCTGCCTCTGCCTCTGCCTCTGCCTCTGCCTCTGCCTCTGCCTCTGCCTCTGCCTCTGCCTCTGCCTCTGCCTCTGCCTCTGCCTCTGCCTCTGCCTCTGCCTCTGCCTCCGGAGTGCTAGGATTAAAGGCGTGAGCCACCACACCCGGCTATTTCTTTTATGTGTATGAACGTACTGTCTGCATGCAGGTCTGTGCACCCATGTCGTGCAATGCCGCGGAGGTCAGAAGAGGGCGTTGGATTCCCCTGGAACTGGAGTCAAAGACGGTTCTCAGCCGCCATGTGGGTGCTGGGAATTGAACGTGGGTCCTTTGCAAGAGCAGTCAGTGCTCTTAACCGCTAGACCCATCTCTCCAGCCCCACAGTCACAGTTTTTGGATACAGGTATTGGATAGGTGTCATAAGCTATTCAACGTTGTAGTTTCAATTAGCTGGTAAACCAATTACTTTTTGTTGCTGCGATAAGACATGCTTCCTCCAGCAAAGCTATGCCTCCTAAAGGTCCTATGTATGACCTCTCCAAACAGCACTAACAACTGAGGACCAAGTATTCAAATACTTGAGGTTATGGGGGATAGTTCTCATTCAAACTGCATTCCATGAGGCTCCATAGGCTCATGGCTATATCATAATGCAAAGCAAATTTAGTCCAACTTTAAAAGTTCCCATAGTCAGTCAGTGTCTGTCTGTCTGTCTCTCTCTCTCTGATAAGATCTCACTATGTAGCCCTGGCTGACCTGGAACTGGCCATATAGACCTTGACATCTACAAGGTAGGCTGGCCTTGAACTCATAAAGATCTACCTGCCTGTGTCTTCCAAGTGCCTGGTTCCCCGTAGTCTTCAACAGTCTTAACTCTTCAAAAATCCAAAATCTCCTCTAATTATAACCCCTGTTAAATAAAAGACAAATCATATACTTTGAACATACAATAGGATGGAACATACATCAAATTTCCAAAAGAGAAGAAGGAGAATATGGTAAGGAAATACTGGGCCAGAGCAGGACCGAAACCCAGCAGGACAAACACCAAGCCCTTCATCCATGTCCAAGTTGCAAAGGGCGTAGATGGCTCTTCCTCTTTCTCTTTGCTGCCTCTGGTGCACATCTTCTTGGGCTGGTTCCAGTCACTGCATGCAGCTGTCCTTGGTAGATGTCTCAGAGCTCTGGCATCTCCAACAACTTGAGGTCTCCACCACAACCCAACCTTCACTTTTACAACTTCACACAGTGGCCTCCCAAGGCCTTCATGCAAGGACTCCAGCCCTATCACACATTGTCTGACCTCAGTGGCACTCTGAAACCTTAGAGAAAAAGAAACTTCCTTTTTGTTGTTGTTGTTCAAAGCCAATGTTTTATTGAAGCTCTGTGCATTTCATACAAAATTACATTACAAATCAAATCTAGACTGTGCCCCCTCCCTGCCCCCCTCAACCCACCAGAGCTCATGCATTCTGCCAAACATGTTTTTCATCTTTTTCTCAGTCTCTCTCAAAATTCT
Organism: Rhizomys pruinosus; assembly: GCA_009823505.1. Taxonomy (NCBI): domain Eukaryota; kingdom Metazoa; phylum Chordata; class Mammalia; order Rodentia; family Spalacidae; genus Rhizomys; species Rhizomys pruinosus. Next base: position 312,494 of record VZQC01006658.1, read on the forward strand.
CAATGCAGAAGTTTACTGTTTTGAGCAGAAGTTCACTGTTTCCGTCAGTTCTTTGATGCAGTCTTTTCTGTTGTTGTTATTCCTTCCAATATGCATCACTCCAAAATATACACATATGCATGCCACATATATCATAGGTTTTAGCATCTTCAGCTTATGGTTTTTGTTTTAATTAGGCTGAAAGATGTCATGTGTGAAGTCTCCTCCTTGGCAAGCCCAAACCACCATCAGTTCTACCCTTGTGTTCCACACTGGGGTTTTCCTTTCCCATGGTCACCAAATGAGGTCCAGTAAGCACCGCGTCCTGTCTTGATCTTCCTGTACTGGTCTCCATGATACAACCTGGGTAGTCCAACAATGGCAGTCATACTCTGAAGAAGTGGAAGCCCCAGTAGTAGCTCAGTCCACAAATTGGATGTCTCAGCAGTCCCCATCTGGCACTGAAGGTTTGGAGGATTCTTGGAGAGACCTGAGTCTTCAGTCCATATTGGAAAGTTGAAAAAAGCTGTGTCACAGTCAGGCGTAGTGGCGCACACCTTTAATCCTAGCACTTGGGAGGCAGAGGCAGGCGGATCTTTGTGAGTTCAAGACCAGCCTGGTCTACAGAGTGAGTTCCAGGACAAAAAAAAAAAAGCTGTGTCTTCTCACATCTTTGAAGGATGGCAGAAGCAGTGGCAGTCACAGGGTAGCTACACTTACCAGTAAGACAGGCAAAACAAATGTGCTCTTTTTTTTTTTTTTTCTTTTTGTCTTTTTACTAAGATCTCAAGTTTTGTATCTGAAGTACAATTTCTCAGGACTTACTGTTTATTTATTTCCAGTTATACTTTCCTTTTGGATGTTTAAGGCCACACAGTTAGCCCATATCAACCAAGGTTTTTGTTTTCTCAAGGTCAGTTGAGGATCTGGTCCTCAAGGGTCACTCAGGTTTTTTGGGGGGAGAGGGAGCCCCTGGCTCATTTTGGCTTTTCAATCACCAGTTCCATCCACTTGAGGACAAAGTTAGGTCTTGCTAGACCAGGCTTCCCTTTTTGAAGCATGAGTAGACTTTCCTCTTTATAGACTGGACATTGGCTGAAGTCCCATTAGTGGATCTCCAAGACCTCCCTGCACAGGAAGACTGGTGACTCACATTTGCAGGACATTTCAAGAGATGCCCCCATACATAGTCCCCTGGGACTTAGTTGACCTCTCAGGGCAAGGAACAAAAATATCCCTTAAGACCCTCAGCCAAATTGGTATGGGCTGGTAAGTGTGGTTGTTAAGCATACAGAAAGGATAAGTTACACCAGCCTGATGCTTTTGCCATTTTTTTTTTTCTGTATTTTTTTTTTTTTATTTATTTGTATGTGTCTATGGCCATGTACTGTCCTGCGTGCAGGTCGTGCACACCCGTAGTCGTGTATAGCCAGCGGAAGGTCAGAAGGGGTCTATCGGATTCCCACTGGAACTGGAAGTTCTCCTGGAATGGAGTTACGACGGTTCTAGCCCCATGTGTGTGGGGAGTCGAACCGGGTCCTCCATCTGCAAGAGCAGTCGGTGCGCTGAACCGCTCGCTAACCAGCTCCAGCCCCATTTTCTGTATTTTTGAGAACAGGTGCGCTACCATAGCCCGCTGGTGCGCAACTCTGTAGCCAGGCTGCCTTAGAACGCACAGAAATTCTGCCTGCCTCTGGCCTCCCAGTGCGGGGAATTAAAGGCATTGCCACCACGCTGCCTAAATGAGGTTCTTAGCTGGCCGTGATGGTGTGCCGGAGAATTGACGCCAGGTCCTCCTGGCAAGAGACAGTCGGCGCTCTTAACACTGAGACCACGTACCATCCTCCACGCCTGAGCTGAATACTTATTAATCTACTCTATAACGTATTTTAGAAAATGCTTGACAAAAGCTCAAGTAGAACCTGTGTAAAAATAACTAAGAAGCACTCCAAAAATAATACATGTGGGTATGACTAATGTCAATGACAAACTAGTTTTTTTCTGCTCATTCCTTTGATCTACTATTCTCTACAAATATTCATGTGATATCCTTCATCCATAATACAAAAAATTCCTAAACCTGAAAATACAATGGTAGATTAGTTTCTAGAAACCCAAGATCCTCCTTACTCATCGGGAATTCTTTATTTAGCCTCTAAAAGCGAGTACTCCTATGTGGAAACATTGCCAAGTTCAGCTGCCAGTTAGGGATGGACCCTCTGCATCCTTCAATCGCATTAGCAGAAGCTTTTGAATGTTGAAGCAATTGCATTCTAGGAGCAGAAACCACTAGGCCTTCTCTCCTTTCACAATAGGAAGGTTAACTAGGTGGAATCTTGAGCTGAGGGCACCTTCCCAGTGTTACAGTGTAGAGTGGGAGGCCTCTTCTTGGTGGGGCTATTCTCTTTAACAGACTCTTTTCCAGCATGGCCTTGACTGTAATATTAGGTTCGCCCTAGGTGCTCTTTTCTCTCAAACGTCAGTTTTTTGATTTCTTCTGCTCCACTTGTTCGTTTTCATGTATACCGGATAAGAATCAGCAGTAATAACTGGTACCATGGACTTATAGTTCTACTGTCCTTGAACTTTTCCTTCTCGTCCTCACAAGTAGATTAGTGTAATTTTAATTTAGCCTCAGGCAAGTTCGTTAGGGACTTGGAGAACGGCATCCTAACGCAAGATTCTTGGCTCAAATATCACATGATGGCCTCTAGGCTAGTGGATTAATATTGCCCCTCTTTGGAACCTCATGAGCCAGGGATGTCCAAATTACTCTTGACAATAAACACTGTCTTCCAGCTGTTCAGGCCCTATTTGCCGCTTTCAGGCTCTGCTTATCACCAATCCATTGGCTTTTTTAGTCGCAGTCAAAGCCCTTCTAAAAAGAAAGAAAAAAAAATGAAGGTCAGGTTCTTCACAGCAAAAGCTTACTCTCTGGAGCCAAGTTCTTTTAAGAAATATTATTTTATTCTTTTACCCTTTTCAAGACAAGTATCTCCTGGACTCGCAGCTGTCCTGGAAACTCACTCGTAACCAGGCTGGGCCTTGAACCTACAAAGATCCACTGCCTGCCTCTTGCCTCCCAGTGCTAGGATGAAAGGCATGTGCCAACCATGCCCGGCTGAAAATATGTTATTCCTTTTATTATTGTGTTAATGTGTATGAGAGTGTATTGCCTGTATGCAAGTGCACCCGTGTCATGCAATGTGACATGGAGGTCTGAAGAGAGGCTCAGATTTCCTAAGAATGGGTTACGGACTTATTAGCTGGCGCATTGTAGGTGCTGAGGGACCAACCTGGGTCTTTTGCAAGAGCATCGCAGTGCTCTAACTGGTTGAGGCCATCTCTGCAGTCCCTTCCACTACAGTTTTTTAAAGAAATTTATTTTATTTGATGTGTATAATGTTTTCCTCGCATGTAATGGTAAGTGCACCCATGTCATACGTCCCGTGGAGGTCAGAAGAAGGGGCTTAGACTCCCGTGAACGGAGTTACACCCGAGTGTTAGCGGCTTATGTGTGTGGCTAGGACTGAACATCTACTTAGCAAGGCTCCAGCGCAGCCTGGACAAAGGGAGAACCTGTCCCAAAAAGACAGTAATAATAATAATAATAATATATTGAGAAAAGTGTTCTCATGCCATTAGACCCCAGAGAAAGTGCAAATTAAGACTACTTAAGAATCCTCATTTCGCTCATAAGCAAAATGCGGTTTCAAAAAGTCAATGACAATAGATGCTGGTGAGGTTGGTGAGGCAAGGAGGAACCAATTATGCACTGTGGGTAGAGTGATAGAGTGATGTTAAGCCCATCTAGCAAAGAGAAAGACCAGTCAGTGGGAAGTTCCAATGCCATTGACGATTCTTGCAATTCTCTTGCCCTGCCTCCGTAGTGCGGTGTGATTACATACAGGCATAATACCAAACCACTATTCCCCCCTATATATTAGGGTACGTTTATAAGTGCCTAATAAGTTTTATCAGAATGAACCCCCAGTGTCAGGTATCAATAAATGACAGTGTATTTGTCCTACAGCCTAAGGAAAGGGAATTGTGAGAAGGCAAGCCCAGACTCATTAGGGGTAGTGCGCATATAGTGTGTTGTGTGGTGTGGTGTGTGGTGTATCCCTAATGTGTGAGGAATAACCTGTCACTGCTTTCAATTAGGAATAGATGAAACAGTGAGATCACTACAAGGACCTGGCCTGTGACAGGAACGTGTGTGTGTGTGTGTTGCGTGTGTGTTTGTTGTGTAGTGTGTGTGTGTGGTGTGTATTAACCTCACATGTGTGTGAGGAATAATACTGCGTTCTAATATAATGGAATAGATGAAACAAAGTTGGAGATCACTGACGCAGAACCTGGCCTGATCACAGGACTTGTGTGTGTGGTGTGTGGTGTGTGTTAGTGTGTGTGGTGTGTGTACCCTAATGTGTAGGAATAATAACTGCTTTCCAAATTTAGGGAATAGATGAAACAGGTGAGATCACTACACAGGACCTGGCCTGTGACAGGAACGTGTGTGGGTGTGTGTTGTGTGATGTGTGTGATGTGTGTGTGTTATCCCTATGTGTGAGGAATAATACTGCTTTCCAATTAGGGAAGAGGTGAAACGGTGAGATCACTTATACAGGGACCGGCTTGTCACAGGGACATTGATGTATTGTGAGCTCTGCGTGGCCTGGGCGAGTTGAGTGGTGTGCCAAAAAGCTCTGTGTGTCAACGGAAGGATGGTGGACCATATACAGTAGAGACTTCAGAGGACACTGAGGATGGGACAATGCTGGTGTCACCAGATCTGTGACACCAGCTCCTAGAGGTCTAGTTTGGCTACTTCTAAGCACCCCAACCCCCACACACACCTTCCCTGCCCCGGCTGTGGCTCTACAGATGGACCTTCCGTTTATTCTGATCTTGATGCATTGTTTCTAGAGGAGGGCAGGATTCTGATCTTTAGAAAGATTCTAAGAAAAGTCCCATCGAGATTTCCTGAGATCTCCTGAGAATTCAATCAGTGACCAGCACCTGTGGCCCCGGGGTTGGAGGCTGGCATGTTCTTGGGGCTTCGGTTGCCCTGGGTAGGCCATCTGCTGGTGGCTTTTGGGTGGTAACGGGCGGGGGCAGAGTTGAAAACCTCGGCCAGGGGCCTGAGAGCCAAGGTCAGGATTTTTTTACTTCTCTGTCCTGGCCATGGTCCTGGGTAGCAACACCAATCTGTTCTCCATCCCGCTCCCCGAGCGTTGGCAGGCCCTGGAGGGTCACTTGGGAAGCGCAGCAGTGGGGCACCTGCTCTCTGCATGGGCTTGGCTTATCCCATTCCCCTAGCACAGGGCAGGGCTAGTGTGGAGCTTTGTGCCTAGCAAGAGTGGGAGTGGCCAGCCAGTCACAACTGTGGATCAGGAGCTGCAGGGCCACACAGGGCCAGGAACATGCCCCAGGGCCTTGTGAACCCTCTGCCCCGCTCTCTCTGGGACGGACCCAGTCTTGGGGACATAGAGTGCAGGTCCTCAGAAAACGTCCTTTGTGGGCCAGTCTGACATGAATGGTCTCACGTTCTCCCAGGCTTCTGGGTCCAAACCAGGGTGTGAGAGTGCAAGGCAAACACCGAGCCCACCGTGTCTGACAAAGAGAGCCAATAGGAAGGCCATGGGCTGACCGCCTTCACCTTAACTCACCTGACATCCTACTTTCACAGTACTTCTCCAAACCACTTCACAGCGTTTGGACTGTGCTCGAAATCAAGGCCCCAGAGAACCAAGTGCCAACATCAAAGTAACAGCGCTTTACGTATTAGAATATTAATCATATTCAGATATTAATCTCAACATTAAATAAACCCGTGATGGGTAAGTGTCCCTCCATCCTGCTTAGAGGTTCAGACCATCCACGCAAGGGCTTTTGGTTTAAGAACAATGATGACGAGCGGAGGGTGGGGTGGAGGGGTGGGTGGTGGGATGGGGGCATCCATCTAATCCTCTATTTGGAAACGTAAGTTTTTGGAGCCAGCCTGGCGCTACAAGTGAGTTCCAGAGTCTAGCCAGCCAAAGCTTATAGTGACCTAGTCTCAAAAAAAAAAAAAAAAAGCCTGTGATTGAGGGCGGCAGATATCTTGTAATATCGCTTGCTTTCTATGCTCCTAGAGGCAGAGCATGGGGGGGGTGTCTCTGTAGATCTATGTGTCACAATAGCAATTCAGACTACTATCTGAGGGCAACAGAGTAAACCTCGCTCAAAACAACAGAAAAAAAAAAAAGCTTTTTTTTTGATTATTCGTTTAGTTTTGTTTGTTTTTTTTTTGGTCTTTATGAGGCAGGGTCTTTCTGTTCTATATATTTCTTGGAGCCACCCATTTAGCTGAGCCCACCTAGGAACCCCCTGCACAAATGACTGCTAGTCAGGTGGCGCCGAGGCATGAGATTAAGAGCGCAACACGCCCAGGAAATAAATGTCTTTCTAGTAGTCTTATCTGTATCTGTATCAATATCTTTATCGTTTGTAGGTGCGCACTCATAAGAAAGCACCTTCCTTGTATCTCAGCCCAAGTGCAATCTCCTCCCAAAGCGGCCTGACTCAGATCCCTAAAATTGCCGCCAGTTAATCGCTGAGGCCAGCCTCTCTAGCCATCTTGCCGCCGTAGTGCTGGGAATGAACAGGCGTCCTTTGCAAGAGAGAGTGTAGCTTACGCTGAGAACACTCAGTCGAAGAACCCCAAGCTAAAAATTTCTTTTAATTTGACAAGTATTTTTTTCATTTATTTTTATTATTATGTGTATAAATAGTGTTCTTAACACAGTGGAACTATCTGTTAATTTTTATTAGTTGTTACTGTGTATGGTTTGTCTAGTGGGCACCAAGGCATCTCAGTGCACGGAGGCAGAAGGGTGTCTGGTATCCCCTGAAATGGATTCAAGGAGCAGTTCGTTAACCACATGATGGGTGCTGGGGAATTACGAACCCAGGTCTTCTGCAGAGCAATCAGGGTCTAACTGCTAAGCCACCTCCTCCAAAACCAGAAGAGCCTTATGATTCTTTTAAAGAACTTTCTGTTTGCCTATTATTGTTATTTAATTACAATCTGATTACCAGTTGAATTGTAATTTAATTTAATTTTTATGTGTATATGAGTGCTGCTATGTGTGTAGCACCCATGCGTCGTGCAGATGGACGGAGCAAGGACAGAAGAGGTCGTCGTATACGACCCTGGAAATCAAGAAGACGTTTACGCATCACCAGCGCCATGTGGTGTCTGGGATGGAACCCAGGGTCCTTCTGCGAAGAAACACCGCAATGCTTAACCACTGAGTAGCTCTCTCCAGCCCCTTCATAAATTTTTAAAACATTTTTACTATCTTCATAGGTATGTCGTGACGTCTGCGTAGCCAAAAGCGAAGGCTATTCGAAGATACTGCATTCTCATGGCTGGTTTGAACAGGTTTGTAAACGTTCTTTAAACCGGCCAACTTCGGACCGCTATGTAATTTTAAGACCCGAGAGTGCTAGCTTTTGTTGGTGGACTCCGGCTTTGTGTAAGGCAAGTACTCTCCTAATGAGCTGAATTCATAATCCCCATAGCTTCTTTTTGACCACAGTGGGAACTCAGCCTTCTCTGAGGCAAACCATAGATCTATAGAATATACTTAGAGGTTCCTGGAGAAGTGGAGTGTCTGGATGTAGTGTGGGCCACAGACACTGCCAGCACGTGAGAAAGAACTGAGGTAGGCCAATCGGGGTCCCTAGAAATGCTGTGGCTCATACAAGGTCATGCTGTTTGCTGTAGGACTGAGCCAAAGTACTCATCACAAGGCACTCGTCACTATAGAGTGTGAAGGCAAGAAGGAAGGAGGAGGAAATCATGCAGTGACAATGGCCGAGGTTGTTGGCTCGTTCCATACCATCCTTAGAAACTGCCTTTTATTAATGTATTTTGTGGTAATGAGTGTACATCTGCAATGTATGTAATCTACCTGTGATCATGCATGCTCATGAGGCAGAACAGAGGGTCTGATCCAGCTTGACGTTAGTGTTGTTAGCATACGTGTGGTGGGGTGTTGTATCTTATCCGGTCTTTGTAGAGGACAGCCGTGCTCTTACTAATTCATCTTTCTACCCCAAAAGCTGCTTTTTATTTACCATTATTAAATTTTTAATTATTTATTGTTANTGTGTATGAATGTACTGTCTGCATGCAGGTCTGTGCACCCGTGTCGTGTAATGCCGCGGAGGTCAGAAGAGGGTCTCGGATTCCCCTGGAACTGGAGTTCTCCTGGAATTGGAGTTACAGACGGTTCTTAGCCGCCATGTGGGTGCTGGGGATCGAACCCGGGTCCTCTGCAAGAGCGTCGGTGCTCTTAACCGCTAGGCTATCTCTCCAGCCCCTTTTTCTGTATTTTTGAGACAGGGTCTCTCCATAGCCTCAGCTGGTCTGGAACTCTGTAGACCAGGCTGGCCTTGAACTCACAGAAATCTGCCTGCCTCTGCCTCCCAGTGCTGGGATTAAAGGCATGTGCCACCACGCTGGCTTAAAGAAGGTTCTTAGCTGCCGTGTGGGTGCCGGGAATTGAACCCAGGTCCTCTGCAAGAGCAGTCGGCGCTCTTAACCACTGAGCCATCTCTCCATCCCTGAGCCTGATACTTTTAACTACTCTATAATATTTTAGAAAATGCTTGGACAAAAGCTCAAGTAGCCTTGTATAAAAATACTAAGAAGCACTCCTATAAAATAAATACTGTGGTTAGACATAATGTCATGACAAACTAGTTTTTTTCTGCATTCCTTTGATCTTCTATTACTCTAAAATATTCATGTATATCCTTCATCCATATACCAAAAATTCCTAACTCTGAAAATAAATGGTAGATTAGTTCTAGAACCCAAGAATCCTCCTTACTCATGCATCTTTTATGCCTCTAAAGCTAGTACTATGTGGACAACACTGCCAAGTTCAGCTGCCAGTTAGGGATGGACCCTCTGCATCCTTCAATCGCATTAGCAGAAGCTTTTGAATGTTGAAGCAATTGCATTCTAGGAGCAGAAAACCACTTAGGCTTTCTCCTTTCACAAATAGGAAGGTTAACTAGGTGGGATCTTGGCCTGAGGGCACCTTCCCAGTGTTACAGTGTAGAGTGGGAGGCCTCTTCTTGGTGGGGCTATTCTCTTTAACAGACTCTTTTCCAGCATGTGCCTTGACTGTAATATTAGGTTCCCTAGTGCTTTTTCTCTCCAAACTGTACATTGTATTTCTTTCTGCTCCACTTGTTCTTTTTCATGTATACCGGCATAAGAATCAGCAGTAATAACTGTACCATGGACTTAATGTTCTACTGTCTTGAAATTTCCTCTGCCAAAGTAATTAGTGTATTTTAAATTTAGCCTCAGGCAAGTTCTTAGGACTTGGGTAGAACGCTACCAGATTCTTGGCTCAAATATCACATGATGGCCTCTAGGCTAGTTATTAATATTGCTCCCCTCTGAACCCTCATGAGCCAGGGATGTCCAAATTACTCTTGACAATACTGTCTTCCAGGATCCTATTGCCCTGTTCAGCTCTGCTTATACCAATCAATTGCTTTTTTAGTCCAAAGTTCCAAAGCCTTCTAAAAAAGAAAAGAAAAAAAAAATGAAGGTCAGGTTCTTCACAGCAAAAGCTTACTCTCTGGAGCCAAGTTCTTTTAAGAAATATTATTTATTTATTTAGCCTTTTCAAGACAAGGTATCCCTGTGTAGCTCCAGCTGTCCTGGAACTCACTCTGTACACCAGGCTGGCCTTGAACTCACAAAGATCCGCCTGCCTCTGCCTCCCAAGTGCTAGGATTAAAGGCATGTGCCACCATGCCCGGCTGAAATATTTATTCCTTTTATTATTATTTTTAATGTGTATGAGTGTATTGCCTGTATGCAAGTGCACCCGTTTCATGCAGTACCCATGGAGGTCAGAGGAGGACATCAGATTTCCTAGAATGGAGTTACGGACAGTTATTAGCTGCCTTGTAGGTGCTGGGAACCAAACCTGGGTCTTTTGCAAGAGCAGTCAGTGCTCTTACTGTTGAGCCATCTCTCTGGCCCTTTAGTTTTTTAAGAAATATTATTTTATTTGATGTGTATAAGTGTTTTGCATGTATGTAAGTGCACCCATGTCATACGATCCCTGTGGAGGTCAGAAGAGGGCTTAAGACCCCTGGAACTGGAGTTACCGTTGTTAGCTGCTATGTGTGTGCTAGGAACTGAACTCTACTTAGCAAGCTCCAGGCCAGCTGGGACTAAAGGGAGACCCTGTCTCAAAAAGACAGTAATAATAATAATAATAATAAATTTAAAAAGTGTTCTCAATGCCATTAGCCACCAGAGAAATGCAAATTAAGACTACTTTAAGAATCCATTTCGCTCTAGTCAAAAATGGCTGTTATCAAAAAGTCAAATGACAATAGATGCTGGTGAGGTTGTGAGGCAGGAGGAACCATTATTCACTGTGGGTGAGTGAATAGGATGATGTAGCCACTAAGGAAGTCAGTGTGGAAGTTTCTCAAATGGCCTTAATCTCTTGATTCTCTGCCCTAGCCTCCGTAGTGCTGTGATTACAGGCATATACCACCACTCCCCTATATATTAGGGTACTTTTAAGTGCCTAATAAGTTTATCAGAATGAACCCCATTGTAGGTATCAATAAATGAACAGTGTATTTGTCCTAGCCTAAGGAAAGGGAATTGTAAGCAGAGCCAGCTCATTAGGGGTAGTGCCAGGATTGTGTGTGTGTGTGTGTGTGTGTGTGTGTATCCCTAATGTGTGAGGAATAATACTGCTTTCCAATTAGGGAATAGATGAAACAGGTGAGATCACTACAAAGGACCTGGCCTGTGACAGGAACGTGTGTGTGTGTGTGTGTGTGTGTGTGTGTGTGTGTGTGTTTATCCCTAATGTGTGAGGAATAATACTGCTTTCCAATTAGGGAATAGGTGAAACAGGTGAGATCACTTATACAGGACCTGGCTTGTCACAGGGACATTGTGTATTGTGAGCTCTGGTGGCCTGGGGAGTTGAGTGGGGGGGCCAAAAGAGCTCTGTGGTCACGGAAGGAGGTGGACCATATACAGAGAGAACTTCAGAGGCCTGAGGATGGGAAAATGCTGTTGTCACAGATCTGTGACCCCAGCTCCTAGAGGTCTGGTTTGGCTACTTTCTAAGCACCCCCCCCCCCACACACACCTTCCTGTCCCCGGCTGTGGCTCTACAGATGGACCTTCCTGTCTTGGCATTGTTTCTAGAGGAGGGCAGGATTCTGATCTTTAGAAAGATTCTAAGAAAGTCTCATAGATTCCTGAGTCTCCTGAGAATTCATCAGTGACCAGCACCTGTGGGCCCCGGGGTGGGGCGGCATGTTCTTGGGGCTTGGTTGCCCTGGGTAGGCCATCTGGTGGCTTTTGGGTGGGGCGGGGGCAGAGTTAGAAACCTTCAGGCCAGGGCCTGAGAGCCAAGTCAGGGATTATTTTTACTTCTCTGTCCATGGCACATGGTCTGGGTAGCAACACCATCTGTTCTCCAATCCAGCTCCCGGCTTGGCAGGCCCTGGAGGGTCACTTGGGGGAGGCGCAGCAGTGGGGACCTTCTCTAGGCTGGGCTTGGCTTATCCCATTCCCCTGCACAGGGCAGGGCTGTGTGGGCTTTGTGCCTAGCAAGAGTGGGAGTGGCCAGCCAGTCACAACTGTGGATCAGGAGCTGCAGGGCCACACAGGGCCAGGAACATGCCCCAGGGCCTTGGGTGACCCTCTGCCCCGCTCTCTCTGGGACGGACCCAGTCTTGGGGACATAGAGTGCAGGTCCTCAGAAAACGTCCTTTGTGGGCCAGTCTGACATGAATGGTCTCACGTTCTCCCAGGCTTCTGGGTCCAAATCCAGGGTGTGAGGAGGTGCAAGGCACCGAGCCCACCTTGTCTGACAAAGAGGAGCCAATAGGAAGGCATGGGGCTGACCGCCTTCCTTAACTCACCTGACATCCTAGCTTTCACAGTACTTCCAACACACTTCACAGCGTTTGGCTGTGCTTAAATCAGGCCCCAGAAAACCAAGGCCAACATCAAAGTAACAAGGCTTTACGTATTAGAATATTAATCATTGTCAGATATTAATCTTCAACATTAAAGTAAACCCTGATGGGTAAGTGTCCCTTCCATCCCTGCTTAGAGGTTCAGACCATCCACGCAAAGGGCTAGTTATGGTTTAAGAACAATGATGACGAGCGGGGGTGGGGTGGAGGGGTGGGGGGCATCCATCTAATCCTCGTATTTGGAAACTGTAAGTTTTGAGACCAGCCTGGTCTACATAGTGAGTTCCAGAGTTCTAGGCCAGCCAGAGCTTTATAGTGAACCCTGTCTCAAAAAAAAAAAAAAACAAAACGGGGGGAGGGGGGGGGGGTATATCTTTAATCCTTGCTTTCTATAGCTCTCTAGAGGCAGACATGGGGGGGTGTCTCTGTGAGATCTAGGTCTACATAGCAAATTCCAAACTACTCATCTGGAGCTAACAGAGAAACTCTCTCAAAAACAAACAAAAAAAAAAAAGCTGGGATGAGAGTAAATATTCTTTTGTTTGTTTGTTTTTGTTTTGGTCTTTATGAGGCAGGGTCTTTCTGTAGCCCCAAGCTGGCCTGGAACTCACAGAGATCTGCCTGCCTCTGCCGCCCGAGTGCTGGGATTAAAGGCGTGCACCACCACGCCCAGCTAAATATTCTTTCTAAAGAAAGATTTTATTATTTTTATTTTATGTGTATGAGTGTGCTGCCTGCATGCATGTAAGTGTACTTGTATTCTGCAGTGCCCAAGGCACTCAGAAGAGAGTGTCTGATCCCCTGAAATTGGAGTTAATGGGGCAGTTGTTAACCAGCATGTGGGTGCTGGGAATTGAACCCAGGTCTTCTGCAAGAGCAGTCAGTGGTCTTAACTGCTAAGCCATCTCTCCAAACCCCAAGAGTAAATATTCTTTATTCTTTATTGAGCACTTTATTTTTTTTTGCACTTTATTTTTTTATTAAATTTTTAAAAATATGTGTGTGATTATATACACAGGTTTGGAAAACTATTTGTTTTAATTTTTATTTATTATTTTTTATGTGTATGAGTGTACTGTCTACTGTAGGTTGGTGCACCTGCGTCGTGCAGTGCCACGGAGGTCAGAAGAGGGTGTCGGATTCCCCTGGAACTGGAATCAAAGACAGTTCTCAGCCACCATGTGGGTGCTGGGAATCGAACCCGGGTCCTCTGCGAGAGCACTCGGCACTCTTAACCACTGAGCTGTCTCTCCAACCCCTTATTTAATTTTTTAAAACATTTTTCTTTCCTATTTTTATTTCATGTGTATGAGTGTTATGTCTGCGTGTGTGCACCCACGTCGTGCAGTACCTGAGAAGGACAGAAGAGGGCGTTAGATTCCCTGGAAATGGAGTTACAGACATTAGCTGCCATGTGGGTACTGGGATTTGAACCCAGGTCTTCTGTAAGAACAACCAGTGCTCTTAACCACTGAGCCATCTCTCCAGCCCCCGAGCACTTTAATTTTTACTGAGCACTCTGCTAGATAGCTGCTCATCTTTTTGTTGTTTTGGGGACTAAACCCAGGGCTTTGTGCTTGTAAGGCAAGTACTCTCCTAATGAGCTGAATTCATAATCCCCATAGCTTCTTTTTGACCACAGTGGGAACTCAGCCTTCTCTGAGGCAAACCATAGATCTATAGAATATACTTAGAGGTTCCTGGAGAAGCGGAGTGTCTGGATGTAGTGTGGGCCACAGACACTGCCAGCACGTGAGAAAGAACTGAGGTAGGCCAATCGGGGTCCCTAGAAATGCTGTGGCTCATACAAGGTCATGCTGTTTGCTGTAGGACTGAGCCATCACTCATACAGCACTCTGTCACTATAGAGTGTGAAGGCAGAAGGAAGGGGAGGAAATCAGTGCAGTAGACAATGGCGAGTTGTTTGGCTCTTCCATACATCCTTAGAAAACTGCCTTTTATTTAATGTTTTTGTGTATGAGTGTTACATCTGAATGTATGTAAATCTACCTGTGTCATGCAATGCTCATGGAGGACAGAACAGGTACTGGAGCTATGGACTGTTGTTAGCCATCGTGTGGGTGCTGGGATTTGAACTCTTATCCTCTGCCAGAGCAGCCAGTGCTCTTAACTGAATTATCTTTCTACCCCAGAAGCTGCTTTTATTTACTTTTTAAATTTTTTAATTATTTTTTATGTGTATGAGTGTACTGTCTGCATGTAGGTTGGTGCACCTGTGTTGTGTAGTGCTGCAGAGGTCAGAAGAAGGCATCAGATTCCCCTGGGACTGGACAGTTCTTAGCCTCCATGTGGGTGCTAGGAATCGAACCCGGGGTCCTATGCAAGAGTAGGCGGCACTCTTAACTGCTGAGCCATCTCTCCAGCCCCCAGAAAATGCTTTTAAAAGTTTTTGTGAATAGCCAGTCATGGTGGCACCCACCTTTAATCCCAGCACTCGGGAGACAGAGACAGGCAGATCCCTGTGAATTCCAGGCCAGCTGGGGCTACAGGGAGACTCTCTCAAAAACAAAACAAAACAAAACAAATGTTTTATGAATAATCTTGTGGGACTTTTAAAATAGTAATTTCACTGAATTTATATTTGTTTGTTTTGAAGATCTTTTGGTGTTACTGTGTACCCTTGGTGAGCCTAGAACTCTCTACGTTCTGACTTTGAATTTGTGGTAATCCACCTGCCTCTGCTTCCCAAGTTCTGGGATTGCAGGCATCAGCAGCCATGTCTGGTCAAGATTAAACAATTTTGTGATACTGTTTTCCATCTTTGAATGTTTAATTTCTCCTTTTTATTTATGTTAGTACTTTATGTCTTTCCTAATAGTTATAACTTTTTTCGTACCTCATTAGATTTGTCAGTAGATATATTACAGGGTGTTCTAGTTTCTCTTTAATTGCTGTGACAAAACAGTCTGAGCAGTACTAACTTGAGAAAGGGTTTATTCATCTTACATCTCTTGGGTCACAGTTTATCACTTAGAGATCCCAAGGTAGGAACTCGGGGCAGGAACCTGGAGGTAGGAGCCGAATGGAGCACAGGCCATGGAGGAGTGCTGCTCACTGGTCTGCTCCCCTGGCCCAGGCTCAGCCTGCTTTCTTTTTCTTTTTTTTTTTTTGTCTTTTTGAGACAGGGTCTCCCTTTTAGTCCCAGCTGGCTTGGAACTCACTCTGTGTCCTCCCACATCACCCAACAATTAAGAAAATACCCCCGCATATACATGTACATGGCCACGGGGCAGTCCAATGGAGGAAATTGGCACTAAAACTTTCAGTGCATGGCTGTGTGTGTGTGTGTGTGTGTGTGTGTGTGTATTTTTGAGACAAGGTCCCCCTGTAGCCCTAGTTTTCCTGGAACTCACTATGTAGACCAGGCTGGCCTTGAACTCATGCCTGTCTGGTTTTTAGTTTGTTTTTATTTCTTTAACTACTTTATTTTAATTTTCTTTTATGTATATGAGTGTATTGCCTTGTATGTGCGTCAGTGCACCCATGTCCTACAATGCCCGTGAAGGTCAGAAGAGGATATTGAATCACCTGGAACTAGAGCTATGGATGGTTGTTAGCTGTCATGTGGGTGCTGGGAACTGAACTGGAGTCCTCTGCAAGAGCAGCCAGTGCTCTTATCCACTGACCCATCTCTTCAGCTCCACAGGTTTTCTTGTTTTTTTGTTTTTTTGTTTTAAGTTTGGTCTTTTTGAGCTGGATTCCTCCTGTAGCTCTGGCTGGCCTGGAACTCACGATGCAGACCAAACTGGCCTCCCATCTCACTGAGATCTGCCTGCCTCTGCCTCCTGAGTGCTGGAATCGAGTGCTGGAATTGAAGGAAGAGCGCTGGGATCAAAGGCATGCACTAGCACTCCGGCTTTACATCATGTTTGAAATATTCAAGCTGACTGCCTTTGATCTTATCCCTTAACTTTAAAGGTCTTGCTTCTTGTATTTCACCAAGTGTAGTGTTTGTTGTGGAGGTTTTTAAAAGACACCTTTGATCAGATTAAAGATGTTTCTTAAAGATGTAACTTTGCTAAGAGTTCTTTCTTGTCCTGGAAAGTTTAGATTTTATCAAATACACTTTCTGAATTTTTTTTGCTCAATAGGCATATAATGTCTTTGTTTCATATAATTTTTTATCCTTTTTTTGGGTCTTTTTTGAGACAGGGTCTCCCTATAGCTTCAGCTGTCCTGGAACTCACTATGTAGACCAGAGTGGCCTTGAACTCATACACATCCACCTGCTTCCACTTCCCTGAGTGCTGGGACTAAACCCCCTCCCCCAACATCCCATCCCCCTCCCAGTGCTAGGACTAAGGCGTACACCACCATGTGGTGGCACGTGCACAGCTGAAACCTCTTTTTCTTACATTTTGCTTGTTATTACTGTGCATTTGTGTGTGTGTGTGTGTGTGTGTGTGTGTGTGTGTGTGTGTAATGCCTGAGCCCCTGCAGGCCTATGAAGGTCAGAGGACAACTTTTCAGGAGTCGGTTCTCCCCACCTGTTTGGAGGCAATGTCTCTTGATGTCGATGCCTCTGTATAGAGAGTTTCAGGCCAATTCTTCTGGCTCCCACCTCCCAGTAGAAGTGTTGGGATTATACATGCCCGTCACAGCATCCAGCTTGTTTAGGTGGGTTCGGAGGGATCTATCTCAGGTCATCAGGGTTGTGTAGAAAGTGCTAAGCCACCTCCGTGGCCCGAGTCAGGCCCTTTTTCACCACTGCTTTGCCAGGCTACTTGGCCCATGAGCTTCTAGGGTTCTCCTAGCTCCACTTCTCATCTCTCTAAGAAGTGAGGTCTGCCTTTGTTCAGCTTTACATGAGTTCTAGGAATCCAAACTCAGGCCCCACATTTGCACACCAAGGGCTTTATCCAGTGAGCCATCTTCCCAGCCTTGTTTTTTTTTTCTTTTTCTTTATGTTTTTGTTTTGAGACAGGGTCTCTAGCCCAGGCTAGCCTTGAACTCCCTATGTAACTGAAGATGGCCTTGAACTTTTGATTCTTCTGTCTCCATCTTTTAAGTGCTTGGATTACAGGCATGCGCCACTGTGTCTGGTTTTTATGCCTTGCTGGGAATTGAACCCAGGGCTTCAAGCATGCTAGGCAAGCATGCCACCAACTGAGTTATATTCCCAACTCTTGTTGGATTTTGAATTCTAGGTTGATGGCTATTTTCTCTTAAGAGTTAGATGTTCGCCTTTCCTAGGACTCGGGAGGCAGAGGCAGGCAAATCTTTGTGAGTTCAAGGCCAGCCTGGTCTACAGAGTGAGTTCCAGGACAGCTGGGCTACAGGGAGACGCTGTCTCAAAAAAGACCAAAAAAAACCAAACAAACAAAAAAAGAGTTTGGACATGTTATCTGGGGTCTTCTAGAATTACTGTTGAGATATCCACTGTTAGTTCAATAGTTCTTTCTGGGCTGGAGGTTAGCTCACTGGTAGATCATCTGCTTAGTATACAAGTGGCCCCTGCTTTCCTTCCTTTCACAGTAGGAGGTAATCTGCCCTTTCATTGTAGATAATCTGCCCTTTTCACCCTGAATGCTTTTCCTGGTCTGTCTTTGTTATAAGTCAGTGTCTCTCCTCTGTGTATTCATTTTATTTAAATCTATCACGGATAAGATTCAATATGGGGGGGCCCTGGAGGGATGGCTCAGGGGTCAAGACTAGATGTTCTTCCAGAGGACCAGTGTTTAGTTCCCAGCACCTACATGGCAGCTAAGAGCTATCAGTAACTCTAGTTCCAGAGGATCCCACGTCCTTTTCTGGCCTCCGCAGTCAGTACAGGCACATGGTGCAATTTACATGCAGGTAAGCATATACATAAATACAAATATAAAATTCAACATGGTTCCAGAATTAGAGGATTCAGATCTTTCATTAATTGTGGACAATAATATCCTGCCATTTATTTCTACTTTCTGGGGTTGTTTCTTCTGGGTCCTAGGGCTTAAACCCAGTGCCTTGTGCTTGGGAGGCACGTGATCTATCATTCAGCTACTAGTGCCACCGATTAACTAGCTTAATAAGCAGGTGCTCCCAGGGTGTCCTTTGTCCTGTGGCCCACATAGTTCTAACATTTCTCACCCATGTTGTGGTTTCAGCCTCCAGAGGTCCAACAGACGCTCCTCCAAGCGGAGCCTTGGAGGGCTCGGCCGGCACCATTACCTCCAACGAGTGGAGCTCTCCCGACTCCCCCGAGGGGAGCAGCATCTCTGGGGGCAGCCAGCCGCTGGACAAGCCCATCGACAATGACGCCGAGGGCGTGTGGAGCCCTGACATTGAGCAGAGCTTCCAGGAGGCCTTGGCCATCTACCCACCCTGTGGCCGGCGCAAAATCATCCTGTCCGATGAAGGCAAGATGTACGGTAAGGACTGTGCCAGGCCTGGGCAGCAGCCTCATGGTGCAGACTGGGGTAAAGTTGGAGTAGGCTGATACAGTAACATTGCTGTTCCCTCTGAAGGACATGTGGGGGTTCCTGCCAGGTGTACACTGCTCCTGTCTGGGCTTCTGGGTTATTTGGGGAGAACACTGGGAATGGGTTTGGAGGGTGGAGTCTGAGTGAGACCCTGTGGTTGTAGACATTTCTTTTTCTTTTTTTTTTGTTTTAAGAGATCTGCCTCTGCCTCTGCCTCCTGAGTGCTGGGATTAAAAGCATGCACCACCATGCCCTGTACTTGTAGATATTTTGAAATTTTTAATTCAATATTTAAATTAAAAAAATATATAATTTTAATTTTATGTGTATGAGAGTACTGTCTGCATGTTTGTATGTGTCATACAGTACCCATGGAAGTCAGAAGAGGCCGTTGGATAGCCCCAGAACTGGAGTTACAGATGGTTGTTAGGCACCATATGGGTGTTAGGAATCAAACCCAAGTCCTCTGCAAGAGCAGCCAGTGCCCTTAACCACCAAGCCATCTGTCAAGTCCTAATTTTTTAATTTTTAAAAGTTTATTTATTTATTATGATCATTATTTTTTTGGTCTTTTTGAGATAGGGTCTCCATGTAGTCCTGGCTGGCCTGAAACTCATGTAGACCAGGCTGGCCTTGAACTGACAGAGATCCATCTGTCTTTGCCTTCCAAGTGCTGGGATTAAAGGCGCACCACCAGGCCCAGCAAAAGTTTATTTTTATTTTATGTGTATGAATGTTTTTCTTGGATATATGTACTATGTGACCATGTGTATGAAATGCCTGCAGAAGCCTGGAAAGGCCGTTGGATCTCCCTGGAATTTGTTAATTGCCATGTGGCTGTTGGAAACCAAACCCTGGTCCTCTGCAGGACCAGCCGGTGCTGTTAACTCTGGACCCATCTCTGTAGCCCCTAGAATTTTTTTCTTTAAAAAGGGGTCCTGGCTGGGATTGATCTCTACAGAGCAGACCAAGAAAATCAGTCTTTCTCTGTCTCTGTCTGTTTGTCTGTCTCTTTCCCTGTCTCTGTCAAACACACACATACCATATCACTGACCTCTAATGGGCAAACCCTAGCTAGAGTGACCAGAACCTGAGAGTCAAGCTGGGGTGCAGTTCATTGGAGAGTGCTTGTGTAGCATGTACAAGGTCCCAAGTTTAATCCCAGCACTGAAGGGGAGGAGCAGGGGAGGGAGGAGACTCATTCTGAACATGAGTACTTCTGTTCCTTTGTCCTCGAGTCACACATCCAGCACATGCTGAGCCCTGTGTCTGCAGCAGGTCTGGTTCCCTGCTCCTCATGCGGAGTGAAGAGGTCAGCGCACACCCAGCTCTACTCCAGGGCAGACTGTGTGGGCCATGGCTTTCCCCAGCGGAGACCCTCCCCTCCCCTGGCTTCTTGAGTGACTGAGGGTGTGGACCACCACATTCTGGAGCCGTGTGGGGAGGAACAGCAGTTGGGGCCTGTTGACTTTTAGAGGAGAGGGCATCTGGGAAAGTAAAACCAGGCCCAAACTGAACAGCTGCTGAAGGCCCGGGTCAGGCTTGGGTCAGGCTTCCATTCCCACCAGAAATATCTGCAGGACCCTGCTTAAAACAGTGGTTGAAGGACAAGAGTCCAGAGGCCCAAGAGAGCCTCTCCAACTGATGAAATTAGGACAACAGAGGGCCCCTGTCCAGGCTCCAAGGCCAGCTGACACCTCCGCCCTCAGGGGTTTCCATTCAAGTGTTCCCCTCACCCCCACACAGGTGCTTTTTCAGCTGTTCAAGAGACACTGTGTGAGGAGCTCATGGAGACAGGGGGTGACTGACAAGTCACCACATACCAGGTGGCTGAAAACAACCAAAATGGGCTGGGGTGGGAGAGCATGTTAGTTTATTTAGTTTTATGTGTGTTATATACACGTGTGAGTCTTGGTCCTATGCACAAATGTGTGCCCACACATATAGAACCCCGAACAGCAGCAGACTTGATTCACACTGTTCAGGGCCTGACACCGTGTTGGCAAAGTTGGATCTTTGGGGGCTCAGAGGGAGAGCCGGTTCCACGCCTTTCTCTTGGCCTCTGGGGGCTGCTGGTAAGGCTTGGAACTGTTTAGCCGGTAGCTAGCCATGTCGTTCTGGTCTGGCTTTGTTGTCACATGGCTGCTTTCCTTGCATCTCCCCTGTCTCTCTCTCTTTTCATTTCTATCCTTTCCTTTCTCTCCCTCTCCCTTTCTCCTCTGTCTTCTTCTGAATGCCTGTCTTTATTGCTTAAGCTGGCCTCAAATTCACCATCCTGCCTCATCCTCCTGAGTAACTGGTACAGGGGTGTGCCATCATTTCCTATTATTTATTATTTATTATGAAGACCCCAGTCATTGGGTTTAGGGTGCACTTTAATATCACCTCATCTTAACTAATTTACCCATAAAACCCTGTTTCTTTCTTTTTTTTTTTTTGGCGGTTTTTAGCCTCAGCTTTTAACAGCTGCGCTATCCCTCTAGCCCTAAACCCCTGTTTCTAAATTGAGACATGTTGGCTATAGTGTGCTCAGTGGTAGAGTACTTGCTTAGCATACAAAAGTCCCTAGGTTCCATTCCCAGCAACACACACACACACACACACACACACACACACACACACACACCAAAACAAAAAACGAAAAACAAAAGACAAATTAGGCTAATGCTAAGGTTATCTGTATAAGTTTGGGAACTGGGCTGGTACTGAGGTTCTGTGTAAGTTTAGAAACTGCTCTTCAGCATTTTTCAACTGACTAAACTGCTCCATTTGTTCCTGGCCCTGGGCCACAGAGCCCTGCCAGCCTTTCCTCTATACATCTTTCACCTACAGCCTTCCCTGAAGACCTTCCCTCTTTATGCTTTCTGGGAAAGCAAGATCATTTTGAGCTGGACCCCAAGTCTGTTTCTTAGACCCCAGTTAAAACTGCTTTTCTCCCCTCAGCCTGCCTCTCTATCTCAGCTCAGTCCGCACAGAGTCTCCTGATTACTGCTAGGTTGGCACCCCCTTTACCATCTGCTCTGACCACTTCTGCTCTAACAGCGGCTCTCCTGGGGGGGGCTTCCTAGAGGAGAAAGCTGACCTGTAGAGCACTGGTAGGGTGCCTCTGGGAGTGTCCTTTCCATAGGGTAGCCCCCCCTGCGGTTGGGGAGAGAAGCCCAGGACTGTGGGCTCTTTAGTGGAGAACAAGGTAGATGTCAGGCATGAGTTCACGTGTGAAGGTGGTGGGCAGGAGATGGACTGCTCAGGAGGCCAGAGCATGTGCATAGTACTTTTTTTTTTTTGAAATGGTAGGTCTCTGCAGCCCTAGTAGGCCTGGAACTTACTGTATAGACCAGGCTGACCTCAACTCACAGAGATCCGTGTGCCCCTCTCTCCCAAGTGCTGGGATTAAAGGCACGTGCCACTATGGCTGGCATATCTGTGTACTTCAAAAAAGCAAATGAATTTGCAAGAGTCATTCACTGAAGACAAGCGCTGACAGCAGCAGGTGTCTGAGAAGGCCCTGGGGAGAAGTCCTAAGTATGGAATCAGTGCACTGAGCCAGGCGTGGTGACCCATGCATGCAATCCCAGCACTTGGGAGGTGGAGCCAGGAAGACGAAAGATTATGAGTTTGAGCCTCGCTCGGTTACGTAATAAATTTGAGGCCAGCTTAGGTTACATGAGACCCTATCTCAAAAAATATTTCCCCAAGAGGCAAAATGTCACTTCAGCAAAACTTGCATGTTTTCCAGCTGGATCCTTGGTCCAAAGCTTGTTTCACAGGATAAGAATTATTTCCTGGGAGTCCTGTTTGGAGAGAGACAGGACCAGCGTGCTCAGCCTTCGCTTTGCTGGACTTAGAGTCCATGATGCCTTGGCCTCTGCCTGCTAGTAATGGGAAGGTAAGAACTACACCTGCAGACTCCCAGGCAGGCACAGTGGCTTGCATAGGGCATCTGTTGCAATCTGCTCAGTCATAGTATATGCCTGCCCAGGCCTGGCTTTCCAAGCTTTCCAACCTGAGGGTCGGGTGCATGGAACCAAAGCTGAAGTTTAGCTGAGCTATGTGGACTGGACTTCAAGAACATGGGATAGGGTACCAGGTGTGGTGGCTCCTTCCTGTAATCTCAGCACTTGAATGTGTTCTCCACTGAGTAGCTCCCAATAGTCAACAGCTCCAGCAAACTAAATGGGAGACATGAGCTCCCCTGAACAATTATTTCCATCTCATCACTTCCATTTAACTGGGACAGCCTCCCAGACCTCATAAAATTCCTAAAATGAGAACCCCTCTATATTCCTGGTCTGGACATTTTGGGGGGATGGGTCTTTTTTGAGACAGGGGCTCCCTGAAGGTCCAGCTGGCCTGGAACTATGTAGACCAGGCTGGCCTTGAACTCACAGAGATCCACTGCCTGCCTCTGCCTCCTGAGTGCTGGGATTAAAGGCCTGTGCCACCATACCCGGCTTTAAAAAATTATTTTTCATCGTCAGGTGGGATAATCCTTACCTGTTCCTCCTTTTGGAGGGCAGATAGAAAATGATGATCGGAGTTTGCATGATACGTGATTAGCGTCTCTGCGTAATCAGGACTTGCAACACCCTGATTGCTCCTATCTGATTCTCTGAAAAAAAAAGAAAAAAAAAATTATTTTTCAAAAATGTTTATCCTACTGGGTGCGGCGGCGGTGGTGCATGCCTTTAATCCCAGCACTGGCGAGGCAGGGGCAGGCAAACCTCTGGGTTCAAGGCCAGCCTGGTCTACATAGTGAATTCCAGGGGTTGGGGCTACAGGGAGACCCTGTCTCAAAAAATACCAAAAAAAAAAAAGTTTGAGTGTTTTGCCTGCATGTATGTAAGTGCACCGTGTGTACACTGCAATTCCTGTGGAGGACCTTTTCTGGGCACCTAACCCCTGGAACTGGAGTTAACTGCTGGTTGTCAGTCACCATGTGGGCAAGGGACTCGAACCCTGGTCCTCTTAACCTTCCAGCTGACTAAGTTTTATCATACCCAGACCTGTGTAAGGACAGGGGAAACCCATCTCCTACACCAGGACTCCATCACCTCACTGTTTCCCATCCGCTCCATCAGCGAGGTCACCAGTTCTATAGGAGGGCCCTGTGGGACAGGGTGAACTCTCACACCTCCTCTGGCTGGAGTGACAGTGGAAGACTTTTGTCCTCAGGCTCTCGGTCTTTGCCCTTGGGAAATGAGCCTAAGGTCTCGGATCAGCCTCCTGGGACAGTGGGAACTAGTCAGGTGAAGAGACCCCAGTGTCTCTTACCACTGGTTCCAAAGGTGGGAAGATCCAGGCTCTAAACCAGACACACAGGATCCAGGCACTTTTCCTGCCACCTCCCTTCCAGTCGACCTGGAGCCAGCAGCACTGCCTGTGGGATGCCACACACCAGCAGCAGGTGGACCTGAAGTTCCACCACNTGTCCTGGAACTCACTATGTAGACCAGGCTGGCCTTGAACTCACAGAGATCCGCCTGCCTCTGCCTCCCAGGTGCTAGGATTAAAGGCGTGCGCCACCATGCCTGGCGCATTCTCCTACTTTACATATGAAGATTTGTGGGTTAAGAGACTTTATGTGTGTGGTCATAAGACCCGTGCGATGTCACCAGGCTTGGCAGGAGAATTCAAGTGTTAGAATTCTCACTGGTAAGAGAGAAACCATAGACTTGGGCAAACAGTATGCTGTGGTGTTTGGCCAGAGCTTTGTCATTTGGGGGTTCTCTTACCCCTGTGCTGAGAGTCAGGGAAACATACAGGATAGGAAACCACACAGAAGAGGCACTTGGAGAGAGAGGAGATGGGAGAGGCTCAGGAACTCTGCACACTCTGATACCCTTACCTCTTTACATCCTCTCAAGGAGAAGGAAATTATAGCCTGTCCTTGCAGAGCCAGAAGTGAGCACTCAGAGAAGCTGAGCTCCCTTAGAGTCTCTCAGGCAGTGAGCAGAAGGGGGTCTAGCAGCCTCCCATCCGTCAGCCCTCACCCTGAGTCCCTCCTGGCCCAGCCTCTGCCTGGTCTTGACTCAGGTGGGTCAGTCTCTGGGCAGGGGGACAGGAGGCATCCTGCCCTGTATGATGACTCACCTGGCCTGCGTGAGGAGAGGTCTCACAGTGTGCCAGACACTGGCTTATCCCCATCTCTTCTTACCAGTGTGGGGGTGGCCAGTACAGCTGGGAGGTATAGATAGCTCTGAGCTCACCCCAGTGCGTGGGGCAGGCCCCAAGGGAGGCTGACTCAGACATCCTCTTGCTTTGGCCACACTTCTCTGGGTCCTTGCATCTTCCCTGGAGGACCTGCTATGCCCTATCCTCAGCCCCCTAGTTGGCTGTCAGCATCCCCAAGACGAGAGTCCTGTCTTTATCCTTCCTGCATCCAGAGATAATTTCCCAAGTGGACCAGCTAGTGGGACTCACAGTAAAATGATGCTGGAGTTGGGACTATGGCCTTAGTGCTTTGAGGACAGGGATTAGGCCTGTTCCAGCTCAGGGCACAGTGCACTGAGGCAGAACCCGCTGACTAGAGCCAGGCAGACATGCAGATGACTGCAGAGCTGTGCCACAGATTAGCACCTGTTATTTCTGAGCCGAGGCACCCATACTTCTTGGCTCTGGCCCCCCACTTGAGAGAGCACCTCTCACCTTTCCTGGGCCGGCTCCCATGCCTGGGGTACTAACCTCCTGTTCATAGCTCTGTTCACTTTTGCTCTGTCACTCCGTGACCTCCCCACTTGTGGCACTGTCCCCGCTAGTCCTGCCACCTCCTTTGGCCAGGCCAGCTACAGACCCCTGAGTACAGAGGTAGAGAGGAGAGGGCAGAGTGATGTCTCTATCCCTTCTGCCTGCATCTATCCTGTCCCCCATTCCTCTAGTACCTGTGTTGGGTGCTCACCCTCCTCCTTCCTGTGGCTGGCGCCATCATCCTCTGTGTCCATTCCTTTCTGGGCTGGGTCTTCACATACCTAGATGAGGCTCTTCTAATCTTTCTGCCCCTGCTCTTTCCCAGTCTCTTGGCTTCCCCTCCAGTGCGAACCTGGCCTGCCACCATGTTGGCCATTAAGCAATTCATATGAAGTGCCACCCCCTACCCAAGTCTAGCCAGAATGAAGGCCGGGTGGGAGAGGTCTTTGTTCTCCACAATTCCATGGCTAATGGGAGACCACCCAGACAGAAGATATAGCCAGGAGCCGACACCTTTAATCCTAGCACTTGGGAGGCAGAGGCAGGCGGATCTTTGTGAGTTCAAGGCCAGCCTGGTCTACACAAGGCTAGGTTGTCTTGGACTTTTCTGGAAGGAAGCAGAGCCTGAGAGCCTGGCACCAATGGTGTGCTCTCCAGGCAAAGGAAAGAGCGCGCAGCCTCAGCCCAGAGGCAGAACGTGACATGGTGGCTTTTGGGGACTCAGCTGCATCATCTGGACGAAGCACCCTCATTCCCAGATGACTCACACAGCTGTTAAGAGGGAAAATCGGAGCCTGGTGTGGTGGCGCATGCCTTTAGTCCCAGTTAAAGGAGGCAGAGGGTGGCAGATCTCTGAGTTCAAGGCCAGCCTGGTCTACACAAGGCTAGGTTATCTTGGACTTTTCTGGAAGGAAGCAGAGCCTGAGAGCCTGGCACCAATGGTGTGCTCTCCAGGCAAAGGAAAGAGCGCGCAGCCTCAGCCCAGAGGCAGAACGTGACATGGTGGCTTTTGGGGACTCAGCTGCATCATCTGGACGAAGCACCCTCATTCCCAGATGACTCACACAGCTGTTAAGAGGGAAAATCGGAGCCTGGTGTGGTGGCGCATGCCTTTAGTCCCAGTTAAAGGAGGCAGAGGGTGGCAGATCTCTGAGTTCAAGGCCAGCCTGGTCTATACAGTGAGTTCTAAGATGTCTGGGAGTATTGGGGGACCCTGTCTCAGAAAGACCAAACCAAACAACAACTAAAAACGATGGAAAATCAGGCTAGACCCTGGAAGTCTAGGACTAGAGGTTAGTTGAGGATTTTTTCATAGAGGGCATAGGGCAGGGGCTGGGAGCCTCACTTGAGCCTGCGACTCCTCCCCAGGGTGTCTCGTTCCTTGAGCATTTGTCCTTGCTTTATTACCCTTTGGGTTTCTTTTTGTCTTTTTTGAGACAAGGTCTCCCTGTAGCCCCAGCTGTCCTGGAACTCACTCTGTAGACCAGGCTGGCCATGAACTCACAAAGATCCGCCTGCCTCTGCCTCTGGAGTGCTAGGATTAAAGGCGTGCGCCACCACGCCCGGCTACCCTTTGGGTTTCTTAACTCACGTAAAATGTGAACAACATTAGCTCTGAGGGAAGAGTTTTGGTTTATTTCATGGACGTTACATAAAATTAACCACCTCAGCCATTTCAATGGATACAGTTCAGTAGCATTAAGAACATTGACAATTTTCCCTTCTTATTTTTCTTTATTGTTTAAAATTATTATTTGAGGGCCTGGGGAGATGGCTTGCTATGAAAGTGTGAGGACCTGAATTCAGATTACCAGTTATTTCCAGTATCCTTGGAAAAGCTGCGTGTGGCTATGGGTGATGCATTCATATTGTTAGGCAAGCATCACCACTCCCCATTTCTGCAACTCTTTCATTATTCTGACTAGAAACTCTATGCACATCGAACTTCTTGTTCTTCTGGGTCCAGCTCATGGTCACACGTATTCTGCTTTCTTTTTGAATATTTTATTTATTATTTTTTATTCTTATTTTATGTGTGTGAATGTATTGCCTGCATGTATGTAAGTAAGTGCACCCATGTCTTGCAGTGGCCCTGTAGAGGACAACAGATTCTGGGTAAATGGAGTTACAGACTGTTGTTAGCTGCCGTGTGAGTGCAGGGAATCAAACTCAGGTCCTCTATAAGAGCAGCCAATGCTGTAAACCACTGAGCCATCTCTTCAGTCCCTTGTTCTGCTTCCTGTCTATGAATTGGCCTCTTCTAGGTGCCTCATAAAAGCAGAATCATGCTATATTTCCTCCTTTATGTTTGGGAGATGTGTTTGTTTGGTTGGTTGGTTTTGTCCTGAGGACTAAAGCCAGGGCTTTGCCCATGCTAAACACATGACTTACCACTTAACTAACCCCTCAGCCCAAATTTCTGGCTTACCAGCCCAGTCAGTCAGTGGATAATGGCACTGTTTGCATCCTTTGGCTATTATGACTAACACTGCCAGTAAACAGTGGTATACAAGTATCTAAGCCCCTCTTTGTGGGAACCTAGTAGAACTGCCAGCTCCTATGGTAATTTTATGTTTAAATTTAAAAGAATAATGTTTTCATTTATCTTAGTTCCTCTTTTTTTTTTTTAATTTTTTTTTTATTTATTTTTGTATGTGTATGAATGTATTGTCTGTATGCAGGTCTGTGCACCCGTGTCATACAATGCCGCGGAGGTCAGAAGAGGGTCTCGGATTCCCCTGGAACTGGAGTTCTCCTGGAATTTGAGTTACAGACGGTTCTCAGCCGCCATGTGGGTGCTGGGGATCGAACCCGGGTCCTCTGCAAGAGCGTTGGTGCTCTTAACCGCTAGGCTATCTCTCCAGCCCCAGTTCCTCTTTTTTTTTAAATTTATTTTATTTATTTTTTTGAGACAGGGTCTGGTCTCCCTGTAGCCCCAGCTGTCCTGGAACTCACTATGTAGATCAAGTTGGCCTTGAACTCACAGAGATCCACCTGCCTCTGCCTTCTGAGTGCTGGGATTAAAAGTAATTCAGAATGATGAATTAATTTTAGTGTTGTTTTTTTTTTTTAATATGTGTATGAGTGAGTGTATTATTTGCATGTAGGTGTGTGCACCCATGGAGGTCAGAAGAGGGCGTCAGATTCCCCTGGATCTGGAATTAAAGACGGTTCTTAGCTGCCATGTGGGTGCTGGGAATCGAACCCTGGTCCTCTGCAAGAGCAGTTGGAGCTCTTAACCACTGAGCCATCTATCTCTCCCGCCCCTAATTTTAGTTTTACTACATTTATTTATGTATGGACATATTCGTGTCCTGGTACATGTGGCAGTCAGAAGACAACCTGTATGTATGAATTGATTTTTTTCCTCCACCTTCCTTTTTTTTTTGGTCTTTTTTGAGACAGGGTCTAGTCTCCCTGTAGCCCCAGCTGTTCTGGAACTCAATCTGTAGACCAGGCTGGCCTTGAACTAACAAAGATCCGCCTGCCTCTGCCTCTCCCCAGTGCTAGGATTAAAGGTGTGCGCCACCACCTTTTAGAGGGAACTTAACTAGGTATCAGGCTTGACTTCATACACCCTTACCCATGAGCCATCTCTCCAGCACTGAGTATTGAATTCTGTAGCTTGGCTCAATTTCTCCTTTTTTTTTTTCTTTCTTTCTGTAGTCAAGTCCCAGGCCAGGGAATAGTGCTGTCATCCTTGGGAAGGGTTCTTCACAACTCAGTTAACCTAATCAAGAAAATTCCTAGCCAGGCGTGGTAGCACACTAGGGAGACAGAGGCAGGCAGATCTCTGAGTTCAAGGCCAGCCTTGTCTACATAGCAAGCTCCAGGCCAACTGGGACTAAAGGGAGACCCTGTCTCAAAAGGACAAAAAAAAAAGAAAAAAGAAAATTCCTCATGGGCATGCCCAGAGCTAACCTAATCTAAATAATCCTTCACAGGTGTACTGAGTGCTTTGTCTCAAGTTGACAAGTAACAATGACGGTTATACTGAGTTTTAAAATTTTTATTTATTTCATGTATATGAGTGTTTTGCCTGCATGTTGGTAAATACACCCAGTGTGGGGGTTTGAATGAGAATGTCCCCCACTGTATTTGGCTCCAAGCATTTGGATACTTGCTCCCCCATTTCTGGTGCTGTCTGGGAAGATCATGGAAACTAGGAGGTGTGACCATGCTGGAGGCCGGCTCTGAGAATTCTTAAGCCTCGCCAGATTTCCTTTCTCTCTCTGGTTCCTGTGGCTGCTTGAAGAAGTGACCTCCGGGCTTTCTGTTCCCACCACCATGCCTTCCCCGCCATTGTGGACTCTAACTCTGAAACAGTAAGCTCAAATAAACACTCGTCACAGTGTTTTATCACAGCAACAGAAAAGTAGCAAACACTCGTGTTGTGCAGCACCCATGGAGGCCAGAAGATCCCCGGAACTGAAGTTACGAATGGTTATTAGCCACCATGTGGGTGCTGGAAACACAACCCAGGTCCTCTGTAAGAGCAGCCAGTGCTCTTAGCCACTAAGCCGTCTCTCCAGTTCCATGCTACTTTTTTTTCCTTTATTTTTATTTTATGTGCATATGTGTATTACGTGTATGTATGCAAGTACACCCCTGTCATGTAATGCCCATGGAGGAGGTCATCAGATCCCCTGGGACTGGAGTTACAGAAGCTTGTTAGCCGTCATATGGGTGCTGGGATTCAAACCCAGATCCTCTACAAGAGCAGACTGTGCCTTTAACCACTAAGCCATCTCTCCAGCCCCCTGCCCAACCATTTTTAAAAAGAATTACTGAACTATTTCCCACAGTGACCGTACCATTCAGAGGGATTCCAGTTTTTTTTTTTGGTCTTTTTCGAAACAGGGTCTCCCTGTAGCCCCAGCTGTCCTGGAACTCACTCTGTAGACCAAGCTGGCCTTGAACTCACAAAGATCTGCCTGTCTCTGCCTCCCAAGCGCTAGGATTAAAGGCGTGCGCCACCACGCCTGGCTGGATTCCAGTTTTATTTCCACAAATAATCCCCTTCCCTGGCCTACTAATATTTTAATTAATTAATTAATCAATCAATTAATTTTTTATTGTTATTAAACTTTTTCCATAAAATCATACATCCTTTCTCAGTTGAATTTAGAGTCCCTTCCCTTTCCATGCCCCCCACCCCACCTGAGTCCCTGCACTCTGCCATATATGTCTTGCATCTTTTTCTGAGTCTTTCCAGAGTTGTTTTTTTCCAGTTCTTTTGTTGTTGTTGTTATTCTCTCTAACTTGTACTGCTTCAATATATATACATATATACATAGTTATATATATACATAAATATATACATACATATATACACATATCACCTGAATTGGAGGATTTTTTTTTTTTTCCCCTAAAAGATGTCATGTTTTCCTTAAGGAAGTGCTTGAAAGTTCCTCCTTGGTAAGCCCCAACAACCATCAATCCTGACTTGTGTTCCACACTGGTGTCTTTCCCTCCCATGGTCCCCCAAATGAAGTCCAGTAACCACGTGTCCTATCTTGATCCCCCTGTACTGGCCTCCATGATGCAGCCCAAGTAGTCTAACAATGGCAGTCTATACTCTGACGAGGCTGAAATCCCCTTAGCTGTTTAGTCTACAAGCTGGGTATCTCAGCAGTCCCCATCTGGCATTGAAGGTTTGGAGGATTCTTGGAGAGACATGAGTCTTCATTCCATCTTGGAAGGTTAAAAAAGCTGTGTCTCATGTCTTTGAAGAGTGGCAAAAGCAGTGGCAGCCACATAGTAGATGCACTTGCCAGTAAGAATTGAAGACATCCCCAGCCTAAAGCTCTACTCTAATTACAATAGGATCTTATAAGCAGCAGCATTAATTAGAGCAGGACCTGATGGGGTCTGAGGAATACTAGCTGGCGGCCCTGGCCTTCTGCCAAGTGGCAGGTACTTGACTTTCTTGATGCTGCTGTTTCATGGCCTAGCAGCAGGGCTAACAAGGGGACAAGAGACTGCTCTACCTGGGAATAATGAGATACAGAAGTGACTGACCAGGTAAATGCACAATTCTAGTGGGAAATGTGCCTGGGACCAGGCCTGGGCTGGCTTATGGGGGTGCAGGGTTAGGTGGTGATTTCTCATCAGTGGTCCTCACCCTCAGTGTGTGGTCAGGCTGAGGCACCCCCTCCCTGGACACTCCTCACCCATGGTGGGCCCGGGTCTGAGTTGTGTTTGCTAGCAGTTGGACACATGTTCTCTGACAGATGGCTCACCATTTGTGTGGTGGGGTGTCCTTCCCAGCTCCACCCAGGTCCTTTCTGGGGTGGGCCAAGGCCACCTGCCACATTGCAATGTCCAGTTGCCCAGGGTCTTCCCTGAAGGACAGGGTGGCCTCCTGTTTCCCTGGCCTGTAATCTCCACTGCTAGAGGGGCAAGGGCTATAGTTAAACAGCTAGTGGCAGTGCTGGGACAGGGACAGGGACAGGGACGAGGGTCTATTTTCCTTCCACAGACTCACCAGGACTTTCCCTCCTGAGCTTTCTCCCTCCCTCTCTTCTTTCTGCAACATTGCAGGACTCACTTTATAGACCTGGAACTCACTTTATAGACCAGGCTGTCTTTGATCTCTCAGAGATCAAAGCTGCCTCTGCCTCAAGAGGCAGAGGGGGCTAAACGCATGCCTCACCACTCCAGACCCCAAACTTCATTTTTAAGGCAGCTAAGTGGAGTATCTGTGGCAACACTTAAAGCAGACAGTGTGATAAGTTTGGGTAGATGTGGTGGGGGGTGATGCTATCATCACATCCAAATAGTAGATATCCATCACTACCAAGAAATCCTCCTTCAGTGTTGGAGATGGAAGGAACGCAGGCTCTTGTGCCAGCTAGGCACGTGCTCTGCCACCAAGCCATATGCCTCGCTGGGAGTTTTCAAACCTATTTTGTGTTTGCATTTTTCATTTTCTCATTCTTTTCCCCAAAGAGAACCTTCTGTACTTTATTTTATTTTTTTTTAACCTTCTGTATTTTAAAGTTTTTTTTTTTTAATTTTTTTTTTTATTAATTTTATTTATTTCTGTATGTGTATGAATGTACTGTCTGCATGCAGGTCTGTGCACCCGTGTCGTGCAATGCCGCGGAGGTCAGAAGAGGGTCTCGGATTCCCCTGGAACTGGAGTTCTTCTGGAATTGGAGTCTCAGACGGTTCTCGGCCGCCATGTGGGTGCTGGGGATCGAACCCGGGTCCTCTGTAAGAGCGGTCGGTGCTCTTAACCGCTAGGCCATCTCTCCAGCCCAACCTTCTGTATTTTAAATGACTTGGGTTTCACAGAATTCTGGTTTGATTAGAAAAGCTCAATCATGAATAACATAAGAAGTACTCTGGGAATTAGACACCAATAATTAGGACAGTGCTACTTGCCTTTATTTAGCTTCCTCTTTTTCAGAAGGCTAAACCAGTTCCCTGGACATTTGATCTCCTACATTCGGTCCTTTATTGTTTGTTTAACAGACATTAATTGAGAACGTGGGATATATATATAGTCAGTTTTCTTCTTTTTAAAAATATTTTATTTATTATTTTTATTTTATGTGGATGAGTGTATTGCCTGCATGTATGCAAGTCTACCTGTGTTGTGCAGTGTCCACAGAAGTCAGAAGAAGGTGTCAGATCCCCTGGAACTAGAGTTCCAGATGGTTGTTAGCAGACATGTTGGTGCTGGGAACTGAACCCAGGTCCTCTACAAGAGCAGCCAGTGCTCTTAACCGCTGAGCCATCTCTCCATCCCCTCTTTTGCCTTTCTTTGTGTGTGTGTTTGGATGTGTGTGTGGGTATGGGAGGCAGAGTCTCACAAGTGAACCCAGCCAGAGCTTGCTGATAGGAGCTAGTCCAGCTCCAGCTTGCTCCAGGGATCCTTTGATCTAATATCTGGGCACTGGAACTGCTTGTGGGCTGCCATGCATGTGCGTTTATATGGGTTCTAAGGCAGGTGCTTTACCTTTTGAGCCATCACTTGAGCCCTGTTTTCTCAGGTAGTTTTCTAGGTGTCTGATGAATAATTAGCAGATTTTTGAACATCCCCATTGTGAGTGTACATGCCTTCTTTGAGGAAAGCCAGCCATCAGAATACATCAGTAGATCACAGCACCTGGAGGGAGGTGAGGACTACGGGATGTGCAGACTGAGGTGGGGTGGACAGGGGGGGTGATCCTGGCTCCCAGTGGCATACACAGGGAAGATGACACAAAACCATTCCAGATACCACTGGGGACATGAAGAAGGGGATGTGTGGGGTCTTGGGTAGAATGGTTCCATAGTGGATGGACAGGAAGCACAAAGGCCTACTGGGCAAGTGGACCTGGCACATTCTGGGAATCGGATCAAAGTTGGGGGTGGGTAGATGCCATCCAGAGAAGTGATTGATCTGGGGTGTGGTGGACAGAATATGTAGAGGCTCCCAGATCTTTGGAGGGACTTGGGTGAGTGAGTTGGGTTGCCTTTTCTCTCTTTCTCTCTGTCTCTGTCTCTCTCTCTCTCTCTCTTTCTCTCTCTCTCTCTTGCTCTCTCACTCTCTCGCTCTCTCTCTCTCTCTGCTCTTATGCTTTGCTAATGAGTGAAGTTCACTTTCTCCTGGCAGAATTGTACAGAATGTCCTAAGAGGTACCCACAAGCCACTATCGTGGCACTTTTTTACCACATCCCCCAGAACTTCAGCTTGATGGATACATGGTTTGAATGCCCAGATACCACAGGTTACAGTTTAAGGAAATAGCATCAAGTCTGTGTAACTATTTAGGATCTGAACCATAAGTTTTCAAGGCTATTTCCAAAATCAAGTGCCCTTTTCAGACATGAACATTCTGGAAAAAAAATAATCTCTAACCACAACTCCACATGGAATATTGCTTTAGAAGTGCCAGTTGTCATTGAGTGGCAGAGATTACCTTCTGCCCCTGAGAGCGACCCTGAGGCCATGTCTGGGTAGAGTGTAAGCCCTTGATTTATCAATACCATCTGCAAAGATGAAGAAGGAGCAGAGTAACAGGACACCATGTGCCTTTTGCCATTTGGGGTCTATATAAATTAATCTGAAGATCAGGTCTATTCATATGGAATACCTTCACCTTTTAGGAAACTAGTTCCCTTGTATATATAAATCAATACTGTTCACAGATTCTGTTTATATCTTAAATATTTCATAACCATTCCTAGTTGAAATTGTCACATAGTCAAGTCACACATGTTTTTCTATTTATTTATTTAGTGTGTGTGTGTGTGTGTGTGTGTGTGTGCAGGTGTATGCATGTAATGGCACATNTTGAGAGACAAAGTGTCTCCTGTTGTATCTTAACCTGGCCTCCAGCCCCAGGGCAGAAGCAATCCTCCTATCTCTCAGCCTCTAGTAGCTGAGGCTCGGGACTGCTCCTACACCTGACAGAACTTGGATTCTTTATCTGAGGAAGATGGGAAGCCAGGGGAGGGCAGTTGGATTTTAGTGGGACATGTCAGCTGCTACGCTGAGAATAGCCTGGAGCCGGAAGCCAGGTGGAGGTGATTAGTAATCCAGGCCTGAGTGTGGTAGTTTGGACCACGGAATGAGGTAGGGTGAAGGGGCTCAGTTCTGGGTGTAATTTTAAGGTGGAGCTGTGATAGACTCATTTAATTAAACAAATCATCCATCTATTCATTTTGTGCTGGTCACTGGAGACTCTAACTTCGTTTTTTCTTTAACAGGGTCTTGCTATGTAGCCCAGGCTGGCCTTGATTTCCTGAGCCCCCTGCTTTGGTATCCCGAGTGCTGGGGTCCCAGGCCTTTGTCCCCACGCCCAACCTGGAGGGGCATGCTGGACTGAGAGTGTGTTCTCTTACTCTGAGTTGTTGAGAGTCTAACAGATACTGCTCACAACTGGTGAGCTGCCAGGCCTGGGCCAGAGGAACGGCCCAAGAAACTCCCCAGTTGGTCCCTGAGGTCCTCAAGCATCCTCTGTCCTCCTCAACCCTCTCCACCACCAACCCAGACTTGCCACTATGTCCAGAAACTCGGATCAGCCTGTGGCTCTCTGGAACCTCTTCTTCACCCGCTAACTTATTCCTGGCCTTCTCTTTGGACTTTGACCGCTTCCTCAGGCCAAGAGCACAGTCCCTTTCTTATTGGGACTGACTGATCAGCAGAGTTGTCCTCCTGCAGGTTTTTTTGGAGACAGGGCCATTAAAAATTTTTTATGTGTATGAGTGTACTGTCTACATGTAGGTTGGTGCACCCGTGTTGTGCAATGCTGTGGAGGTCAGAAGAGGGTGTCGGATTGCCCTGGAGCTGGAGTTAAAGACGGTTCTTAGCCACCATGTGGGTGCCTAGAATCGAACCCGGGTCCTCTGCAAGAGCAGTTTGTGGTGCTCTTAACCGCTGAGCCATCTCTCCAGCCCCTTAATTCATTTTATTTTATGTATATGAATGTTTGGCCTTCATGTACATAAATGGTACCACATGTGTTCAGTGTCTGTGGATCACAAGAAGGCGTCAGAGGCCCTGCACCTGAAGTTAAGGATGGTTATTAGCTTTCATGTTGGGAACTGAACCTGAGTCCTTTGCACTCTTACCCTCTGAGCCATCTCTTTCCAGCTCCAGAGACAGGGTCTTACTGTCTGGACTTCCAGCTGGACTCAAACTTAAGGCAGTCCTCCTGCCTTAAGTATTCCCAAGTATTGGGAGTACAGGTGTGGGGCTGCTCTATCTGGCTGGCTGCCGTTCTCCCTGAGCTAGGGTTAAGTTTGGGTCCTAAGTTGGTAAAAAATTGTGTGGTCAAAGATGGAGGAAAGACCTTAAAAGAACAAGATTAGAAGAAGGCCAGGTGAAGGTCCACAGAGGGAAGAGACTTGCCCTGATCCCCAGACTCCCTCTGGATCTGCAGGTTCCAACCTGGCTCTTTATTTAACCTTCAGTTCTGTGGTCTTTTTTTTTTTGGAATTCAATGATGAGTTAGGCTTTCTTGCATTTTCTGGGTGCAGCACAAGTCCCTCTAGTTAGACACAGAGTAGAACTCCTAGGCATTTATGGATTGCCAAAAGCCCCGTGGAATACTATTCCCTAGCTTTGAGAAGAGACATTTGCCGGACTCGGAGTTTAGGAGTAGACCTCCTAACAAAGTGTCCCTAGAGACTGATTCTGCTGTCCTTCCTTCCTTGAGCAGACAAGCCACTGCTCTCAAGCCAGCACGTCTTTCTGGCAGTTAGGGCCTCTTAATTCAGGCTTGGCTGTGGGGAAAGGTCAGCTAGGGGGCCAACCTGGCCTTGGCGGGACTCTCGGGTTACAGCCCAGGTGAAGGCCAGCTGGCTCGTCTTACCTCCTCTACATCAGCAGCTTCCTCACAAGGCCCGTTCAGCCTCGGCAGGCAGGGCCAGGCTTCTGCTGTGCCCTCTGGCCAAGACATAGAGCAAGAAGGTGACAGCCTCCCCTGCCCTCCCTCTAGCTCATCCGATGCACTTTGTCCTTTGCGTTAACCCTGCCCAGTGGCCAAGGACCCCCTGAGGCCCACCTGCTCCCCCAGCCTGAACTTACCCCTCATCCTCAAACATCCGTTTCCAGCACACATTGCTCTGTTGTGTGGATGTGTGCCCCCTCACGTAGGTGAGCTGTTTGGGAGGCAGAGGCAGGATCAAAGATGGGGGCAAGGTCCAGGTCAGCCAAGGCTGAGGAGCAAGATCTTGTCGGAGAAAGCAAACAAAACATGGGCTGGGGTGTGTGGGTGGGAGGTGGGGGAGTAGCTAGTTTGGAAAGTGCTTGCCTAGCATGCTCAGTGCCCTGGGCTCCAGCCTCAGCAGGCATGCTGCACAGGCCTATAATCCCAGCACTTAGGCGGTGGAGGCAGGTGGATGAGGAGTTCAAAGTCATCCTCAGCTACATGAGTTCAAGACCAGCCTAGGCTATATTAGACCCTGTCTCAAACCAAAAAACCCAGACAAAGTAATAAACTCAATCAAAATAAGGATTTTCTTTGATCCCATTTATATTACTAGAGAGTGTAGATGGGTCTTGGTATTTGTCAGAGTTCTGGGGACACTGTGGGCTCCAGCCCTGGGCCTTGAGAGTGTTGCTGCCTGGCCTAACGCAGAGCCTTGGGCTAGAAGAGCTGGCTGAAGTTTGGTTCTTTTTCTGGGGCTGGGATGGGACTGAAGGCCTTACACATGTGCTAGGCAAGTACTCTACCTCTGAGCTACGTCTCCTGGCTATGTTTTCTGCCTCCTCTCTGGGGACAATTGGGGTCTCGGCACCCCACCTCCCACACCCCTTGTTGCCCATTGATTATCTTTGTGGCTGCCCTCATTTCCAGAGGCAGCAGGATCTATGAGGGACGAATAGGGGAGGGACTGGTACTTCCCACACAGAAGGCCCTGGAAAGAGTCTAGGGGTCAGGTGAAGAGATAGCCACTGTGGAATGAGGAGCAACATCTCAGTGCCAGGAGGGCCCTTGGGGGCTCCCTGGGCCGAGTGGTAGCTGCTTGTGGGCCCTGATTCTCCTTGTCTTGGAGTCCCCAGTTCCTACCCAAGGTGGACAGAGTGAAGACTCAGTCAGCTTCCTCACTGAGAGGCTGTGGTGTCTCCTCAGGTCGCAATGAGCTGATTGCACGCTACATCAAGCTCCGGACAGGGAAGACCCGCACCAGGAAGCAGGTGAGTCCAGAGATGGGCATGGGCTGGGGGCAGGTCTCCACCCAGGCTGCTCCCAATGGGGTAGGGGTGGCTCCATTTTTCCTGGGGTCTCTGTTCCTTCCCCTTACATGGGAGTCAAACCTCTTCTCCAAGCTGCTAGGAGGAGAAAAAAAAAGGCAAAAACATTGGCACTGCCTTTGGGAAGTATTGCCAGGCTCAGTGCGCATCAGGGCGTCCTGGAGTGAGCTTCCCTGTTGACCCTCTCCTCAGTTGGTCAGCGCACAAGTGTGGGCAGAGAGCCGTGGAGAGAGAAGGGCTGGGCAAACAGTGAGCTGTCTGGGAGGTGAGGACAGGAGCCCTCTCTTCCTACCACAGGTCTCCAGTCACATCCAGGTGCTTGCCCGGCGCAAAGCCCGAGAGATCCAGGCCAAGCTCAAGGTAAGACAGCAGTGTCTGTGGAGAGAGAACCTTGGGGCTTGGGGCTTGGGGCTTGGGGCTTGGGGTGGGGTGGGACTTTCCAGGAGTTGGGACTCTTTCCAAATGGAAAATCTTCCCCGTGGGCTAAGGGACTGCCATTGTGCTGAGCCCCTGTGCTTCTCGCTATTAAGGATAGTCATTAAGTGTGGCCTTTCTGCTGGACCTCAGAGCCATGTATATAGATACCGGGCTCCTACTGGGCCCCACTGG
The DNA here is from genome assembly GCA_009823505.1 of Rhizomys pruinosus. Lineage (NCBI taxonomy): Eukaryota > Metazoa > Chordata > Mammalia > Rodentia > Spalacidae > Rhizomys > Rhizomys pruinosus. The sequence goes on from VZQC01006658.1 coordinate 350,924, forward strand.
GCCTTATTGTAGAGGGACCACCAGACTTAGAGCATCCGTGCCTCCTCCATATCCCATTACTAGAGTGTCTTCTCCAACCACTGGCCCTGTTGGGACTCCCATGGTGCTCTGGGCCAGCACCTGCAGGGGTGGGGGTGTTCCTTTCTGTTCTATTCCCTCTGTTCTCTCTGAGACTGGCAGTTCTTCCCACCTTCTTGCCAGGCCTCTGCTGATAGGTGCTGTTGTACAAGGTTAGTTGCTGATGGGTCCCTTCAGGAAACCATCCTCCAGGACTCTGGACCCACAGCCTTTTGGTGAACAATAGGCAGGGGTGAGCTCTCTAATGAGTAGGTCTTAACAGAGGCTGGAGAGGTAGCTCAGCAGTTAAGAGCACCGACTGCTCTTCTAGAGGTTCAGTTCCCAGCGTCCAGATGATAGCTAACAACCTTCTATAACTCCATTTCCAGGATCCAACACCCTCTTCTGGGCTCCATCGACGTTGTACACACAGTTAGATACATGCAGCCATAACACTCATACATATACAATAAAAATAAATAAAATTGGAGCTAAAGAGATGGCTCCGGGGTTAAGAGTACTGGCTAAGGCCGTACGTGGTGGCGCACGCCTTTAATCTTAGCACTTGGGAGGCAGAGGCAGAGGCAGGCGGATCTCTGTGAGTTCAAGGCCAGCCTGGTCTGCAGAGTGAGTTCCAGGACAGCCAGAGCTACAGGGAGACCCTGTCTCAAAAAGACAAAAAAAAAAGTACTGGCTACTCTTGCAGAGGACCTGGGCTTGGTTTCCAGTACCTGCATAGTGGCTAACACTAATTCCATTTCCAGGGAATCTGATGCCCTCTTCTGACCTCCTCAGGCACTGCACAACACAGATACAGTTTTTTTAAACACATGTAGGCAAAATGCTCTTACACATAAAAATAAATACTTTTTTTTTTTTAAAGTAAGAAGGAGGTCTTAACAGTACGGACTGCCCAACCACTTAGCAGAAAACCTAACATTGGGACCCTTGGATCAGGCCAGTAGAAATAATGAGAATCTCTTTTATTTTATTTTTCTCAAACAAAATCTCACCTCATTATGCTTTCTAGGGAGTTGTTCTGGTTGCAGCCAGTTTAGTGAGGAGTATGGCAGAAACTGCCCCTTCCTCCTGTGCAACCTCTCTTACCTACAGAAGAACTGTAAACTACGCCAGAGCCCAGTCTAAAAGCTGCTGGACTGGGCTAGATGATGTCACATGCTGTCTGGCCCATCACCTCTGACCTGACCGGGCCTCAGATTAAGTGGGTGGGGCCACAGACCTCGGCTTCCTAGGAAGCCTCGCCCTACTAGTCTCCCAGTTCCATTCCACCTATCCTCAGCCCAGCTGTCCCCCTCACCCCACAGCTGTGGCTCAGTACCGCACTCCTTGTCCCCATGACAGCTGGCTGCCTTCAGCTGTGAATCCCTCCCCAGAACACTCCGAGCCTTGAAGCCTTGTTTGTTCCTCATGTCCCCTCTCTGGACTGACTCACTGGGATCCCAGCAGGTGATAGCAGAGGACAAACTTGATATGTTGTTTAGAGTGTCCAGGGGAATATTCAGTTCCCTTAGGGCCTCTGGACCATCCATTTTTTCTTGAAGGAATCACATGTCTGCTTGTAACTCGAGACTCTGAAGACAACCGTCAGTGGGCCTTGCGTCGGGCATCAGGGGGAACCACAAACCTTTTAAAAAGCAAATTGTCATGTATTTGTGCATTTCCCAGGACTTTGTCCTGCTGTTGAGGGGGCTAGAACCCACGGTCGTTAAGCTCTGGGATGGACAGTGGGGTCTGGTTCTGCCCCATCATCTCTGCCTTGTAGCTAGCTATGTGTCCTGCACCCTCCATGAACCACACTCAAGAGTCCTTATCTACAAAATGACAGGGCAGTGTGGCAAGGCAGTAGCTAGGATCCCCACCAACTGCAAAGTGCAGTGACCCCTGGCTCTGCTGTCTAGCCATTGATGTCACCCCCATAGTGTCCTTCCCACTTCCTCCTGACTCCTGCCTTACCCACTGAGGATGTGGTTTCCTGAGCCCTGTCATTTGTTTAGATCAAGGATCCGGGAAGGGACGCACATTGCTGGCATGGAGCAGGTGAAGCTCCCTGGCCTTGGGGCGCACTTGTTAATCTCAGCAGTCTTGAGGATGTGGCCTGCCAAGTCTCTTCAGGGAGAGGCCTGGGAGGGGGGGCCTGGCCTCATCTGGCTTTTCCTCCTGGAAGTACGTAGTTTCAAGAAGAGGCACGCCTACGCCGTTCCTCCTTCCTTGGTTATAAGAGCCGGCCTTTGAGAACCAGGCCCAAGTTTAGCTACAGAAGACAGTGGCGAGGGTGGCAGCAACTAGTCTTACCTGCTTCTCTGCTCTGAATGGAGAATAAGCTCGGCAGCTAGAATGGTTTCCCACGTCCTCTGAGGTATGTGCTGGCTGTTGCCATGCCAACACATTCTCGCTGCCCCTTGGTTGGCATGACTCTCCCTATGCCTGTCTAGAATGTCTTCGCCATTTTTCTGTGACTATAATAAAATTCCTCAGATTGAGTAATTGTAAAGCATCAATCTGGGCATTAATGCACTTGTTCTCGCGGTTGCTCAGGAGGTGGAGGCAGGGACATCACTCAAGCCCAGGAGTTTGAGAACAGTCTGAACAACATATGCGGACCCTGTCTAAGGAAAAAGGGCTGGGTATGGTGGCGTATACCTTTGATCCCAACACCCAGGAAGCAGAGGCAGGCAGATACCTGAATTCAAGGGCAGCATAGTCTTCATAGCAAGTTCCAGGCCCACTAGGGCTATATAATGAGACCCTGCCTCAAAAACAAGAAAAAAAAAAATTAAGCAAAAAGGAGGGGAATTGGGTATGATGGTGCATGTCTGTAATCTCAGCTTCTCCGTAGGTTGAGGCAGAAGAATCCAAGTTCAAGGCCAGTCTGGGCACTGTAATAAGACCCTATCTCAAGCTGGGCATGGTGGCGCATACCTTTGATACCAATACTCAGGAGGCAGAGGTAGGCGATCTACATAGCAAGTTCCAGATGGGGTGATAGGGAACCCTGTCACACACACATACATACACATACATACACACACACACACACACACACACACACACACACAAGCACACACAAAACAAACAAACACAAAACAATAAAGCCCCCTTATCTCAAATTTAAATTTTAAACAAAAAGGGGCTGGTGGTTAAGTAGTATAGTATAGTGTGTGTGAGGCCCCGAGTTTAGCCCTCAGTACCATGAAAAAGTGGGCAGGGCCGGGCACTTGGGAGGCAGAGGCAGGCAGATCGTTGTGAGTTCAAGGCCAGCTTGGTCTACAGAGTGAGTTTCAGACAGCTATGGCTACAGGAAACCCTGTCTCGAAAAGACCAAAAAACAAGAAAAAGTGGGCAGGAACTGTGGATGAGGCTCAGTGGTAGAGCACTTCCCTAGCAGGCACAAGGCCCTGGGCTCAAACTCTAGTATCAAAAAAGAAAAGTGAAAGAGAAATGTTTAAAGAATAGATGCTTGATTCGGCTCACAGTTCTGGAGGCTGAGGCATCTAAGAACACGGCTCCAGGGTCCACTTGGCATCAGGGGAGGGTTTTCTTGCTGTAGTAAAACATGGAGGGACACTAAGCATGCTAGCTCAATCTTCCTCCTTTTGTAAAAACACTAATGTTTGGCTAGAGAGATGGCCTAGTGGTTAAGAGTGCCAACTGCTCTTGCAGAGGACCGGGGTTCAATCCGCAGCACCCACATGGTGGCTGAGAACCGTCTTCAACTCCAGTTCCGGGGAATCCAACACCCTCTTCTGACCTCCATGACATTGCACGACACGGGTGCACAAACTTACATGAAGACAGTACACTCATACACATAAAAACAAAACAAAACAAACAAACAAAAAAACCCCACTAATGCTATTGGAGGACCTAGCATTGTGACCTTGCCTAATAGCACCTTCTAAAGTGCTATCTGTAAATGCCACCAGCCTTCGAATTTGGGGAAATGCTTTTCAGCCATAGTCTGGACCAACCTCATAAGGCCATCTCTACCACAAGTCACCTAAATTCTCAGAGCCTTGGTTTTTTTCCCTCTGTGAGAATGATCCTCCTGGTCCTCTGCCCTTCCATGGTTCAAAGTGCAGCAGCAGCAGTCTCAGGATCCTCCCGTGCTGCCTCAGGCCGCTCCTGCTTCCTGACTGCTCCCGAGACTGTGTTGGCACCACAGATGTTCAGCAGTGGAACTCTGAGTTGATACCTTCTGAGTCTCAGGACCACACTGCATCCTACCTCAGAGCTGCTCTGGGCTGAAGGAGATTGTTGTGCAGATAGACTTGTGAGCCACAGAGACACCTGTCAGTTTCAGCTTCCAACTTACTCAAGGGACAACCTTGTTCTGCCCAATTCTCATTCATTAATTGTGAAATACTGGTTCATTAATCTTTCCATTAAAAAAAAAAAAAGATCGTGGTGCTGCGTGCCTTTAATCCCAGTACTTGGGAGGCAGAGGCCAGCCTGGTCCACATAGTGAGTTCCAGGACAGCCAGAGCTATAGGGAGACCCTGTCTCAAAAACAAACAAACAAAAAACCAAAACAAAACAAAGATCATAACTGCGGATGCGGTTCAGTAGTAAAGTATGTGCTTTGCATGCTTGAAGCCTTGGGCTCTATCCCTAGCACTAGAGTGAAACAGATGAAGGAAGGAAGGAAGGAAGGAAGGAAGGAAGGAAGGAAGGAAGGAAGGAAGGAAGGAAGGAAGGAAGGAAGGATGTAAGGAAGGATGTCTGGCATAGTCTGTAGTTGTTATGCTGCTATCACAGATGAGGAAACTGACCAAGTCACCAAATGCGTTAGTACTGAAGTCACTTAATCCTGGTCCCCCAGTTCTGGCCACTGGCAATGGACAGCTTTCCTGAGCCCAAACCCAGATTGTGTCTCCCCTGGGCCTGGCTGATGGCCCTGCTGAGGCCCTTCCTTCCCATGTCTCTCCAGGACCAGGCAGCTAAGGACAAAGCCCTGCAGAGCATGGCTGCCATGTCATCCGCCCAGATCGTCTCAGCCACAGCCTTCCACAGTAAAATGGCCCTTGCCCGGGGCCCCGGCTACCCAGCAGTCTCAGGGGTAAGTGGGGCAGCCCAGAGCAAATAGCCAATCCAGCCCTCCCCTTACTCGTTCTCTCCGACAGAGTCAGAAACAGTGGCCAGTCTCAATTCCTCTCCTCCGCGTCCTCCCAGGGCACATTCTGAACACTGGCCTTGGTGGTGATGGAACCATCTTTTGGGGGTCCTTGGCAGCCACACAGCAGACCTTTAAGGGCAAGAGGCTAGTTGACCAGATAAGAAATAGAACCACTTATAGATGTGGAAGCTGAGTTCCACATCTATAAGGGGTTGATTCCCAAGGTGTTGGCATAGTGTCACTGTCCCCAGTATCACTGGCCACCACTCATCCTTGTTCCTGCTCCTCTTGTTCAGCATCTCAACAGTGCCCACCTTCCATGTGGAGAGTCAAAGTCTAGGGACAAGGTCATAGTCAGATTTTATTTTATCTTATTTATTTATTTATTTATTTATTTATTTATTTATTTATTTATTTATTTTGGTCTTTTTGAGACAGGGTCTTCCTGTAGCCCCAGCTGGCCTTGAACTCACAGAGATCCGCCTGCCTCTGCCTCCCAAGTGCTGGAATTAAAGGCATGTGCTACCATGTCCAGCCATAGTCATATTTTAATTTTGTCAGCCTTATGACCAGCTCAGCCCTGTCCACACTGCCACACTTTTAGAATGTCCCAGAAATGGTCCTTCTTCCTAGGGCTCATACAGACTAAATTGCTCTTTAAATTTTATTTATTTATTTATTTTTATTTTTTATTTTTTTGGTCTTTTCAAGACAGGGTCTCCCTGTAGCCCCAGCTGTCCTGGAACTCACTCTGTAGACCAGGCTGGCCTTGAACTCACAAAGATCCACCTGCCTCTGCCTCCCAAGTACTAGGATTAAAGGTGTGTGCCACCATGCCCGGCTTGTTTATTTATTTTTATTTTACATGTATGAGTGTTTAGCCTGCATGTGTGTAAGTGCACCATATGTGTGCAGTGCCCACAGAGGCCAGAAGAGGGCATCGGATCCCCTGGGATGGAAGTTATAGATAGTTGTTAGTTGCCATATGAGTGCTGGGAGCCAATCCCAGATCCTCTGCAAAAGCAGCCAGTGCTCCTAACCACTGAGCCATCTCTCCAGCCCCTAAATAGGCCTTTAAGATACCCCACCATCCTCAGATGGGGGAAGGGGCAGGTCCTGAATTTTATAGGCCTTTCCCCTATCATATGTCAAAGGGAATTCCAGAGAGCAGTAGTCCCATCAGGGTGTTAAATAGACATGATGCCAATTGATTGTGTGGACAAGTACGCGGGGCCCACTTAGAGTCAAATAGCTCTTTTGGGGGCTAGAGGTGGGAGCTGTGTAACTCATGCATGCTAAGCACACGCTCTACTTCTGAGCCGCACTCTGAGCCCCTGAGTAGATGTCTGGGCTCTGACTTCTCAAGAGTCTTGTGTGCTGGCAGGTCCTGGGAGTCTTTACAGGAGGAAGGCAGTGCAGTGTCAGTGAGCCTGAGTTTTCCCATGGAATCCCTGGAAATCCAGCGGGCCTGATAGCATTAGCCAGCTAAGCAGAGGCAGTGACTTTTCCTTCCTCAGCTGCTGGGTCAGCTGCCTCCCTGTCCCTCCCCCAGCGGCAGGCTGCATCTGTCCCTCAGCTCTCACAGTCTCTGCCACAGTTCCCTTGGGCCCATTGCATTGTGTAGCTGCACTGACTGTTCATCTTTTGCCTCCACAGTTCTGGCAAGGAGCTTTGCCAGGCCAGGCTGGAACATCCCAGGAGTGAGTATGCTTCAGTTTCCTGTCCCTCGTTCCCTGCACTGAATGTGAACCCAGAAATTCATAAAAGGGACCCTGACTGGGGGAGAGGGGTGATGGAACACCACCTGGGGTTGAGTCTTTTGAGGAGTATGTCTATCCTGACATACTCCTACACCCAGGAGTTCCATTTATGGAATCTCTCATCTGTCCAGTGTATAGATGGGGCCCAAGGAGACATCTGGCTGGTCTAGGAGAGGAAGCGAAGTGAATTGCCCCAACAGACGTGTTACTTTGTATGGCTCAGCTATGAAACTTTCTTGGTGGGGCAGTTATCTGAGACCAAAGCGCATCAGAGCCACCGATGGATGGCCGGGCCACCAAAGCTACCTGCTAATACCGTCTCTGCTCTCTCTCCTACAGTGTGAAACCTTTCTCTCAACACAGCTACACTGTTCAGCCTCCACTGCCTGTCCCAGGTGGGTCAGCTGTGCGTGCCCCCCTAGCACATCACACCCCTGGGGTTCCTGCCCCCAGCACTTGGATGGCTGCTGTTGTTACTATTAGATGTCACTGTCTTGTGTTCAGACCATACACCTCAATTTCCTGACCCCGATTCCTTGCTTCTAGCCAGTGGGCCTCAGCCATGTGCCGTGGGGTGTCCATGGCATTGTGGGGTCACCCTGAGTGCCATACTCCTTCCCAGCTGTGCTCAGGGCTGACTGGGGCACAGAGTTGAAAGAAGTGCTTATGTCCCCCAGGCCACCCTCGTGGGGTGTATGTGTTGGCTCTTGAGCCCTCCCCTTACAGCGCTGTGTATACCCTCTCAGTAGGGAGTCGGGGAACATAGGCTAACATCTCCTTAGCACAGCGGACCCTGGGTGGAATTGGCTAGAGAATGGGGCTGGCCTGGGCAGCACAGGTCTGTTAGCCACAGGGAAAGCAGCTCTGCTTCCCTCAGGAGGCTCCCTCAGCACCTTCCACTCTGCAGGCCGGGGTCCTTGACTGACCTCGAAGAGGAACTAGCTGGCTCCATCATTCTGGCTGTGGCCTTTCAGGCTTTCCTGCTCTGAGAGCAGTCTGGCCACCCCTGGGCATGTTCTTTCACCCCCATATGGAGCACCACTGAGTTGGGTCAGTCCTCCCCATCCTCATTTCTCTTTTCTGTCCTCCTCCAGGTTGATGCAGTCCTCACTCAGGTCCTTTTAATTGGTTCCAGGTCCCCCCCTGTTCCTATGATTCTCAAGGATCTCTCTTACTATGTTGTTTCCAGGCTTCAGTTGCCTTTCTGGGGTGTCTTCAAGATGAGGTCTGAGCTCTGCAGTGGCTCTGCAGGGTCCTGAGTCTCAGTCGTCTGTGTTCTCTGGTCCTGTCCACCCTGCTCCTTGCTTTGTCTCTGGGCTGTGGCTAGGCTGTTTCTCCCAGGCTGAAGTTCCTCTCACCTGCCCTCAGCTGAGTTAGGTGCTTGCTGTTTATCTACCCAGTGCTCTGTAGACCTCCTCTAGCAGGGGTGTTCCCTGCCATTTTCTGTTTGTGCCTATGGCTGGTGTCCCTGAGTATCTTTGCATACTGAGGAACTGACCAGCTGAACGAAGCATAGGCTGGTGTGTCCAGCACGGCTGACCACCCTCCTGGACTGTTCTTTCCTGCTCTCCTCTCCCTTCCCTACACCCTGTACCTGAGTTCTCTGCTTCCTCTCAGGGTACTTTTGACCACCAGGCCACTGGACGGAAAAACCAGATCACAAAAACTTTGCGTCTAATGTGTCCCCACCCATTCAGTCCTTCCGCACAGAAGACAGCATGCAAAAATGCCAAGCTCAGTGGCCAGAGAGCTTGCCCAGCGTGCTTGCTCTAGTCTTGGGCTCCACATACAATACCAACAGAAAATTAAGATTTCAGGGCCATTTCCCAGTGGCTTTCCTTGATGTAAGAATAGAGTCCATGCCGTCAGCCCAGCACCTTTGGCTGGCTGTGCAGTTCCACCATATGCCAACTTTTGGGGTTGACCCAGCTGGTTCCCAGCCCCCACAGGCTTGCTTTTGCTGGTTCTCAGCTTGGGATGCCTTTTTTTTTTTTGTATGTGTATGAGTGTACTGTCTGCATGTAGGTTTGTGCACCCGTGTCGTGCAATGCCGCGGAGGTCAGAAGAGGGTCTCGGATTCCCCTGGAACTAGAGTTCTCCTGGAATTGGAGTTACAGACGGTTCTTAGCCGCCATGTGGGTGCTGGGGATCGAACCCGGGTCCTCTGCAAGAGCAGTCGGCGCTCTTAACCGCTAGGCTAGGGATGCCCTTTCTTTCCCTATCATCACCCAGGACTTGCTATGTGAACGTCAGGGTTTCTTTTAATCCTCACATTCCTGCCCAGCCCCAGGAGCACCAGGACTCTTCTGTGATGCTCCGGGAGCATCTACCTCATCAATCCTAGCCTATTCTGTGGTGCTCCGGGAGCACCTACCTCATCAATCCTGGCCTATTCCCGCATTCATTTTTTCCTAACACGGGTTCTATTCTCTGGGCTTGAGGCAACTCTGGGCCCTTTAGGGCATTTCCTCCTCTCAGAGCTTCTGCAGTGTTGTGAAAGTTGATCCAACTGGCTGTTCATCTGCCTGGACTAGAAGTTGCCTTGGAACAAGAGTCCTCAGTGCCTGCCCTAGTAGCTCCCTATCAGCTCAGGGCCAGCCCTATCAGAATCCATCTGCCTACTTACAGTTCGGGCCTATGGGGAAACCTGGGACTATTGAGTTGGGTGTGTCACAGGGAGAGCTGTTCCTGAGTACCCTGGCTACTAGTGTCTGCTCTTGCCTGGCCCTGTCCTGCCCTGGGCATGGGTCTTACTGACAAGGGCAGCGTTCTCCCAGAGGATATCGGCAAGGCAGGCTGGTGGGGCAGGCTCCATGTGTGTCTTCTCCTTCATGCAGGCTTTGAGTCTCCTGCAGGACCCACCCCATCACCTTCTGCACCCCCAGCACCCCCATGGCAGGGCCGCAGCGTGGCCAGCTCCAAGCTCTGGATGCTGGAGTTCTCTGCATTCCTGGAGCGCCAGCAAGACCCAGACACGGTAGGGTCTCAGACTGCCTTGACCCAGGAGAGGCCCTGCCACTGCTCCAGGCCCCAGTCCCTCAGGCCTGGCCCCTTACTAGGTTACCAGTCCTTTAGTTCCCGTCCTCAAGGTTAGCTCTCACATCAGGCAGCTTCTGTCTCTCTGGTTCATCTCTCTACCACTGGAGGCCCTGTCCCCACAGCCCACAGCCCCCAGTCCCCACTCTATGGTAGGGCCCAACCCTGGATGTCCTGCTCCTCCCCACTCCCCTGCCCTCAGCGCCCTCACCACTGTCCTCCCTCCCTTCCTCTGGCTTGCTTTCCCACTCTTGTCCCTCTCTGGGGTATGATTTAGAGTCCACGTTCCCTTTCTACTTCCCGTGTGTCCTTCCCTCCCCTCCTTCCTCCTCGCTGCCTTCTCTCCTTGTTCTTTGTCTCCTACCTCAAGGGTATGATTTAGAGTCCTCATTCCCTTTCTACTTCCCGTGTGTCCTTCCCTCCCCTCCTTCCTCCTCGCTGCCTTCTCTCCTTGTTCTTTGTCTCCTACCTCAAGCTTTCCCTGGCTTCTGTCCCCTCCCAGCTCCCCAGGCTCCTCCCTCTCCCCTACTTTAGTATTCTAATGTCTTTTCCCAGCCCTCCGCCTCTCCCTGCCCCCTCCCTGTCCCTTCTCTGACTCTGAAGGGCCCACAGGAAGCTGAATCCTCTCCCATGTCTGATCTATGTCCTCTGGGACACCAGCAGGGTGCAGCAGACTGCCCCTGCCCTGTCCCCTTTAGTGGCTGCTGTCCTGGGTGATCAGTGTCATCTGTGAACGCATGTGGAGGAGGCAGGCACGCACAAGGAAGCTTCTCAGAAACCCTGTGTGATAGAAGTAGACCTGCACCATCTCCCTTTTCCCACTAGAGAGATGAAGTGATTTCCCCAGATCATAGGTGAGGCAGGCACCAGAGCCGTCTCTCTGGGTCCCCTTGGCGTCGCTCTCAGACCCGCTGCTCTTCTGTCCGCAGTACAACAAGCACCTGTTTGTGCACATCGGGCAGTCAAGCCCAAGCTACAGTGACCCCTACCTCGAAGCCATAGACATCCGCCAGATCTATGACAAATTCCCAGAGAAGAAGGGTGGCCTCAAGGAGCTATTTGAACGGGGACCCTCCAATGCCTTCTTCCTTGTGAAGTTCTGGGTAAGTCTGAGGCATCTGTCCTTCTTGACCTCAGTGTGCTATGGGGTGAGGAGAACAGGAAAGAGTGGGCATGGTGCCCGCACTCTGGAAGAGGGAACAAGAGGGGACCACCCAGCTACTTTTTTTCTTTTTTTCATCTTGCAATGCTGGAGGGTCTTCTATTTTTAGTTGATTATTTCTTTCTTTTTTCTAGTTACTATTTTTATTTTATGTGTATGAGTATGTTACCTGCATGTACATAGTGTACCCATGTTGTACAATGCCCATGGAGGTCAGAAGTCATGGTTGGATCCCCTGGACCTGAAATTATGGTGTTGTTAGCCAGCATGTGGGTACTGGGAATTGAATCCAGGTTCTCTGTAAGAGCAGCCAACACTCCTAACTGATGAGACATCTCTTCAGCCCAATTGCTTATTTTTTTATTGTCTAGCACTGTGGTTGGAGCTCATGATAGACAATGAGCCATCTTTAGCTGCCCGTTGATCTTAAACAAATGTGTGTTCATAGTTACGTTATTAATACTAAGAATCTTCCATAGTGAAAAACATTCTACACCTTTCCTAGCCTCAGAGACAGTCCAAGTGATTATTTATTTATTTATTTTTTGGTCTTTTTGAGACAGGGTCTCCCTTCAGTTCCAGCTGGCCTGGATCTTGCTATATAGACCAGGCTGTCCTTGAGCTCACAGAGATCTGCCTGCCTCTGCCTCCCGAGTGCTAGGATTAAAGTCTTGTGCCACCATGCCAGCTTGCCAAGTGATAAAATTCTGGGTTTTAGCTCCTGTGTTTAAAATAGTATATGTTTATATTACTGCTTCTTGATGTCATGACTAAACGTTATCGATTTATTTCATTATTGTAAAAAAATTAAAGTTATACTTCATTTAAATTTTGTATTTTTATTTTATGTTGCCTGCATGTATGTAAGTGCATCATTTGTATGCAGAGCCCATGAAGACCACAAGATGGCATCAGATCCCCCTGGAACTGGAGTTATAGTCAATTGTTAACTGCCATGTGGGTGCTGGGAACTGAACCCAAGTCTCTGCAAGAGCAGCCAGTGCTCTTTCGCCACCAAGCCATCTCTCTAGTCCAATAAAGTTATTTTTAGAATTTTACAGATTGTTCCATAAAAACCACTATATAAAATTCCAAATAAATGTTTTTCCAAATACACCTGGTATCGCATTAGCTCTTCCTCCCTCTTGGAGATACTCTTTTTTTTAAGACATTTTCATTGGCTTTTTTTTTTTTTTAATTTTATGTTTTGTGTGTATGAATGTACTGTCTGCATGTAGGTTGGTGCAACTGTGTCATGCAATGCTTTGGAGGTCAGAAGTGGGTGTCAGATTCCCCTGGAACTGGAGTTAAAGATGGTTCTCCGCCGCCATGTGGGAGCTGGGGATCGAACCTGGGTCCTCTGCAAGAGCAGTCGGTGCTCTTAACCACTAGACCATCTCTTCAGCCCCTACTTTCTGATTCTTAATGAGACTCCACTGGGAAGGAATGCCTCAATAAGGAGGAAATAACTCCGCGTGTGGAATCTTGGGAGGAAGGAGGCCTGGAAGTAGAAAA
>VZQC01006658.1:372859-390973 GCA_009823505.1 Rhizomys pruinosus
TCCCTTTCCCGTCTCCCTGTCCCTTTCCCGTCTCCCTGTCCCTTTCCCGTCTCCCCGTCCCTTTCCCGTCTCCCCATCCCTTTCCCCGTCTCCCCATCCCTTTCACCGTCTCCCCATCCCTTTCCCATCTCCCCATCCCTTTGACCGCCTCCCTATCGCTTTGACCATCTCCATCTCCCGTTCCCTGGCCTCTAAGAGCACAGTTTTCCTTCCTGTGCCCTACCATGCCCAGCTGCTTTTCTATTTGTGGTGCTGGAGATGAAGCCCAGGCTCTGCCAGGCAAGGGCTCTACCACCCACTTACATCCCAATTTTATCTCTAGGTGTTTGTTTGTTTGTTGATACAGAGTCTCACTAAGTTAGCCCTAGGTAGCCTGGAATTCAGTATGTAGAACTGTCTGGCTTCAATCTCACAGGGATCCTCTTGCCTCTGCCTCCCAAGTGCTGGGATTAAAGGCGTGCTCCTGCCTGTCCTATCCCCATTCCTTATAAGCCCTGGTATCTCATCCAAGAGTCTGCACTGACTCTCTGAAGTTCCTGACTCATAGCCCGTCCCTCTGACAGGGCCTGCCCATGACCTTATTTATCTCCCCATGTCTCCCACAGGCAGACCTCAACACCAACATCGAGGATGAGGGCAGCACCTTCTATGGGGTCTCCAGCCAATATGAGAGCCCAGAGAACATGATCATCACCTGCTCCACCAAGGTCTGCTCCTTCGGCAAGCAAGTGGTGGAGAAAGTTGAGGTAGGAGGCCACCCTTGTGGGTGTGAGGCAAAGGCAGCTGGGCAGAGGTGGGCCCATGTGACTGCGCCTTGAGTGCGGAGCACCTGCTAGGTTCCTAATTTAACTACCTGTCCTCGGCCCCAGAGCCCTGGCTCAACTTTCCAGCTGGGATTCCTTCCAAGCCTTCCTCGAAGGCTTCCCACATCTTCTAGAGCAGAGCCAAAGCATGGGGCAGCCCAGGGAGGCTCTCTAATCCAGCTGTTTCAGATCCCACCAGCTGGATTTGCTCTCTCTCTCTCTCTCTCTCTCTCTCTCTCTCTCTCTCTCTCTCTCGCTCTGGAAACCACCAAGTTCTGGAAACCACCCTCTTCTGGAGCAGCGTCTATCTGGCTTAATGTCCCCACCCTCAGAGGAAGGCTCTGCTCCTGGGTCACCTTCTGCCTTCTCTTCCTGTTCTCCATAATAGGGTTTGGGGGCTTCCCTGCCTAATTGAGCTTGGGCTGGAGATGAAGGGATTCTAAGTCTCTCTTGTCCCTGGGGTCCTGCAGACAGAATATGCCCGCTATGAGAATGGCCACTATTCCTACCGTATCCACCGGTCCCCGCTCTGCGAGTACATGATCAACTTCATCCACAAGCTAAAGCACCTGCCGGAGAGGTACATGATGAACAGCGTGCTGGAGAACTTCACCATCCTGCAGGTGCGGAGGGCGGACAGATGCAGGGATGCCGTGCAGAGGCGGGTGCCCCTGATGGTGTGCCTAACTAGGGCTTTGACCCCCACTGTGTCTCATGCGCAGGTGGTCACCAACCGAGACACGCAGGAGACCTTGCTGTGCATCGCCTACGTCTTTGAAGTGTCTGCCAGTGACCACGGGGCTCAGCACCACATCTACCGGCTTGTGAAAGAATGAGAGACCTGGGGAGCAAAGGGGGAGACAAGTCCAGGAAACGGGGACCTGGGAGGGAACCTTCAGGGGCAACCCCCAGAAGTGCCAAGACAGCTGAGCCAAGTGTTTGCATTCTTCCTACCAGGAGCAAACTGCCTGATCCTGCAATGCCCGACCCCCAATAAACCCAAGGTGTCCTTTTCAGAGAAGCTGGTCTGGCTGTATGAGCCGGGAAGGGCTGGGGAGAAGGGGCACCTGGGAGGCAGGCTAGAAGCAATACCTTGAGATGCCCCGGGCAGTTCAGAAGCCAGAGCCCCAGTGGACTCAGCCAGGAGCATCACCGGACACTGAAGTTCAAGACCTGATGGGCTCCTCTCTTGGCTGCTGGAACCCTGCACCGCACTGCTGCCGGTCACACTAGTCACCTGAGGACAGATGGCACATGGGCCACATGCCTACGGCTGCTGTGCTCGACTTGTGCACTGTCCTGTCAGCTGTTCACGCACTCCCCCAGGACAACTACATTAGAAGGCACCACCTATCAGGGCTGGCCATAGGTGTGGACACAACTGACTGGTTGGACGGAGACAGTGTAAGAGCTATTGGGGTACCTTTGCTCCATCCGTACTGGTATTCTCTGTGACTCTGCGTTGAGGGGGCAGGCAGGCACGCACGGAAGTGTTCGGGGTAGGGAATCCTGCCTTCAGTGCCAGCATTTCCCATGGCCTGACCTTGGCAGGCTCCTCAGCCCCTCTGAGCACTAGTCCCCTTTCCTGTCTGCACAGCAACTGCCTTCCAAGACCTGTTGAAAAAATATGTCTGTAAAGTACCTGGTGCATACTGCAGATGTAAATGGTCTGATGGGTGGGGGCATGCTCCCTCCCTTTGGAGGGCCTGGGCTGGCTCTCTGGTATCTGCTTCCCTAGTAGAAGCCAGTTCTAGTAGCCTCAGAGCAGCAGAGGAAGAAACCAACCTGAACATGTTCATGTGAGCCCAGCACTCAGGGATGTATTCTGTGAAAATACATCTCACATGGGCAGGGCTGGGTGTGGTGGCGCACGCCTTTAATCCAAACACTTGGGAGGCAGTGGCAGGCAGATCTCTGTTAAGTTCAAGGCCAGCCTGGTCTACAGAGTGAGTTCCAGGCCAGCTGGGACTAAAGGGAGACCCTGTCTCAAAAATACCAAAAAAAAAAAAAAATTTAAGAAAGAAAGATATGGGCAGGACAGCATGGAGAGGATGACGCAGGGTGGAGGTGAGGAACAAGGGCTCTGAAGTAAGATCAGCTTGACTTAGAGTGTGGCCTTAGGCGAGTAAATGTCACTGTGCCTCAGTTTCCCCATCTGTAAAATGGGTATAACATTCACCTACCTCGTGTGTGAACAGTGCCTCACATAGTGCTGAGCACATCCATGTGTTCCATACACATGCATCGGTACCAGCTGTGGGAGCTCCCACTGCAACTGAGGAGCCAGGCTTGGGAGCTGTGTGCTGGGGCAGGCTGGTCCCCAGAGCTCCCCATCACAATGGGAGGGGTGAGGGGCAGAGGACTCAGGGAACAGGTCACTTTGGGGGGGCCGGCCCTGAGTGCATGGGCAATATTTATTGATGTTATTTCTGTATTTATTTTCTGGTGCTGGGAGTGGACCCCAGGGCTTGACAGGGGCAGAGTGAGTGCTCCGCTCCCAAGCGACAGCCTCAGAAGGGTTCAGACAAGTGGATGAGAGGAATCTGGCTGTGGCCCAGCTGCAGCAGACAAGCAAGGCCCCCAGTCCCTCCTTCTGTGTCCCGCATCCTCTCTCCTCATCCAAAGGTAATTTAACCTGGCACCTCGGGCCTTCTGTGTCCCTGCACTATGCACTCCCTATCCACATGTAGATCTGTGTTTACACCCCCCTCCCCATCCTCGCCCCAGTCCCCTCCTCCTCGGCTTCTTGTGCTTCCTGGGTGCAGGACCCAGGAGGCCTTGCCACCTTCCTGGAAGCCACAGGCTCTTGAAGGATGATATGTAAGTGGCCTCTTGGCCATGGGGACATGAAGGACAGAACCTTTCCCTGTCAGTGCAGGAAGCGGGTCTGTCCAGATGTTGGGTCCCAGAGTTGGGCATAAGTGTCTCCTGCTTGAGCTGACCTCAGTGGCCTAATGGAGAGTCACCATAGAGGATGGTGGCTTAGCTGCCTCCTGCTGTGTAAGCATGCCACTTTCCTTATCAGTCTTGCAGATGAGGTCTGTGCTGGCCTCTTCTTGTAGGTGGTCTCCTCTTGCCTGGTGAGCTCACTGGTGACCCTTTGAGGAGCCAAGACTCTAGATGTCTCCCACTGTGCCCTGCAGCCCTATCCTAAGGATGAAGAGAGCAAGGCCTAGAGAGCTTACAAAGTTGTTTGGATCCTTGATGCAGTTTTTTTTTTTTTTTTTTCATTTGCTTTGTGAGTAGTTGTTCAACTTATGAGGTGTGGCAGGCTCTGGGAATGTGTCTGTGAGCAAGACAGCCTGTGTCACCATGGAGCTAACTTTGGACTGAGGAGGGAGGCTGGGGGACAAGTGAAGGGAGACACGCAGGTTGTAGGGAGTGCTGGGGAGGGTTAGCATGGCTCTGGGGGAGGTTGAGGCCCAGCATTGGTACTGGGTCCTTCCTGAAAGACAAGGAAAGCCAGTCAAGAGGATCAAAGCAACAACATTGCAAGGGAAGACAGAGAGAGGGCCTGGGGATAGGAAGGGACTGGTGGTCCCTCAGGAGTAAAGAGGAGGCCCCCAGTGAGCCTAGAATGCTGGAGCTGGAGGTGTGTCCAGCATGCTAGGTAGAAAGCAGCAGGCTACTCAGTCCCCAATGCCCTTTGCCCTCCCGGCTTCAGAATTCTCAGGGTGCTGAGAGGCCTGGAAGTGTTCAGCAAGGAGAGTGTTCTTTTAATGAAATTTTTAGAAAACAGCCCTGGAGCCATTGGTTTGTACAGAGGAGCAGGTGGAGTTGTGCGCTCCTGGGTCAAGCCAGCCTGCTCCCCAGGCAGCTGTGGGCAGAAACTATTGTTTTCTTCCATCAAAGTCTAAGCCTTATGAATTAGAGAACCCTGTACTTCCAGAAAGAGCCTTAGGGTATGATCTAGCTATCGGGTATGATTATCAGGTATGATCTAGCTGTCGGGTATGATCTAGCTGTCAGGTATGATCTAGCTGTCGGGTATGATCTAGCTGTCGGGTATGATCTAGCTGTCGGGTATGATCTAGCTGTCTGGTATGATATAGCTATCGGGTATGATCTAGCTATCTGGTATGATCTGGCTGTCAGGTATGATCTGGCTGTCGGGCATGATCTGGCTGTCGGGCATGATCTGGCTGTCGGGCATGATCTGGCTGTCGGGCATGATCTGGCTGTCGGGTATGATCTGGCTGTCGGGTATGATCTAGCTATCAGGGACATCAGAAGTGGAGGTAGAGACTGGAGGGGAAAGGTTGTCTGCCTCAAAGGGTCTCACAGTGACAGATTGTGCCGACAAAGTGTCATAGGGTGGAAGGACTGCATCCTGACAAGAAAGAACTCCTCCAAAAGGAGCGTGTACGTATAGTGTGTGGACGTGGGGTGTGAAGTGGGGACTAGATGTGTGTGTGTCGGTGATTAAGGGTGTAGTAGGTGGATGTTGGGAGGTGTGGTGTGCGAGCGTGTGTGGTTATGGGGTTGTGGTGTATATGGGGGTCTGTATGTGGGAGGGTGTGGTGTGTCTCTGTGTGTGGTGTGTTAGTATGTCAATGTATGTCACTGTGTATATATGTGCATGTGTGTGTGGTGTGTGTGTATGTCAATGTATGTCTGTATGTGCGCATGTGTGTGTGGTGTGTGTGTCAATATATGTGTCAGTGTGTATGTATGTGCATGTCTGTGGTATGTGTGTATGTGTCAGTGTGTATGTATGTACATTTGTGTGTGGTGTGTGTTAGTGTGTGTGTGTACGTGTACAAGTGGTTCTGTCCTAGGTTTGTACAACAGGTGAAGGGCGCATGGTGTGGCCTACATCCCAGGGTCCTGGTGCTCGCACTCTCCTGGGCTGCGGGTTGAGTGCAGAGGTGGAGGCTAGAGGTCAGCAGTGGCCAGAGGGAGCTCCTGAGATGCAGGCTCTGGGGCTGTGTTGGAGACTATACTGTATACCACATACCATATACTGTATACCCTACACCATATACCGTATACCGTATACTGTACACCATATACTGTATACCATATACAGTACACCATATACCATATACCGATGAACCACCCTGCATCAAGTCACTCGTGCACAGCATGCTGAGGAGCCATTGGAGAGTCATGTGTGGGCTGCGCCTCAGGGGTAGTTGTTACACCCAGTGACCTGGGTAGGCACCTTTGTTATCTGCTGCCTTAGCTCTAAGAAACAAAACATGTTTTCAGCAGGGGCCCAGGGACCCAGTGCAAAATCCTCCTTATAGATCAGAATGAAAATGAGCTTTTCCTTCAAAGACTTGAATCTATGTAAGATGTTTCTAACTGATATTCCCAGCCGGGAGCTGCGCTCCGCACCTGCACCCAGCACTCCGAAGACTGGGGCAGAGGACCCAGGCCAGTTTGAGACCCTGTCTCTAATGTTTTAAAGTGTCTGGAATTTGGCTTTTGTGTGTATAGTTCCTGAGTAAGAAGGGGCCCAAGTGGCCAAGTGCCTTCCTAGTGAGCAGGAGCCCCGGTGGAAGAAATGACTATGGTTTTTTACATTCACAGATGTCTGGTGTTCAACTTTAAGGTTTTTGTATCTTTTTCTATGTAAACCCCCTTCATCTCTCCGAATCTTCAGTAAAGTCTGCTACAAACACAGAGGCCTGTGCGTGTGATTTCTTGGTGTGGGGATGGAGTTCTGTGCCTGTGGAAAGCAGCAGCAGGTGTGTTCTGGGCCTGGCCCACGCTGAGCCAAATCACTGGGAGCAGGAGCTCCCAGCCAAGAATGCTTTGCATAGAAGAAGGCCAGCCATTGTTCACCAAACACTGTTCTACCAAGCGACCAATTATGGATCAGCTGCTGTCCTGCACTAAATTGAACTAGTTTGGAAAGCAGGAATGTGCTTTTGCTTCCAGTCATAAATAAAGATTCCCAGGGGGAGGAGTGACTTCAGGTGACTCACAGGGAGCTGGAGAGGAGGATGGAAATAATCACTTGTGACAGAGACCCCTGTTTTATTTTATTTTATTTATTTTTTGTTCTTTTCTCCCTGTAGCCCCAGCTGGCCTGGAACTCACTCTGTAGACAGGCTGGCCTTGAACTCATAGAGATCTGCCTGCCTCTGCCTCTGCCTCCCAAGTGCTGGGATTAGAGGCATGCACCACCAAGCTGGTGGTTTGGTTTGGTTTTGTTTTAAGACAGTGTTTCCATGGCGGCTGAGAACCTTCTGTAACTCCAATTCCAGGAGAACTCCAGTTCCAGGGGAATCCGACGCCCTCTTCTGACCTCTGCGGCATTGCTCAACATGGGTGCACAAACCTACATGCAGACAGTACATTCATACACATAAATAATAAAATAAAATAAAATAATAAAATTAATAAAATAAAATAAAATAAAAGACACTGTTTCCCTGCAGTCCAAGCTGACTTTGCTGGGATTTGCTATGTAGACCTGTAGACAAGACTGGCTTTGATCTCGATCCACCTGCCTCTGTGTCCTGAAGGACAACTGAGGCTCATCCCTGTCTTCATGGAATTGGCCTAATACTCCAGCCCCAAATAGCCCACAAACTCTTCACCCTCCTTTTGAAGTATTTTATTTGTTTATTTATTTATTTAAATTTTATTCATGATTTATGTGTATGAATGTACTGTCTACATGTAGGTCTGTGCACCATGTCATGCAATGTCACGGAGATCAGAAGAGGGCGTCTGTTTCCCCTGGAACTGGAGTCAAAGATGGCTCTCAGCCGCCATGTGGGTGCTGGGGATCGAACCCGGATCCTCTGCAAGCGCAGTCGGCGCCCTTAACTGCTAAATCATCTCTCCAGCCCTATTTATTTATTTTTTAATGTGTATGTGTGTATTGCCTATATGTAGCCCAGCAGAGGTCAGAAGAGGCATGGATCCCCTGGAACTGGAGTTACAGGCAGTTGTTATCCACCATGTGGGTGCTGGGAATCGAACCCAGGTCTTCTACAAGAGCAGCCAGTGCTCTTAGCCTCTGATTCATCCTCCAGCCCCTCTTGTCTCCATTCTCTCTTGCTTTCCTTCCTGTTCTTGCTCACTCTGTTCTGCTGAGGATGCAACCAAGGGTCTTGAACACAGCTGGCAAGCACCTGACTGCAAAACTGTACTCCCAGAGCCAGTTGTATCCTTTGGTTTTCTTTTATTTATTATTTTATTTTATGGATATGAGTATTTTGCCTCTGTGTATGATAGTGTCTCATGTGCATGCAGTGCCAGCAGAGGCCAGAAGAGGGTGTCTGATCCCCTGGAACTGGAGTTAAGGACAGTTGTTAGCCTGGAAGAACAAAAGTGTTCTTAACTGCTGAGCCATCTCTCCCGTTCTGGGTTGTGGTGTTGTTGTTTTGGTTTTGGTTTTGGTTTGTTTTTCCTTCTGAAAGGGGGGGGGGTCTTGATCTGTGGCCCCTGCTGGCCTGGAACTTATACCCATCTTCCTTCCTCAGCCTCAGAGTACCAGAATTACAAATGTGAGCCACCAACCCTGGCTCAGTTGTATTACTTTGTAATCTACCGAAAATTTATCAACTGAGTTTTGGTTTTGTTTTATTCTGGGACAAGGTCTCCCTGTAGTCCCAGCTGGCTTGGAACTCAATTTGTAGATCAGGCTAGGCTTGAACTCACAGAGATCTGCCTCCTGAGTGCTGGGATTAAAGTTGTCCATCACCAGGCTCAGTGTAACTGAGTTTTTAATGTCTGGGGGGAAGAGTTCTTGGAGATATTTGTATATTTACTTATTTTATACAATTAAAGGACTGGTTTGGTTGAGTTCCACTCATACACTATGCTACTTTATTCATCAAATTTGAGTTCTTCTATAACTGCCCTGAGTTCTCTCTTTGATTAATGCTCAGTTATCTCATGAATCCTTTCAGCATTTAATGTCACTTGCAAGCTTAATTACATTAGCTTAGACTGTTTAATATAATTAAACAGTTGAACCTTGAGGCTCATACCTATAATCCAGCACTTGGGAGGCTGATAAGTTGGAAGCCAGCCTGGGCTACAGTGTGAGACTCTGTCTCAAAAAAAAAAAAAAAAAAAAAAAAAGAAAAACACAAAGTTAAGCATTTCAAACATTTAATATTTAGCCTTGCTAAAGAAACTCACAACTCTAACAAAATCTGAGACATGCCTATAATGTTAGCACTTGGGAGGCTAAGGCAGGAGGATAATTGGAAGTTTGAGGCCAGCTTGTGCTACACAGTGAGACTTTGTCTCACAAAAGAAAGAGAAAAAATGTATAGGTCTGTGTCCATAACCTTGAAGGCATGCATATAACGGAAAGATGATTGACAGAAGAGAAGATGAAATATGGGGCTGGAGAGATGGCTCAACAGTTAAGAACAATAGCTATTCTTGCAGAAGATCCAGGTTTGAATCCCAGCAACCACATAGTCACTAATAATCATCTGTAACTCCAGTTCCAGGTGTTGTGATGGCCTCTTCTGACCTCCTCAGGTATTGTATGATGTAGGTAGGATACACCTACCTACATGAAGGCAATATACTCATACACATAAAATAAAAATAAATAAATCAAGGCCATGTGTAGTAGCTCGCCTTTTGTTCCAGCCCTTGGAAGGCAGAGGCAGGGGATCTCTATAAGTTCAAGGCCAGCCTTGCCTCCATAGTCAGTTTCAGGCCAGCTGGGGCTACAGGGAGACCCTAACTAAAAAAAAAAAAAGCCTAAATAAATAAATAAGAGAAAAAAACTTACAATAAAAAAGTTATATGTACTGGGCCTGGTGGTGCATGCCTTTAATCCTAGCACTCAGGAGGCAGAGGCAGGTGGATCTTTGTGAGTTCAAGGCCAGCCTGATTTACATAGCAAGTTCCAGGACAGCTGGGGCTACAGGGAGACCCTGTCTCAAAAAGACCAAAAAAAAAAAAAAAGGTATATGCTAGAAAGCATTAATGGGAGCCAGAGAGATGGCTCAGTGGTTAAGAGTGCCAACTGTTCTTGCAGAGGACCCAGGTTTGATTCCCAGCACCCACATGGTGGCTAAGAATAGTATTTAATGCGGGCATGGTGATGCACACCTTTAATCCCAGAACTTGGGAGGCAGAGGCAGGCTGATCTCTGTGAGTTCAAAGCCAGCCTGGTCTACAGAATGAGTTCAACAGGGGCTACAGGGAGAACCTGTCTCAAAAATACAAAAAAGGCAGAGGCAGGCGGATCTTTGTGAGTTCAAGGCCAGCCTGGTCTACAGAGTGAGTTCCAGGACAGCTGGGACTACAGGGAGACCCTGTCTCGAAAAGACCAAAAAAAAAAAAAAATACAAAAAAGAAAGAAAGAAAGAAAGAACTAATGATAAAATTCTCGATCAACAAATTAGATTTTATCAAAACTTCTGCTTATCAAAAGAGACTACTCTATAAACAAATTGGCCAAGACTGAGAGAAATGGTAACTGTTAAGGAACTTGTATTTAGTATATGTAAAACAAACAAAACAAAACAGAAAAGCAAAAAAAAAATAGTTTCATAATAAAGAGAACTTAATAAAGAGAACTTAACTTTTAAAATTGGGTGAAAGGGACTAGAGAGATGGCTCAGGGGTTAAAAATACTGGCTGCTCTTATAGAGGACATGGGTTCCGCCATTCTTAGCACTCACATAGTGGCTAACAACTGTCTTTAACTCCAGTTCCAGGGAACTGACACCCTCTTCTGGTCTCCGTGGGCACTGCAAACACATGATGCACTTACATACATGCAGGCAAAACACCTATAGACGTGAAATATTAAAAATAATAAATCTTTAAAGTTGAGTGAAAGACTTAGAATCTTCAAAAAGGAAGATGCAGTCTGCAAGTATATCTTCATAGTAGAACTCAAGCTTAACATGCACTGCACCCTGGGTTCAACATCCAACAAAGTAAAGGGGCAGGATGGGCTAGTTGATTTCTATGACTACTTCCAGATCTAATGCTTTCTATAATATGCTTATCCCAGGGCTGGAGAGATGGCTCAGTGGTTAAGAGCACTTCCTGCTTTTCCAAAAGTCCTGGGTTCAGTTCCCAGCACCCATATTATGGTTAACAACTGTCTGTTAGTCTAGTTCCAGGGGATGTGATGCCATCTTCTGGCTTCTGTGGGGACTGCATACACGTGGTGTACAAACAGGCAAAACACTCATGCACATAAAATAAAAATAAGGGCTGGAGAGTTGGCCTAGTGGTTAAGAGCACCAACCGCTCTTACCGAGGAGCTGGGTTCGATCCCCAGCACCCACATGGCAGCCAAGAACCGTATGAAACTCCAATTCCAGGAGAACTCCAGTTCCAAGGGAATCCAAGACCCTCTTCTGACCTCCATGACATTGCACAACAGGGGTGCACACACCTGCATGCAGACAGTACATTCATACACATACAGAAATAAATAAATAATTAAAAAAATAAAATAAAAATAAGGGCTGGAGATATGGCCTAGCGGTTAAGAGTGCTGACCGCTCTTGCAGAGGACCCGGGTTCGATCCCCAGCACCCACATGGCAGCTGAGAACCGTCTGAAAATCCAATTCCAGGAGAACTCCAGTTCCAGGGGAATCCGACACCCTCTTCTGACTTCCGTGGCATTGCACAACAAGGGTGCACAAACCTGCATGCAGACTGTACATTCATACACATACAGAAATAAATAAAATTAAAAAAAAAATAAGTCTGGCATGGTGGTGCATGCCTTTAATCCCAACACTCTGGAGCAGAGGCAGGTGGATCTCTGTGAGTTCATGGCCAGTCTGGTCTACAGAGTGAGTTTCAGGCCAGCTGGAAGTACAGAGAGATTATCTGTCTCAAAATAAAAAGACCAAAAAAAAAAAAAAAAAGGTAAAAATGTTTAAATGCTTATCAGCAAATTCAACATAATCTTGTATTCTTAAGGCAAAAGAAGGTTTAAAAGTGGACACTTGGGGGCTGGACAGATGGCTCAGTGGTTAAGAACACCAACTGCTCTTGGAGAGGATGCAGGTTTGATTCCCAGCACCCACATGGTGGCTGAGAACTGACTTTAACTCCAGTTCAGGGGAATTTGACACCTCCACAGCATTACATGACATGGGTGCACCAACCTACAGACATTTTTTATGTGTATGCAGACATATACATAAAAATAAATAAATAATTCTTTTAACTGGACACTTGGAATTACAAAGATTCTTCAATACAGATGATGAAAAGGTCATATTTGCAGCCTCAAGCAACGATAGTGTAGCACTAACTTTTGGTGAAAACGGAAAACATTGTTATTTTGATAAAATAAGCAAATGCTTCACAAGGCTGAGGTGAGATAATCAGTTGAGCCCAGGAGTTTACAGCCTGAGCAATACAACAAGACCTGATACAATAAGTAGTAAGTAAATAAATAGAAATCAAATGAAAATAAGCCAAATACTGTGCACAAAATTCCATGAACAAGCTTGGTGTGGTGGCTCATGCCTTTAATCCCAGCACTCAGGAGGTAGAGGTAGGTGGATCTCTGTGAGTTCAAGGCCAGCCTGGTCTACATAGCAAGTTCCAGGACAGCTGGGGCTACAAGGAGACCCCATCTCACTTCAGCCTAACCTGGCCCTTCCCTGCAGCCCTGCTATTTTGTCTTTTTGAGACAGGATCCCCCTGTAGCCTCCGCTGGCCTGGAACTCACAAATATCTGCCTACCTCTACCTCCAGAGTGCTGGGATTAAACTTGTGAGTCACCACACCAGCCAGTTTCTTTTTTTTTTTAATTTTTTAAAATTTTTATTTGTTTTTGTATGTGTATGAATGTACTGTCTGCATGTACGTTTGTGCACCCATGTCGTGCAATGCCACAGAGGTCAGAAGAGAGTCTTGCATTCCCCTGGAACTAGAGTTCTCCTGGAATTAGAGTTACAGATGGTTCTCAGCCACCATGTGGGTGCTGGGGATCGAACCTGGGTCCTCTGCAAGAGCAATCTGTGCTCTTAACCACTAGGCTATATCTGCAGCACGCCAGTTTCTATTTTTAAAAGTACCATTCTAATGGAAACCTCCCTGCTCCAAATTAAGCTGCAGTTGTGAATTTTCCTGGTAGCTAGAGCTGTTGTGTCCCAGAATTTCCATTAATTTGGTAGCTATTGATTTCTTTGCCTACAGCTTTGAAACTTACTTCCATTTTTTGAGCCGGGACAACTGGGGCTTCAGGAGGACCCTGTCTCAAAACAACAACAACAACAACAACTAAAAAAGAACAGACTTTTTTTTTAAAAAGGAGTTTATAAGGAGATACAGTGTATGAGTAGGAAATGCTTTCTCAGAAGATATGTGTGGCAAATGAAAACCTGTGTCAGGAGTGGGACCCCTCCCTAGGAGTTACTGGTTGGAAAACCCCCGAGGCCTTCCAAACAACTCGGCTGTCATTGCCCTTGGTTGCTGTACTTGTTTGAATGAGAATGTCCCCCATAGGCTCCAAGTATTGGACATTTTGGTCCACAGTTGGTGGCACTGTTTGGGGAGGTCTTAGAAGGTGTGGCGATGCTGGAGGAAGTCATCACTGGGAGAGTGCTTAGAGTACTTAGCCTTGCATTCCATTACCTCATGTTTCCTGTGCCTGCTTGAAGATGAGAACCTCTGCTTTCTGTTCCAGCTCCTGCACCAGGCCGCTGTTCCTCTGTAGTCCCTGCATGATGGACTTATCCCTGGAACCATCAACCCTAAGCTCAAATAAACTCCTTTCAATAAGTTCCCCTTGGTTGTGGTGGTTCTATCAGACAAGCACAACAAGTGACTAATATAGGCTAGGGAGCCTCCAGAGGCTCCAAAACAATGTAGGTTCTGCCCTTGCTCTGGGTTGCCCTCCATAATTAAATGGTAAGACCCTATTGGCTGAAGAACAACACACATTTTCTTGTAGGACATAGAGAAATCCAAGCTGGAACTGATGAAAACTTCCTGTCTACAACTGACTGACTTTCATAGCATTAGAAGGTGCGTGCAGGCTGCTGGGGGAGAAAAGCCATGGAATCACCCAGTGGGGACACTGAATGTGATGTAATGATCTCAGCAAGAGGACGCAACAGCGGAATTACCGTTATAGTTAATGCTTTCTGATTAGATCTGAGGACTAGGCACTGGAGGGAATCCATGTCTGGTACGTTACTGTAAACCTAGTTAAAAGCCTGTGCCTGGAAAGATCATAGGCCCTAGGGAGGAACCTACTATTATGGTTTTGCCAAATAGACATGCTGCCAAACTGCCTTCCAAATCTATTTCTACCCATAAATTAGTGCTGCTTAAAATTAAAAAAAAAAGAGTGCTGCTTACTACAAAGTATTAATTAATTACCTTTTTGAGACAGGGTTTCCCTTTATTCCCAAGCTAGCCTGGAACTCAGTATGGAGACCAGCTGGCCTTGCACTCACAGAGATTCAACTGCCTCTACCACTCCCCAGAGTGCTAGGATTAAAAGTGTGGGCCGCCGACGGGCTGGAGGGATGGCCTAGCGGTTAAGAGCGCCGAACGCTCTTGCAGGCGACCCGGGTTTCGATCCCCAGCACCCACATGGTGAGAAACCGTCTGTGAACTCCAGTTCCAGGAGAACTCCAGTTCCAGGGGAATCTGAGACTCTCTTCTGAACCCCGCGGCATACGCATCGACACGGGTGCAGACACTCATGCAGAACATAACATTCATACACATAAAAAAAAAAAAAATTAAAAAAAAAAAGTGTGGGCCGCCATGCCCAGCTACTTAGTCTTTTTGAAAAAAGATTTATTTGTTTTTATTTTATGTGTATGAGTGTTTTGCATTTATGTATGTATGTAGGTGAATCACATGCATACGATGTCCGCATGCTGAGGATGCTGGATTCCTCCACTACTGGAGTTACACACAGAGGTTAGCCAGCATGGGGGCGGGGCTTCCACCTATGAAATCGTGATCTTTGTTACATCACAGCTAGCCCAGGAACCTTGAAAGCTGTGTCTAGGGTAACCTCCAGGCCGGCTTCAGTCTGGGCTTTGCTCCCAGAGTGTTAGTTGCGCTACTGAGGTCCGGTGTCCTGTGGCGACGTTTAGTGAGAATTTTCGAGTTCTGGGTCCGTTGAGGCTCAGTGTGCCCCCTGCGGGGGCCTTCCTAAGAAACAGTGCCCAAATTCCACAGAATTTTCTGTAGTGGGAGCAATGAACTGCCACCTTAAAGGCTGAAATTAGATTGCTTTAGTCACCGAGTGGAAATCGGAAATCGTTCTTTGATGCTGCCAGCTCCTTTGGCTTCACCTACGGACTGACCCCTAAACCGGAGGCAACTGCTGTTTATAAAGAAAAGGTATTCTGAGCTCTTCCTCTGGTAGACTCACAAGTTTCTGACCAGGGACCAACATGTCCTATGTGGATAATCCATCTCCTACTGGAATAAATGATCCTTCAGACATCAAGGTGCCAACACCCCAAGACCACCCTCCCAGAGTCTGGCAGAATGCTCCAGAAGGCTATAATACACCACATAGCTGTCATCTTAGCAAAGACAATCCAACTAATGCCTCCCTGTATCAACTGGCACACTGTGAAATGGAGACGAAGCCTGAACACCAGAGCAAAGGTCAAAAAAGGAAATACGAGGAAGAGAGCGGGACGAGAATGGCATCTCAGAAGACAGTGAAATGGGAACAGGGTGATATGGAGCTTCAATGTGTGGACCCAGGCAAGGATCAGCAGTTGAAAAACCAAGAGAAGTTAAAAACTCAAAAGGCCCAAGAGCCTGACAGGGAACCTCAGGCACAGAAGTCTGTCGATGGTGGCAAGGGACGCAAACGACCCTATTCCAATTTGGAAGAAAGTGTGTGAGAAAAACCATAAAAGAAAGTACGGAAGGCATCTTCCAACACAGTGAGGATGTAAACTCTGACCCTCACGGTGCTCAAGAAGACGGCCTGGACCAGCTTAAGACCAAAAGTGTTCCAGCCCAATTCTCCCTGGCTGCTGGCAGCAAGGGCCTACTTACCAACAAAATGTCAACTCCAGAGGAAGAACCTGTTAATGACCAGGAAAAGGGCAGAGCGGTGGATGATGGTGTCCCTCATGTTACACAAGAAATGGAGAAGGAAATCAGTGATGCACTGGGCCCAGGGCCACTGGATGAGATCGTAAGTAGGGCCTTCAAACTGCAAATTACCCGGGGTGACATCCGGACTCTAGAAGATGACCAGTGGCTCAATGACACCATCATTAACTTCTACATGAATCTACTCGTGGAACGAAGTCAAAATGAAGGGTATCCTGATCTTCATGCGTTTAACACATTTTTTTACCCCAAATTAAAGCATGGGGGTTACAATTCTGTCAAAAGATGGACTCGGGGAGTAAATCTCTTTGCAAAGGAATTGATTCTGGTACCTATTCATCTGGAGGTCCATTGGAGCCTGGTGGTCGTAGACCTAAGGAAGAAGAGCATCGTATACCTCGATTCCATGGCACAGAACGGAGAGAAAATCTGTGAGATCATTTTCCAATATTTGCAAAATGAGAGCAAAACTCGAAGGAATATTGATCTGAAGGCCCTTCNTTTTTTTTTTTTTTTCCAGGGGAGAGCGTGAACGCAGTCCCCCACTACCACAAATTATGCAGCATTTGGGGAAATCGCAGGGGTCAGCACATCCGGAGCGCAATGGATGAGCCTCACCCTGGGAAAACCACCTTCATGATCATGGTATCTCCCCTGCCAGGTAAGTATACTTTCTCACCTTTAAACAATGGAAAGCTGAAAGTCAATACATAATACTGAATCCCCAAGAATGCAAACAAGTTTTCTTGACACGTGTTTCAAAATTCTATCATGAATTTAGTTAACACATGACAAAATATTACTGCCTTAATGTGTCTTGTTCCTTGTTTTAGTCTTTTTAAAAGACTTTATTCTTATTTATGTGCATGTGTGTGTCTATGTATCTGCCATGTACATGTGAGACAGTGCCTGCAGAGGCCAGAGGGGAGTGCTGGATCCCCTTGAGCTAGAGTTACAAGCAGGCAGCTGTGAGTCACCCGACCCGGGTGTTAGGAACTTAACTCAGGTCCTCTGCAAGAGCAATAAACACTCTTAATTTCTGAGCCATCTCTCTAGCCACCCCCCAGCCCCTTTTCTTTGGTCTTTTCGAGACAGAGTCTCCCTGTAGCCCCAGCTGTCCTGGAACTCGCTCTGTAGACCAGGCTGGCCTTGAACTCACAAAGATCCGCCTGCCTCTGCCTCCCAAGTGCTAGGATTAAAGGCATGCGCCACCATGCCCAGCCTCTCCCTTATTTTTAAAACATGGATATGTAAATGTAGAAAACACTGAGCAGAGCACAGGCTAGGGTCTAAGTTTTATATTCTAATTCCGTATCTGCTATTGTCTTTATGACTTAAACAAAAAAAAAATCGAAGTCCAACACAGGACCCCAGTGCATACAGCAGTCCACAGCAGGGACAAAGGAAGCCACTCCCCAGAATGCTGAGCCTCTGACAGGTGCTGCGCTCCCTTGTCTCTGAAACCATGAAGAACAGTTTGTCTGCTGGGAATAAATGGGATGCTAGCTGAGCTTTAAAGCATTTCACCGCAGGTTTAGCCGCTTTTTCTTCTGCCAAGATGAGGAACTTTAATCTAGCGGCCATTCAAGATTGCCCACAACTCTTGTCTTACTTCAGTTAAGTCATAAGACTGATGAATACTGAGAAGCCTGGAAGGGGCACTAAGCTGGCCGTAACATATTTCTAAAAAATATTAATGCTAACCCACCCCAGTTCCTCCATTCATAGACCAGGGGTTCTCAAGAAGACCTGGCACTGCCCTCAAAGCTGCTCAGAGCTAGTGATGTCATTTTACTCCTTTCAGAAGAGCAGCCAGGGACAATGAGTCGGACCATGTTCTTGAAAATGTCAAGACGAGGCACTAGAGTAGACTAGGTTTAAGGCTGAGTACCACAGTGTACCTTTTTCTTCCTGATGTCTTCTTGTTTAGACATTCGTTCATCTACTGCCCGAATTACTTCACTGACAGATGACCTGAGACTCTTTAAAAGAATAAAGAAAATTCATTGCAAAAATAATATATAGCATTATGAAACTGACACCTTCAACTCCATTCCACAAGATTTACTATTCCCAAGCCAGCACTTAAGACATCCCCTGTAATGTTCATCCTGAAGGAGTTCATTCCCAATGGCTTATTTCTACTGCACAGTACATCAGAGAAACATTAAAATCAGTATGCACTGGTATCATCCTTCGCTTGGTTCAAAAGCTTTGTGGGCTGCTCTAGAAACTTAACCAGCATAATGTATCTCTTGGGAAAATACAAAATTACAAATCTTTTTTTTTTTTTTTTT
>VZQC01006659.1:0-18381 GCA_009823505.1 Rhizomys pruinosus
CCCCAGCACCCACATGGCGGCTAAGAACCATCTGTAACTCCAATTCCAGGAGAACTCCAGTTCCAGGGGAATCCGAGACCCTCTTCTGACCTCCATGACACGGGTACACAAACCTACATGCAGACAGTACATTCATACAGATACAAAAATAAAATTAAAAAAATAAACAAATAAAATTTAAAAATGGAGAGAAAAACAAACAAACAAACAAAATGGTTCCTTAGGGAACACTGAAATTTTCCAGAAAAGGAATGATAAATCTAGGTGTCTAGTGTTGTGATGCTTCCTTTTACCTGAACTTGTATTAGAGGGTTTATAATCTATATCTAAAAGTAATCCTTATAAAGAATTCTTGAGCATGCTGTCAGTTATAATGAATTTTTTCTCCATTTTCGATTATCTTAACTTAAGCAAATTCTTTTTTAGACCCAGTTAATATTTTGTTCTTATTCATTAGCACATCAATGAGCCATTCACTACCACTCCTCCTCCAACCTGCATACTTACATTACTTGTTCTGGATTGTTCTCAACTGTTTACCTTAATGACTCCTTTGTACTAGTTACAAAATGTTCCCCATATTATTTCCAAGATTAGAAAAATAAACCCTCCCTGATGACATCTCTGATGACAAATAACCAAAAATCCCTAGAATACTCTCATTTTCTTTTAATCCTTTATAAAGTTTGCATAATATAATGCAGACCGACCAGCACTGGTGTCGAATTTCAAAACAAAGAAAGGTCTCAATACAAAAGCATTATTTATTTTTAATAAGTTTTTAGCAAACTCACTTTGTTGAGAATTTATTTGCAACTGGTGTGAGATAAATTACAGTTTTGATTTAACACATTAGAGTGAATAACCAGAGACACTGTTGAGTCTTGTATAATTTATGGTATGAACACAATAGTATCCTTCAAGCATCTGAAAAATTCTGAATTTCCCATCCCACTTAGCTTCCAAATTTTCACAAAGGGGATGGTAGACAAGAATGTATCCCCAAAATGGTGAAAGTAGTGATATTTGTAAGGTTATGGCGCACTCCCCCCGGAATGAAAAGCCACGAGGTCTGAGTTCTTTGGAGCAAAGTTTAATTCAGAGTAGCCGGGGCTAGGCTTAGGGGAGAGAAGGAGCCAAGCCCAGAATGGCGTCTGGCTTGAGAATTTAAGGGAGAAGGTGGGGATGGGATTCAGGGGGAGTGGGGGTGGGTCGGAGTCTGGAATCTGGCTTCCGAAGGGTGAGGGTTGAGGTGGAAGATTCCTGAGTAATCAGGGGTGGCCTGCTTTAGCATAACCAAAGGCCATGCCTGTAGAGCAGGCTTTGGACCTCTGGTCTTAGGTGTCTCTGCATTCCAATGGACTTCTGGAGCTCACACCCTGACAATATTCAAAGAAAATACCTGAATAATGGAGGTAGGNGAACTACAAAACAGGCAGAATTAGCTATTCTAATATCTGACAAAATAGGCTGCAAGCCAATACTAGTCAGAATAAATAAGGAAAACA
Organism: Rhizomys pruinosus; assembly: GCA_009823505.1. Taxonomy (NCBI): domain Eukaryota; kingdom Metazoa; phylum Chordata; class Mammalia; order Rodentia; family Spalacidae; genus Rhizomys; species Rhizomys pruinosus. The sequence continues at coordinate 1,509 of VZQC01006659.1, forward strand.
CTTTATACTCATTAAAGAAAAATCCACCAACAGGATATAACAATTCCAAGCATTTATGCACCAAACACAGGGGCACCCAAATTCATACTAGAAATACCATTAGACCTAAAACTACAGATTGAACCCCAACACAGTGATAGTGGGTGACTTCAGTACCCCACTCTCACCAAAAGACAGGTGATCCATACAAAACTCTAAATAGAGAAAGTGAGGCGTTAATAAATCAATAGATTTCTATAGAACATATGTGTGGACAAACACTAAAGAATACACATTCTTGTCAGCACCCCATAGAATTTTCTCCAAAATACCACATATTAGGATGTAAAGAAAGTGTCAACAAATACAGGAAAATTGAAATAGCTTCCATCCTATCTGCTCACAAAAGAATCAAGCTGCATATCAATAGCAAACTCATGGAAACTAAACAACACGCTACTAAATGAAAATTGGATCATCAAAGAAAACAAGAAGGAAATTTTAGAATTTGTACAGTAGAATGAAAATGAAAACCCAACATACCAAAATCTATGGAACACTAAGAGCAAAGTTTTTAGCACTAAGTTCCTACCAAAATATTTGTGAGAGCTCATATTGATAATTTTTGATGCACCTGAAGACCTTGGAAAAACAAGAACAAACAACATTAAAACACAGCAGATAGGAAGAGATCATCAAAATTGGGGCTGAAAATGAAACAGAAATTTAAAAAAATACAAAGAATCAATGAAACAAAGAATTTTAAAAGATTAATAAGACTGGCAAACCTCCACTAAACTGGAAAAATATAAAAGAAATGGATGAATTTCTATATCCATATGATCTACTAAAGTTAAATTAAGATGAAACAAATAAATAGACCCATAGCAACCAATGATATAGAAGCAGTATTTTTTTGGACTTTTTGAGACAGGGTTTCCCTTTTGTCCTAGCTGGCCTGGAGCTCACTATGTAGACCAGGCTGGCCTTGAACTCACAGAGATCCACCTGCCTCTGCTCCTGAGTCCTGGGAGTAAAGATGTGTGCCACTACACCTGGCTAGAAGCAGTAATGTTAAAATCTCCCAAGTAAAAAGCCCAGAGCCCAACAGATACAATGGGGAATTCTACCAGACCTTCAAAGAACTAACACCAATACTCTTCAAATTATTCCATAAAAGAGAAAAGAAAGGAATATTTTCAAATTCTTTTTATGAAGCCAGTATTTTCCTGACATAAAAAAAAAACAAAGATCCCACAAGAAAAGAAAAGTATAGTTAAACCTCTTTGATGAACATAGAGGCAAAATTTCTTAATTAAATACTTCCAAACTGATTTCAAGAGCATATCAAAAAGATTAGCCACCATAATCAACTCAGCTTCATTCCAGAGATGCGCAGATAATTCAACATATGTAAATCAATGCAATCCACCTCATAGCCTTAATGATAAAGTCATTATGTATCTGTTGCTTTTGATAAAATTTCTATAAATTATTTTACGTGCAATTTCTTCTCTTTGTTTATGAATAGAAACATAATTTAATTTTGATTCCTCTCCTTTGTGTACTGTTTATTGGAAACTACAGAGTTCTACTTTTTTTTTTATCTTGCATGTTCAAACATTCTGACTTCAATTCTAATATTTCTGCTATATTTAGAAACTACCTTAATTTAGGGAAGCCTTTAATGGTTGGTATAAAAAAAATCATGTTTAGTTCGTATTTAACATTTGCCTTTTTTATAGAAATGTATCAGTATTTAATTAATGTTTTTTTTTTTATTTATTTTTGTATGTGTATAAATGTACTGTCTGCATGCAAGTTTGTGCACCCGTGTTGTGCAATGCCTCGGAGGTCAGAAGAGGGTGTCGGATTCCCCTGGAACTGGAGTTCTCTTGGAATTGGAGTTTCAGACGGTTCTTGGCCGCCATGTGGGTGCTGGGGATCGAACCCGGGTCCTCGGTAAGAGCTGTCGGCGCTCTTAACAGCTAGGCCATCTCTCCAGCCCATAAATGTATCAGTATTTTATATTGACTGCTATTTCTCTTCCATAAGTAGTAGTGCTAATTGCTTTATTTGTTGTTCAGAAGAGTTTTTTCAATTTCAATAAATGAACATGTGTAGTTTGTTGTTTTATGTTTTCTTTTTTTTTTAATTAGTTTTTATTGATGCTTTGTGCATTTCATACATTTTTTCCAATTCAGTTCAGGCTTATTTCCCTTTCCCTCCTCCCCTACCCCCACCCCATCCCAGATCATGCATTCTGCTATGTTTTCTATGTCCTCATTGGAGACCTAAGCACTTCTATCACAAACATCTCTGCACATGACTGTCTTCCCTATAAAACATGAAAGTAGTACAAGTGCATATTATCTTTGAACTTAAAATGAAAGCGAGTTTCTATAGGTTTGCTTTTCTCCCCATGGAAGACGCAGTTGTTAATCACATTCAGCTTGTTTGACAGAAGCATCTGGCGAAAGTTACCTTCAGGGTCATTGTTCTAGTCTGTCTTCCATTGCTGTGACAAAACACTGACCGATACCAACTTGGGGAGGAAAGGGTTTATTCAGCTTACATCTCCTGGGTCACAGTTCATCACTTAGGGAACCCAAGGCAGGAACTCAGGGCAGGAACCTGGAGGCAAGAGCTGAAGCACAGGCCATGGAGGAGTGCTGTTCACTGGCTTGCTCCCATGGCTCATGCCCAGCCTGCCTTCTTATACTGTACACAACAACCTGCCCAGGGTGGCACCACTCATTATGGGCTGGGCTCTCCCACACTGCTCGACAATCAAGACAATACTCCACAGATGTGGCCACAGGCCAATTCAATGGAACCAATTCCCCAACTGAGGCTCCTCAACCCAGGTGTGTCAACTTGACACTAAAGCTATCCAGCACAACTGACTGCAATTACTCCCCCAACAGGCTGATTCTGGGAAGCCAGTGGTCATCATAGGCCAATGGTGGCATGTCTGCATTGGTTTCTGAGTTAGAAGTGTGAAGACATTTGTCACTTGTTATTTTTTGGATCAGTATTTCAACATGTCAAACTAAATTGCAGTTAGCAAGAGACAGAGAAAGAGAGAGGGAGGGGAAATAGATAGAGAAGGGGTGGGAGAAGGGAAAGAGAAGGATAGGAAGAGAGGAGAGGAGGGAAAGAAGGACAGAGAGAATCTCCAGAGAATGCTAATATATCGTTAGGAGTACCAGAACACTAGGATGGGAACATGGGTGCCAGAGTAAACTGTGTATTGAAAAGGGAAGTTTTATTAGCAGATGAAAAAAGAATATTTACAGTAGTTTGAATACCAAGTTTATTGGTATTGTAAACTTGAAACAGGGCTTGGTTCTGGCAGGGTGTGAGCTCCAGAAGCCCATCGGAATGCAGAGACACCTAAGACCGGAGGTCCAAGAACCTGCTCTACTAGGCATGGCATTTGGTTATGCTAAAGCAGGCCACCCCTGATTACTCAGGAATCTTCCACCTCGCCCCTCACCCTTTGGAAGCCAGATTCCAGAATCCGACTCACCCCCACTCCCCCTGAATCTCATCCTCACCTTCTCCCTTAAATTCCCAAGCCAGACGCCATTCTGGGCTTGGCTCCGCTCTATCTTTCCCCTGAGCCTAGCCCCGGCTACTCTGAATTAAACTTTGCTCCAAAGAACTCAGACCTCGTGGCTTTTCATTCCGGGGGGAGCGCGCCATAACCTTACATTCTGGTGCCGGTGACTCGGATCGCGCCCCTCGGAGCAGCTTCGGAGTAGCCAGTAAGCCAGATACTGAGCGCAGGCCTCGACAACATCCACCAGTATTCGACCACAGGTACCTTCTCTCCTCTCCTTATCCTGCCCTACTCTATTCCCATGTGACTGTGCGTGAAAGTTGAGTGCGTGTTATGGTTCCACAGCTCTCAGGCTACGGAATCTGATTGGGCCCTAATCCGCGGTTCCGCTGCAAGTCATTTAACCTCATGGGGCACTCATCACATTCGTGATGACCGAGCACGGGGTTTATACGTGTGGCCCTCATGGTAAGACTTCTTAAGTCGCCTCGCTGGCCGGATGGGCACCTGAGTGAGGGGAGATTCTTATCTCCCACCACTACCTTCTGTGTAACCCTGTGTATGTTCTGCCCCTCTAGCTGCCCCCTCTGCCTCGACACTTCCTGTTCTAACTACTCCTCTCTCCGATCCTCTTTTTCCATTCTTTTAGTCTCCCGTTCCGTTCTGTTTTGGATCCCTGAGCCGGCTAAGTCAGGGATTCCCCCAATTTTTCCTTCCAGATTGCTATCTACCAGGACTCTGTGGGACAGACTCTGGACCCGAATTTTGGCTTCCTTGTGATTTTCGGACTGCCGACTTCCAGATATGCAAGCCCCGATTTAGGAGATTCCCACACTGGTACACAGACCTGGGGTCTCTGAGCGCCCCCACCTACATCTAAGGCAGATGTGCCTATAGTCTTGCCTGGGTTATGAGATAAAAAGAATCTACTTTTAACCCTTCTTACAGCACTCTATTCTCTCTCTACTCTCTCTTCTTCTCCTCTCCCTCTCTCTCTCTCCTCCTCTCCTCTCTTCTCCCTCTTCCTCATCCTCTGACTCCTCAATATGGGAGCCTCACATCTAAAACAGAGGCCCTGGGCCTCACACCCTTGGAGTGTCTCCTACACTTTTAAGTACCTTAGATCTCCAACATTCTCAGCTTTGAGAGACTTCCTGCCAGGCTCTGGTAAATGGTCAGGAGATGCTTTGTATGTACAGGCATTCTTTGCCCTTCACTCACGTCCCTCTCTCTATTCCTTTAAGACTCCTGTCCCCCTCCCTATACACTAGCCAGAACTCACACCTCTGCTTTTGACATTGGTGGCCGACCTAGGCTTCTCCTCTTGGTGTGGTGCCTCTCCTCTCTCCTCTGTCGTTTTCTCTGTCCCCATCCCACCCCTTTCTCTCTGCCCCCTGCCACTGCTGTGCTGCTCCCACCACGTGTCTACAGGCGGCTCACGCTGGCTGTCCCACGTGAGAAGTAAAGTCATGCTCCTAGCAGTGACCTATGCCTTCTGTGACCTTTGTTTTGCTTTTTACTTACTTAATATTATTGATGCCATGACTTTTGCAACCCCTGTAACTTGCCAAGCCGATATCTTCTACTCTCCTCTCCTCATCTCTCTCTCTCTCGCTCATCTTTCCTCATCTCTCTCCCTCTCCACTTCATTCCCCTAAGCCTCCGTCCTTCTCCTCGCTTCTCTCAGCATTGCCCCTCATTGTTTTGAATCCACAGAGCTTGAACTGGGTTCCCGTGCAAAGGCGGTACTCTCTCTCCTGCTTCCCTCCATCTTTCTTCTCCTCCCTTACTTCTGCCTGTCTACCTCCTCATTCTTCCTTCTTTTAGCCTCCGCTTCTGCTTCACGAGACACTCCAGACCTGGAGCTCTAGACCAGCCCCTTTAGAGGATGTATGCCTCCACTGCCGCTTCCCATTAGAGGATTCGTCCTCCACTCGTTCCTATTCTTCTGAGGCTAAAAAACCTTATTTCCTGTCATACAGCTCTCTCCTCTCCCCAGTTCTGCCGCAACACCTGCCCCCATTTCTGCTGATGATCAACATCAGACCAGTGGCAGGAAGCCTGAATTTACATCAGACCTTGTAAAACTAATACTCATATTCTCTATATTGCTAATTCTCTTTGCAACTTATTAAGCCATATTCTGATCTTTTCACCAAATTTGTTTCTAAATATTTGCTTACAAAACTTTTGCTAAAAATTTTAAGGGATGATTTCAGGATTTTGATCATTTCCATTTCATTGTTTTTTTCCTTTTAAACTCCATTTTATTCAGAAATCCATTTTGTCTGCTTCAGGATACAAGCCCCTGCTGTCTGAGATTAAAAAGTGTGCTGACCACACCCTGCCTCACTAGCATCCAGCATTTCCCTAGGGAGTAATTTTTCACTTGACTGGGATCTTTTGATTTTCACTACTAATTTATTCTCATTAAATTACAGGTAATATGCACAAGCCATCAGATTTTCCTGCTTCCCAGTCCACCATCCTTCGCAGGTGTACAAGAACAGGCTGTGCTGCAAAGCACAGTAAAACATACAGTCTATTTTCCACCTAAGCAAATGTCTTAAACTCTAAGTGATTCTTTGTAAATGTTGATAATTGTCTACAGCCCTGGACAAGGAAGGACAACTTTAGATAAAGGGGATTTTCCCACTGTCCAGAGTTAATGGATACAGTTAGGTCATGTGTCTGTCCAAACCTGTCTGTGTGTTATAACCATTTGTCATAACCGTTCTTCAATGTGTCTTTCTAACTGTCATTGTCCATGTTCTTGTGTTTTTTGTCAAAACAAAGTGGCACTTCAAACTTGTTTTATTCTATGTTGCACATAAATAAACAAAAATTTAAATTAAGTTTACTTTTGGCATGCCTCTAAATTTTTTTTCAAAGGCCTGATTTGAACCCGGGTTCCTAGGTTTCTACCCTGTTTATCTGAAGGTTTTATTTCTTTGTCCAAATTATTTTTTCACAGGTTATTACAACTAAAATTTCTCTTCCAGTTTTTTTCTTGTTTCCAGACAGTCTGAAGACCTGATTTTTTGACCCTTATGGGTTCACTAACACTTTTTTTTCTCTCCTGTGCTATGCCACCATCCTTCTGACCAGAGACCACTTTTAAAAAAATCCTGGATTCATTCATACTCTGGTACTTGGACAGTGACACATTGCTTCCCCTGCAATCCCTTCCCTCAAATAAAATAGCATAAGTACCTTTGATATTGTCAGTTTCTTTAATTATTATATATAATTACTGTTTTCCATCACTTATTAAAGTATTTCAATAAGATCATAGTTTTAAAAGCAAAGGTACAAGATGTCATCTTAGCCTTGGCAGCACAATTAATCAAGGCTGCATGTTTTTAAATAATATTTCTAAAGGTGTTTTTGCAATGCATATGATGGTTCAATACAACTGCTAAGATAAAAATCTCTTAAAAAAATGTGTGCTAAATGTGTATGTATACATATTAAGACTATCTGTATGATTACAATGCATGTGCCTTTGCTCTAGCACAACCTTTACACAAGTGTCATCGCCAAATGTATTTATTAGAACCTTATTTATTGAGTGTATGCATGAAGTACTTGTTCACTTTTAATAATTCTATATATGTAATTATGACATATACAAGAATTGTGTTCCACACTACCAGGTACTATATACCTCGTTACACCTGAAGTGAAACAGATAATATAGTTACCCATATACTAAAATTGTTTTGTATATCTGTTATACTTTGCACATGTTACTTTTAATATCTTTGGGAAAAATTAGGTTTTACTTCGGTGACCACACAGACAGTGCTAATGTAACCAATTTGGGTGAGCCCTAAGTATTATCTGCCTGCTGTGGTATGTGACAATGCCCCCCCTTTTTCCTTTTCAAAGCTATAATTCAAATCTGGGGACAAGTGACATGGCCTTCATTTGAGAAGGTACTGTTTTTAACCCCTTTATTTATCTTGGGTTTGTTTCATGGCTATGTTGTTAGAAACTTTTGCCTTGCATGGTTTAAACTCATTGTACTTTGAGTACCTAAGTGACCTCATACCTTAAAGAACAAATTGTAGGACTTACTGCATAGGTTTAATGTCAACATGATACACCTGAGCTGAGAAACCTCAATAATTGCCATTAATTGGACTGGCCTGTGCCCATTGTGGGCCATGCCATTCTTGGCCAGATATTGTGTACAATAGGCGCTAGCAACAATACAAGCCATAATAGCATCCTCTTTCCTAGCCTGTGCTGCAGCCACTACCGGCCCCTCCTACCATGAGCTTTTTTTATTGCTATTTTTGCCCAGCAATTAAGACTTTTATTACAGTGCTTAAGTCAATGTTCAAGTTTTACTTAGGAGTTGTATGGTAATGTACCAAATTATTCAAATCCTCTTGGAGGTTTAGCAACCACACTTCAAGCTCAATCTGATTTGGCAAGAGGGATTTGCTGTGGACAATATTTTGGCCCCCACCTCTGAGGTCGACTTGGGTCCTAGGGTCCTGCATCCCAACTTTGTGCATGTCCTGTGACAGCGAGTCACCAGTCATCCCGAGCCAGGGAAGTCTTGGAGATTCACTTAAAAGGACTTCATCGTGCCAGTGTCCAGTCAAAGGTGAGAAAAGTCCATATAGAGGAGAGACTCCTCATGCTTCAAAGGGAAGCTCTGGTCAGCAAGCCTGACCCTGTCCTCACATAGATTGGAACTGGTGAAGAGAGCCAGGCAGCAAGGCCTAAGTGACCCGTTAAGGACCAGAACCTCAACTGGCTTAACACCAAAACAAACTTCATTTATCTGAGCTAACTGTGTGGTTTTAAACACCCCAAACAGGGAAACTGTAATCCTAAAAAAGAGATAACGAAATAGGTATATATCAGAGAAATAGGTTGAGAGATCTACTGGTGTCATGTTAGAAAATTCTCAGAGATAGATGACAAATCTAATGTGCCATGCCAGAAAATACCACCATTTTATATTCTCATGGTTATGCTCTCATTCTGGAGCCCTGGTGTATTAAAGCTGGCCACTCATCTCAGAGCTCTGTGTACTAAAAATTTTTCCAATTCCTCAAACCTGTTAAGTCCCTCTCATCTGACCCTAGACAGGGACCCTCCAATTGCTGATGACTCCTGTAGCCCCTGTTGGTCCCTGCAACTGGTATACTCATGTTAAAGCTCAACCAGCTTGTCCTTCAGTTGCAGAGAAAACACCCACTAAAAGTACTGGCACATATCAATCTGGACCAAACGCCATGGGCAAGTACACGCAAAGCAGCCAAATGTGGAAACTCAGACTTCTAACCCCATGCCTGACAGCTGTTCCTCCAGAACTTTCCCTTCAGCTGAAGCTCAGACAGCCTCTATAGAACAGCGATGCGTTGAGTAGCCAAGAATAAGACACCTACACGAGCCAAAACTGCCCTACAGGATGCTTGTTATCTAACGCCACTGTCCAGGTCTCCTCTACCTCACCCTTCAAGCAGATTCAGATCGAATTGCTAACCCCCCCTGAATCTCATCCCCACCTTCTCCCTTAAATTCCCCAAGCCAGACGCTTCTGGCTTGGCTCCCTCTATTTTCCCCTGAAGCCTAGCCCCGGCTACTCATGAATTAAACTTTGCTCCGAAGAAACTCAGACCTCGTGGCTTTTCAATTCCAGGGGGAAGCGTGCCATAACCTTACAGGTTCCAGCTCACAGTGGTGGTTCCAATGCTGGGTATGCCTTCTAGTAATAATATCTTGTCTGAACTTACTTGTTCTCTAAGAATGAACAGATAAACTTTGTTACAAAGATCTGTGCACATCTGAGCAGAGTACAAGGCACGTGTAGCGGGAGAAAAAATGTGCTGTGGTGGTTTTACATTCTTGAAAAGGCTGGCCAGGCAGACACACAGTGCCCTCTTCTCAACTTCCCAGTTCTAATGTGATCACACTCTAACAAGAAAGATTTCAGCTCTGCATGAGGAACTCTAACAAATCTTCGTCAGTGGACATTTTAGTGTCATGGATCTTATTAGACCAGATCAAACTGCATTTCTGAGAAAAATTACTTGTTCATTTAAATTATTTTGACCATGAGTAAAAATCTAAATGAATCATAATGTCAGGCTGACTAGTTTTTATTATGTTGATAAGGAATTAAATCTTTAAAATGTACAACACAGGTCCTGGGTCTCCTTTTCCACTGGCGAAATTGTCCAAAGCAGTTGTTCCAGTCCAAGGATGAAGTTGAGGAAAAATTAAAAGCAGGTCACAAGCTTTTGCAAGTTGATAAAAACTAGTAAAGTCAACTTGAAAACAAACTAAAAATAAGAAATTAAACATAACAGCATATCTCAGAAATACTGAAAAGAAAACACAGGAAACTAGACAAGCTGTAAAAACATGCTGTTTAAGAAACCCATTCCAGGGCGCAGAGCTGCTGAGAGATGCTCAGCAGTTAAGAGCACCGACTGCTCTTGAGAGGACTCAGGTTCGTTCCAGCAGCCCACATGCAGCTAAGAACCACTTTTTTTATTTTATTTATTATTTATGTGTATGAATGTACTGATCTGCATGTAGTTTGTGCACCCTGTCGTGCAATGCCCGGAGGTCAGAAGAGGGTCTCGATTCCTGGAACTGGAGTTCTCCTGGATTGGAATTACAGGAGGTTCTCGAGCCCTGTGGGTTCTGGGGATCAAAACCCGGGTCCTCTGCAAGAGCAGTCGGTGCTCTTAACTGCAGGCCATCTCTCCAGCCTCACTAAAAACCATCTTTAACTCCATTTCCAGGGGAATCTGACACCCTCTTCTGACCTCTGCAGCATTGCACAACACGGGGCACAAACCTACATGCAGACAGACATTCATAAATAAATAAATAAATAAATAAATTTAAAGAGAATTTAAAAAAAAAAAGGAAACCCATTCCATTGGAGGACCCAAAGCACAAAAGATCAGTGAGCCAGTTCATGCCAAGAAACAAAAACACAAGAGTGGAATAGATAAATATGAAAAATACCAAGGACTCTGCAAACCGCACTGGAGAAGGAGCTGATTCATTTGCTTCCTATCAAGGCTAAAAGTGACACAATCCCACATTCTATGGAGAAGCCAGGTACTGACACTAAAGATGATCAAGAAGAGATGGGACTTGAGGAAGGCATAATTCAAAGTACTACATAGAGTTCAGAGCAAAAGAGCGGTATTCTCTGTGCCTTAAGAAAAAAATATTGTTTCTTTAAGGAAAAAATGACATCTTTTAGGAAAAAACATCCTCCAATTCAATGATTGTATGTATGTATGTATTTATAATATTTATTTTTATATATAACTATATATGTATATATACTCTAAAAATAAAAAAAAAAAAGAACTGAAAAACTCTGACAGATCAGAAAAAGATACAAGACATATGCAGAATGCACATCTGGTGGGGGGGCAGCATGGGGACAAATAAGGGAAGGTGTTATTGGATTGAGAAATGATGTTGACCTACGAAAAGTTTAATAACAATAAAACATAATAAAATATAATAGAAAAAATATTGTTGAAAATCCCATTCAAGAGCCTCACAATGGAAGAGCATTTGATTGAAAGAAGAAAAAAACTACAGGAAAAGAAAATGCAAATTTCAGTCTTGGCATTGGCCATATTATCAGATCCGGAAAGTAATAGGACCTGAACTCTGAACTGTTTCTCATTTCCAGGCAAAATCTGATATGGTACTTATTTTGGTAACTCTAAAAGTAATCAAAAAACTGAAAGAATTGTGTTCCACGCTGATGGACCAGGATCCTAATTCGGCTGTTACTGTCCAGAAGTTGGTGGTAGTTCCCTAGTAGAGCTATTTAAGGACATCACACCTTCTTAAAAATCCGACCCCTAACTGAAGCAGAAAAATCTACCAAGATCCGCAAAGAAACCCAGAAGTTAAGAGAATCTGAAGAAGGCCTGGTTAGCCAATACAAATTTTATTTGGAAAATCTGGAGCACATGGTTAAACACTGGAAGCAAAGAAAGCTGAAGAAAAGTAATGTAGTATCCTTAAAGGCGTACAGAGGCCTGACAAAAGTGCCTGTGAAGAGCCTGTGTCAGCTGTTGGTGGCCCCGCCTCATTTTAACTTTCACAACAACATCATTGTATTGATTGTCCCTCTAATGAATGATGTGTCAAAATCAATATCAGAAATGTGTTGTGAGGCAGTAAAGAAATATTTTAAAAAGATAAATTAGGCCAAGCTTCTCTTGGGGTCATTGAAGTGATTTCTGGTTTTGTGAAGGGCAGAAATTATGAAGTTAGGCCAGAGATGTTAAGAAACTTTTTTTTTGTCTTTTTGAGACAGGGTCTACCCTTTAGTCCTAGCCAGCCTTGAACTCACAGAGATCCTCCTACCTCTGCCTCCGGAGTGCCAGGATTAAAGGCGTGGACCACCACGCCCGGCTGTTAAAAACATTTTTCTGCCTGTGAATCAAAGACATAGAACTGAAAAAAGATACAAAGGACATTAATAAGCCAAAAAAGTTCATGAATTTCAAGGAAAATAGAAAAACACTATCAAGAATGCAAAGAAAGTGGAAGAAAGCAGAAGAGAAACTGCAGTGAGACCCTGGGGAGGCAGAAGCTTTGGAGAGTACTGAAAAACCTTAAACTGCACACAGAGACTCTGAATATTGTTTTTGTACTTACTTCAGAATATTGAAGAAGGCCCAGAAGGCCTCTTCTGCCAGCAGTTCTTGAAGGTCTTGCCAAGTTTGCTCACCTTATAAATGTGGAGTTTTTTGATGATTTATTAGTAGTTCTTCATACCCTCACTGAGTCTGGTGACAAGCTATCAAGAAAGTCTTCACTGTGTCCAAACTGCTTTTCATATTTTGTCTGGACAAAGTGATGTTCTAAATATTGATCCAATGAAATTCTATACACATCTCTACAAAACACTGTTCAAATTACATGCAGATGCCACCAATGAAGGTGTTGAGATCATGCCTCAGTGCCTTGATGTCACGCTAACCAAGTGCAGAAAGCAGGTTTCTCATCAAAAAGTCCTTGTCTTCATCAAGCACCTTTGTACACTTGCCCTGCAGGTTCTATCAAATTCAAGCATTGGCATTTTAGCTACTACCAGAATACTAATGCATACTTTTCCAAGGAAAGATCTGTTGCTTGATAATGACTCTCCGGGAAGTGGAGTTTTCCTCCCTGAACTTGATGAGCCGAGTATCGCAAAGCACAGAGCACTGCTCTCTGGGAGCTGCACGTGCTAAGGAGACGTTACCACCCCACAGTGCACAGATTTGCAGCACTGAATTCAGAGCTCGGAAGGCTCTGAAGCTCTCAAACCTCAGTTGAGTTGAAGGTCTGTAGTGGAACATTTTGAGAACTACAGCATGGCAGCAATGATATTCAACCCTCCTGCTGAACCTTCAAACTCCACAAAGAAGGATAAAGCTTTACAAGGGGACTCATTTTTGAGTGAAGATTTAAATCAACTAATCAAAAACTACTGCAATGAAGTTGCTACTGAGAAACCCACAGATTTTACTAAATGTTTGAGAAACATCTCTACGGTAAAGAAAAAGTCAGCATACTGTCTTAACATGCACTCCTGTGTGTGTTCATGTGCATGTGCGTGCACATGCATGCATAGATACACATGTGATATGTTAACTTGGGCCTTCCTGTAGTTTAGGCTGGCCTGGAACTCACTATGTAGCCCAGAGTCCTCTCAAACTCATGATTCTCCTGTCTTCCAAGTGCTGGGAGTACAGGTGTGTGTCCCGATGCCTGGCCTCACCAAAGACTATTTGTTAAATTATAACTAAATATACACATTTTTTAAATTGGCAGCATCATTTAAAAAGAAGCATCCATACGAAGAGTAAGTTCTTCCCCTTATAACTAAGTTATTACAGCACCATAGATGAAAAAAATAAAATAGATTTTTGAAGACTTTTGAGAAAAATTCTAGCTTGAAATCACACTCAGGATCACTGACTGCTGTTGGAATGACACACTAAGAAGTAAGGGATTGTGGCCTTTTAAAAGGAATGAGTGTTTATTATGGCTAGTTTTGAAAAAAGTTTGAACGAAATTCTAGAATCTTTGAAGTTTAGGTTATTTTCTTACTAAAAGGTGATGAGGAAAGAATTGTGGGCTGGCAAGAAAACCAAACCAAATCCAAGATTGCCATTCTGGTTTAGAGACACAGGGTTCTTGACAAACTGACAAAGTTCCCTTTTCCATTACAAATAAAATGTACATTATGGACATACTTATAAAGTAGTATTTTACATAATAGCTGTTGCTAATATTATAAGAACTGTCTATGAAATGTGTACATATTTTCTGCTGTTAATAGTTGAATAAAAATTGTTCTTTTACTAAATAAAAAAATAAAATAAACTGTATAATATATCCTTTGAAGGTTTCACGTGGGTAGTGTTTGACACAGCCTATTCTCCCATTGTTCTAGGGCTGAGAGAAGATAAGAAAATTTCCTCTGGGATTTTTTTTCAGTTGCTTTTCCTGTCTTCTCTCAGTTCTATTTTTAATTTGAGTATTCTATTTCTAGCCCTGTTTCAATATGTACTTATTCCCCATGACCTAAAGAAATTTTTAGAAATGTAATTATATTCAAAAACTACAAAATTTAAATATATATTCACAAATATACAAATTAAATATAAAAAAATAACCAGAGTATTTTTGGGGGGTGCTGGGATCAAGCCCAGGGCTTTGGGTATATTTGGCCTTTCTCTATCACAGAGCTATCCTTTTAGTCAATTTAATCAATTTTGAAAATTGTTTTCTTTCAAAATCTAAGCAATTAAAACTAAATTTGAATGATGAGTATAATCAATCTAAGGTTTTAAATCTAATTTATTAAAGTTAAACTACAATCTTTACTACCTATAAAATTTAGTTCATTGAATTTGGCTCTAGATAGAGAATTATCCTTTCACAGTTCCTATACCTATCAGTCAATTAAAAAAGGGTAGTTATACCTGTTTTATAAGAAATTACCACTATAACAGTTCGCTCTAATTTACAGTTAGGGAATGATTTCATTACCATCATGTTTTTCTTTTTCCTATAAAGGGGAGAGGTAAGAGGTTTCTCAGTATCTGGAAGGTAAACTTCGTTAGGGCCCATTATGAACAGTTAACCCAAATTCAATAGTAAAGTCTTTATAAGCTGTGTAATTAAGCAAAATATATTAGTACAAGAAAGCTCTGGCATCAACAATAAATTATTCTGCCTAGGAGATGTTGGCTAGGGGATTCAAACCCCCCCAAATTATAAAGGCCTTTTGCCTATAAGTGGGATATATGCAAGGAGAAAGGCAGTAAGCCCCTGTTGTCAAAGACCTGGTGTGAGCATGAAAAAATGTTATGAGTCATCACTTGCTAATGTACAACTGGCCTCTGAAATGCCAGAGAGCATTACCAAAGGCCACTAAAGCAATACAGCAAAATATTGGTCTCCCTGAGATAAGCAAGACTCCTGCATCAGTATCAGCTACACCTCAACTGCCTGGAGATACTGTGCAACAGTGGCGGCCAAGTTTCTATATATATCCCAAATCTAATTGGCTATTAGCTCTCTCCTTGGAGGAATAGCTCACAGAGGATGCCACAAGTTTATGTCCTGTAGTGGTTAGGAGATGTTATAAGCCACAATAAGAAATTGTCACCCTTTATAGAGAAACCACAGTTTGTAGATTAGCATACCATCCAAGCATCTGTGTCTATGCTCACAGCTTAGCTTGCCATAATAACTAGTACTGCTTAAATGCCTGTACATCCAATTGCTTGTGCCTTATTAGTATGACTAAAAAGGTATCACTGGAAAAGCTGTCAACCCATGAAGGGAAACAACCTGAACAGACGAGAGTCCAAAATGACAACTCCAAAGAAAGTAGACTGTTTTTTTCTCACCTACTTGTGCCCCTTTCCTGAAGCCCAGGGAACAAATTGCAGAAGAGGAGGCATGTTACAATGTAAGGGCTGTGGAGAGATAGGAGTGAATCATGAGACTACAGCAATATAGTCTGGACTCCTAATTGAATAACATGCCTATGCATACAAGCTTCTCCAACTGGACTATGGGAACCTTGGGTTGTTCAAAATTTGGACATAGATACTTGCAAAATGCACCAATTACCTAATTGTATGGCAAACTGAGTAACATCAATGTTATCTGAAAACAACTGTGCTATTATATTGTAGAATCCCTTAAAAATAAAGAAAAAAATTAGTTCAAACCTGTTAATATGTTCATAAAGGTAAATCAGTATCTATCTAATTACCAGTGGAAAAAATCTGCATCATACTTGGAACATATCATGGTCAAGTATACTACGAATATGAGTATTGTGAGCTTTAGAATGAGATGAACTGTCTCAAGCTTCCTAGCCACCGTGCACAGCTGCAGCAAGCTTCATACTGACACATGGAGTCCTTTTAAGGCTACCTTCCTATTCCGTGGTTATCATTTTCAGACCATGGATTGGTTTATGAACAGAAGCAAATTAAAATATCCAGCAATTCTGTAAGATATTACTTTATGAAAGTTTGTGGTTTCCCTTCTGCTGATTTCCCATAGGTCAAATCCTCCCTGAGCTCCCTGGGATATCATGGGTATAACCCACAAATCTCAGCAGTATTTAGAAAATGTCACTTTGTGTTTTGAGGACAAAGAACCAAAGAGAAAGCCTTTCCTGGAGCAGGAATAAAGGGGTCCATGGCAGCAGATGTGAATGGACTATGGGCACCATGCCACAATGAGCACAGAAACCTAGGGATACAAGCACGCCCCAGGTGCCCAGGGTTGAATGATGCAGTTATTGTCTACCAAGCTCTTGCAATGCTCTCTACTGTGCCCCAAAGTTCCAAACCCCACTTCCCTTCTTTCAGTTTATCTAACTGCCTCTTTTCCTGACTTAGACTTCATACTTCTCCTTGGAGCTTGTTTTATTCACTGCCTCCTCACTCTGTGGGGGCCAATTCAAATGCCACCTTCTCACACCGCCTGGCCTTCAGCTCTTCTATGGGGCCCTCTTCTGCAGTTTGCCCTCACCACTTCTGTACTGGATATCTCAGACCTGCACTATCTGCTGCTGCTTTGTTAGTCCTGTTCCCCTTTTGACTGTAAAGCCACAGGGAAGGCCGTGGAACTCACAGAGTAGCACAAAACAAATGCATGCATCCCATGATACTGGAGGAAAAGAGACTGGAAAATCCTCCACAGGCAGGAGTTATTACAGATAAGTTCTCCACTTAAAAATACTCCTTGAGGTGGCTTTTCATTAGTTTGTCATGTTTTTTTTTTTTTTTTTTTTTTTTT
>VZQC01006659.1:18605-51520 GCA_009823505.1 Rhizomys pruinosus
CCGTCTTTTTTTTTTTTGGTCTTTTCGAGACAGGGTCTCCCTGTAGCCCCAGCTGTCGTGGAACTCGCTCTGTAGACCAGGCCAGCCTTGAACTCACAAAGATCCACCTGCCTCTGCCTCCCAAGTGCTAGGATTAAAGGCGTGCGCCACCACGCCCGGCTAGTTTGTCATGTTTTAATAGCTACTATGCTGCAAGAAACTAAAAGAGAGGGAAAGGGAAACCAATAACAGCACAAAATTATATTGTTCTGTTAATTACAGTGATAATTATAGTGTCCTGAATGTCAAATGAACTAAGTTCCCACCCAGTCCAATTTCCTAGACAGATGTCTGAGACTTTAATTTAACCTGGGTCTCTACTCTCTGCTGAAAAATATCTTGCTTGGTGACAGATGAATTAGCTAGGTGACATGTGCATGGGGGTTCAAATAGCTACCGAATAAAGCCAGCCAAATTCAGCCATTTCCAAAGGCTCTTCATGTGGTACCACCTGAGGGTCTGTGCAAGACTTCACATACACATCTCAAACTTCTCTACAGTCTTGGAGGTATTTTTCTCTAGAAAATGGACAAAGTCAAATTTCTTCAATGGTCTCTTAGAATTACTCTGGCTGGTATTCCTACTTTATAAAGATAGATTGCAATTCACGACTCCTCATCAGCACTCTCTTGCTCTTGATAACTATAAGACATAAGTACATACACATACCCACAGTTCTGCAACCAGCTACAAACCAGAAATTCTTGAAAATGTAAACAGGTTTGTTTCTTACATTGTTACTGTATTGTTTAGGAAATGCATTTACATTGCATTGGGTATCATAACTGATAGAGAAGATTTAGAGTGTTCAGGAGAGTGAACGCACACAAGTTACATGCAAATACTATGCCACTTTTTGAAGGGACTCAAGCATCTTTGGATTCAGGTATCTGAAGGGCTCCTCAAATCAATCCCTGTGCTTCCACAGATAAGAGTTGATTTTTAAGTTTTAAGTTTGATTTCCTAGCTCAGTTCTACACTCCACCAAGTGATTGCTCAAACAAGATGATGGACCAGCACAAAGGAACAAGGGAGTTAGTACAGTTCAAAGTCAGCACAGCTTACTGAGCTTGATGAAAGTGTGGCAATAGCATCTTGTTCTAAACACAAATAATGTTTAGCTCATACTTCAGAGCACACAAATCAAATGAATTCCTCCATTAGAAATTTTTCACAGAGTATGAGACAAATGCACATGGACTTACTCCTAGATCCAAATGAAAACAGCTGTATGACAAAGTGCTTGAACTTTCTAACTTTGTGTAACACTGGTGCATTGTAATAAGATTTGGGTCACTTTCAATTTGAATAGTATGTGGTTGATAAAGCACTTTCTCTTCTACAAATGGATTTGGAGCACTGCAGACTTCAGCATTTAATGTCTGTGATGAATCCTGCCAGAGCAGTGGATGACCCTGGGGTCTGGGCCATGCTTTGCAGTTTGCCCTCTCGCTACACACTTGGGTGCCTAGGCGCACTGAAAACTCCTGTTTCCAAACAACATTCACTGCTACTTGGTGGAAAATAATTTAAAGTCTTCAGTAATAATTCCTGTAGGAGAGACATCAGTTGCTATTCAGAAACGGCAGCGTTCTGGCAGGCCTCTGAGCACTGCTAGAATATGAGATGAGGAGCATCTCCTCTGGGCTAAGAGCACAGTGCCTGCCACTTTCTACCCAGTGGCTTTGGTTTTACTTATCATAAAGTGGGATGAGAAATAATTCTTATGACAAGAGGCACCTGTAAGGAGTGAGGCTTCCTACATATCAAGTGCTCAGTAAATATCAGTCAGTATTTTTATTATATGATTAAATATTTTATATAATAAATTATTTTATAAAATAATTTTTTATTTTATTTATTTTTGTATGTGTATGAATGTACTGTCTGCATGTAGGTTTGTGCACTCATGTGCAATGCTGTGGAGGTCAGAAGAGGGTCTCGGATTCCCCTGGAACTGGAGTTCTCCTGGAACTGGAGTTACAGATGGCTCTTAGCTGCCATGTGGGTGCTGGGGATCAAACCCAGGTCCTCTACAAGAGCAGTCGGTACTCTTAACCACTAGGCTATCTCTCCAGCCCTAAAATAAATTCTTTTATGATTAAATATTAATCATATACTACACGGTATTTATATATGTGAATGCATATGTAAAAATACATATATTTATTTTGTATGGATATTTTCAATGAAGATTTAAATTTAGATTTAAAGCTAGCTAACTAGGCCATGTCGATCTCCACTGTGCTTGCTTCTGCATCTGAAGACCCTGCCACTTTCATACCTAAACCACTGCCACTTACTTCAGTGTCTCATAGTTTACTGGCTACACAGAAGTTTCTCCAAAACTTCTCATCAAAAGAAAATTAATCAGATTCCAGAAAATTTCACCTAACTCAAATCTCATCTCCTGGCACATTAAAGTTTCTTCTACACCTAACGTCTCTGATGCAGTGATGGGTGCACACCTTTAAGCTGTACTAATTTTGTAAGCTTTGACAGGTTTGTGTGCTCCACAAGGCAAGCAGGAAGAAGAAACTAAGAACAGGGGAGCTTAAAGCAATTTCTGAAAGAAACACAAACACCTAGGGCTCTGCTATTAAAAATACAGCTTCTGGGACTAGAGAGGTGGCTTAGAAGTTAAGAGCACTGGCTGTTCTTGCGGAGGACCTGTATTTAATTCCCAGCACCCATATGGCAGCTAACAACCATCTTAACCCCAGTTCCAGGGGAATCTGATGCCTTCTTTTGATTCTGTGGGCACTGCACAGCACAAGTGCACTTACACATACTGGCAATACACTTATACAAATAGAGTGAGAATAATATTTTTTTTAATTTATCCCAGCACTCAGGAGGCAGAGGCAGGCAGATCTCTGTGAGCTCAAGCCCAGCCTGGTCTACAAAGCAAGTCCCAGGCCAACTGGAGTTACAGGGAGACCCTGTCTCAAAAATACCAATAATAATAATAATAATAATAACAATAATAATAATTTAAAGTCCAACCTTGGGGCTGAGGGTATATAGCTCAACGATAGAGTGCTTTACATGTGCTTACTTCACATATGAAATCCTAGTTCAATTCCCAGAACCACAAAGAAGTTCAATTTTCATACATTTTCAAAGTCATCTGTCCACTGAATAAAATGAGTTAGAAGAAGTTAAAGAGATAATCCATCCCCTCGGCTCATGCTCAAATGAGAAAATGAAGGGTGAGAGAAAACTGCCAGGAGAACAGCTTTATACACAGAATTGACACCCAGATGTGTAATTCAGCACTGCCATAGTGGTACAACCATGACCACAATCTAATTTTAGAACATTTTATCACCCCCAAAGAAGTCAGTGTTCTCTAGCAGTCATCTCCAGAGAAATCAGTGTTTTCTAGCAGTCATCCCCAAAGAAGTCAGTGTTCTCTAGCAGTCATCCCCAAAAGAAGTCAGTGCTCTCTAGCAGTCATCCCCAAAAGAAGTCAGTGCTCTCTAGCAGTCATCCCCAAAATAAGTCAGTGTTCTCTTGCAGTCATCCCCCAAAGAAGTCAGTGTTCTCTAGCAGTCATCACCACTCTGTTATTCTAGCCTTGTACTTTTTCTAAGGATGAATAAACACAATCATACAGAGTGTGGAGGTTTGTTACTGGCTTCTTTCACTTAGCAAATGTTTTCAACTGTTGCCTACATTGTTGAATGAGTCAGCGCTCCACTCGATCTTTATCATCCAATGCTACTCTAGTCCCTCCTCTTTGGTAGTTTGTGAAGAATTATTAGGCCAGGCATGGCTATACACACACCTATAAACCTAGCTCTCAAGAGGCAGAGATAGGAGGATCAGGAGTTTAAGGATAGCATTGATTACATGAAACTCTGTCTTGAAAAGACAGAAAGGAAAAGAGGAAGGAAGGAAGGAAGGAAGGAAGGAAGGAAGGAAGGAAGGAAGGAAGGAAGGAAGGAAGGAAGGAAGGTTAATCATTTTTTTTTTTTTGAGACAGGGTATCCTCGGAGACCAGGCTGGCCTTGAACTCACAGAGATCCACCCGCCTCTGCCTCCAGAGTGCTGGAATTAAAGGAGTGTGCTACCATGCCTGGCTGTTAATAATTTAAATGTGTAGTAGAAATCACCAACAAAACCACCTGAGCCTAGAGCATATGAATTTTTTTTCAGTGCTTTGAACCAATAACCAGAGACCTCATACAGGCTACATATGTACTCTGCCATTGAGCATACCCTGGCCTTTACACATGTTTAAATTCTTGTTCTGGCCAGGCGTGGTGGTGCACACCTTTAATCCTAGCACTTGGGAAGCAGAGGCACGCAGATCTCTGTGAGTTCGAGGCCAGCCTGGTCTACAGAGTGAGTTCCAGGACAGCCAGAGCTACAGGGAGACCCTGTCTCAAAAAGACCAAAAAAAAAAATTCTTGTTCTGTTTTAGAAATTTCTGTCTTTCTAATTTGGTCAAAGTATTTGTCAAAGGTGGAAGAGAAACGATGTACCCTTTATTATCCCTGGCTAGTAATGTGACTCTTCTCTATTTTTATCCTGGTTACTCTAACTACTGTACCTGTCAATTTTGCTAATTTTTCAAAAAGAATAAACTTTGTATCCTCTTATTTGGTTCTGTCTTTGTGAAGCAGGATGCAAGGAATTTATTAGAAATGAAGAGAGGTGGGGCTGGAGAGATGGCTCAGCAGTTAAGAGCACCAACTGCTCTTGCGGAGGACCTAGGTTCAATTCCCAGCTCACACATGGCAGCTAAGAACCATCTTTAAGCTGGGCATGGTGGTTTAATCCTAGTGCTAGGGAGGCAGAGGCAGGAGGATCTCTGTGAGTTCAAGGCCAGCCTGGTCTACAGAGTGAGTTCCAGGACGGCTGGGGCTACAGGGAGACCCTTCTCGAAAAGACTGAAAAAAAAAAAAAAAAACAGATCAAATTTGTTGAAAGCTGTTCCTTTGGAAATAACCATAAAATTCAATACACTGAAACATCTAGCAACAGACTTTAATGAAATCACATAGGCACTGGGCAATTCTAAGGTAGAACTTGGGGGAATGAAAAGAAATAAAGAGAAAACTAAAATCAGAATATCTCCAAATAAACCTACCTGATGAAGTGACTGATGAATATAAATGTGATGTCTTTAAAAACTTCATGACATAGAAGAATGACTGGTGGAAAAGGACAAGAATTAATTATATATTTTATGTGTATGAGTATTTTGCCTGCATATATGCAAGTGCACCAGGTTTAATTCCCAGAACCCACCTGGAGCTAACAACCATCTGTAACTCCAAGTTCAGGGGCTCCAAATGCCCTTCCCAGGGCATTGCACAACATGGTGCACTTACATACATGTAGGCAATACAACTATCTGTGCTCCAATGCCTTCTTCTGACCTCCAAGGGCATTGCACAACATGGGTGCAGTTACGTACACGCAGGTAAAATACTCATGTACATAAAAAATAGAAATAAAATATTGTTTTAAAAAAGAAAGAAAAAGCTCACAAAGGATCAGCAAGCATTCCTAAGTGACTGGACATCAAAAGGTTTTAGAGTGCTGGATAGAGAAAGATAGGAAACATCTGCTCAGCTTGCGCTGCTAGTGGAAACAAACGGCTTCAAGTGGAGAAAACACAACCTGCTCGTGATGACGGCTGTGGTGCAGTGGGACCAAAGAAAGAGCAAGAAGGATACAGAACCAAAGTGGGGTGGGGGGAGGCCACAGCTTAGACAGGGTTTTTACTCTCGTTTAGATTTTAAGCTGCTTTCTGTCTTGGAGGCTTTTTAAAAATATTTATATTTATTTATTTTATAATTATGAATATTTTTCCTGCACATCTGTCTGTGCACCCATGCCCTGTAATGCCCACAGAAGACAGAAGAGAGGGCTGGATGCTGGGGAACTGAAGTTATGGATGGTTGTTAGCTGCCATGGGGGTACTGAGAACTGAACCTGGATCCTCTCCAAGAGCAGCTAGTGCTCTTAACCACTGAGCCATCTTGACAGCCCCTGTCTTGGAGGCTTTTAAAAGAGAAAACCAAATTAGATCTATTTCAATGTCCATATGTATAAATGGAAAAATTGTTTAGCTTGTTTTATGTTATTAAGCAAATGAAAAGCGTTTAAATGTATAGTTCTGTTTATGTTCAGAGGATCCAATAACAAAGGGAAGATTCTTCCTCTTGACTTTGTTATATGTGAGTTATTGATACAAATGTTCTCTTTGGGGTGTTATTGGTAGGGAATCTTAGGATGAGGATCCTCGTGGGAGGCCATTTCATCATGGATGTGCCCTTCCATGAGCAGAAACCTCATAAAACAAAGGGCCCAAATAAACCTTTCTCCCCATAAGCTAATTATGTCAGGAATGTTGATAGTAATAAAAAACTGTCTAACCTACAGTGTACTTTACTCACACTAAGAAGAATGTGAGTGTGTGGAATCTTCTCTATTATCATCTCTGTTTAAGCTGCTTTTCAAGTTTTCTATTCCTTGATCTTCTACTTTTCTATCCCTGATTGAAATGTTGACATTTCCAACTAGTGTTACTGAGTTGTCCCTCCTTGTCTGCCCCTCCTCTAAGGACTTCCACTTTCTCCACGTTCACAGAATTTTTAAGTTCCATTCATCATTCTTCAGTTCTTTTCCTTTCAAAAAAAATTTTCAGGAGCTGGAAAGATGGCTCAGTGATGAAGAGCACTGGCTGTACTTATAGAGAACCCAGGTTTGGTTCCTAGAACCCACATGGCAACTAACAACTGTCTGAAACTCCAGTTCCAGGGGAACAGATGACCTTTTCTGACCTCCATGAGCATTGCATGATATAGGTGCATTTACCTACATACAGACAATACACTCATAAACATAAAATAAAAATAATATTTTTTAAATTTAGACTAAATAATTTCTATTGAACCATCTTCAAATTCACTTTTTTTTTCATTTCAAATTTTGTGTGTTTCAACTCTGGATGTTGTCTAGTTCATTTAAAAAAATTATTTCTATTGATTTTTCTCTTTATTAGTAATAGATAATTCCAAATGGCTCTGTAATTCTATAGACATGGTTTCCTTTAGTTCTTTGAACTTATCTACAATAGCTGATTTAAAGATTTCATCTAGAAAGAAATTTCATCTAGAAAGTCCACTGAACTTTTTTTTTTTTTTTGGTCTTTTGGGGATAGGGTCTCCCTGTAGCCCCAGCTAGCCTGGAACTCACTATGTAGACCAGGCTGGCCTTGAACTCATAGAAATCTGCCTGCCTCTGCCTCCCAAGTGCTGGGATCAAAGGCCTACACCACCATGCCGGGCTGAACTTCTTTATAAACAGTTCCTATAATTGCTTTTGCCTGCATTACCCTTCTGTCCAGCCCCCTTTCCCTTCTATCTCCTTCCCATTCTTTTTATTTAAAAGCGAACATTTAATTAACATATAATGTGGCAACTCTGGAAATCAAAATCTACTACCAGCTTTCTTTTTTGCTGTTTTTTATTTAGTGATATTCTTGGAGTAATTTTATGATTACTGTATTCTTTGTTGTGTGAGGCTACTGAAGTTTCTTTTCAGTTAGCTGATCATCAGCTAATGATCAGTCAAGAAATTTCTTTATAAGCCATGAATTTTAAAATGTCTAATAAATGACCTATGATTTGTTCAGGGCTGTGTGTATGCATATGAAGGCATGTATGTGATAGGGGAGGGGTGGAGAGAGAGAGAGAGAGAGAGAGAGAGAGAGAGAGAGAGAGAGAGAAAGAGAGAGAGAGAGGAGAGAGAATATGTTTCAACACTCTGGCAGTTTACTACTGCACCTGAGCCTTCAATTCCTGTTTAATGCGGCCTTGAAGGTTACACACAGGTGACATTTTCAACTCTCGGCCGCACATGTACATGGCTTCTGGGTCTCCTAGAAAATGTCAGTTTTTCAAAGCTTGCTACAGGCCTCTCATTTCCTAGATTTTCCTTTTATTCCTCTACTTTTTGAACAGCCTCCTGACTGACAACACTGCCCTGGGCAGCCTTGGCATTACGTAATTGCCACTGCTCACTTCTCAACCAATTTCAGAGGCTACTGCTTCAGGCTTATGAATGGGAATTTTCCACAGCTTCCAGATAAGTCAGATGTTAACAAAGATGGCTTCTATTTTTAGCATCTTCAAACCTGCCCCCCCCACCCCCCTTTCAGTGGCTTCTGTGCCCTGGTTCTCACAGTGACTGGGACTGTGAGTCTTCTGGTTTTCAAAGCCCCGGTAGAGCAGGAAGAGGGAGGAAAGGAAGACTGCAAGTGATATCATGACGCTCACGTTCTTGGGCAGATTAGGTCATTTTATTGTGTAGATCCTCTACAGATTGTTACAACCTTTGGTTAATTTCCACATTTTGAAAGCAAAATTGATCTTGTCAGTTTTTACTAGCATTCTTTCTCATCACTTTTCAGAAGTAGATGTTTCAAAGGCCTGTCTCTGCCGTTCCAACAGTGCTTTCTCAGGCCAAGAAAATTTGACTCATTTGTTCAGCATTACACAGCTGGTTGTCTTTGAGTCGACATAAGAACCCGAGTTTCATTTTATAGTTTTTTTTTTCTTTTTTTTTTTATGTGTATGAATGTACTGTCTGCATGTATGTCTGTGCACCCGTGTCATGCAATGCCGTGGAGGTCAGAAGAGGGTGTTGGTTTTCCCTGGAACTGAAGTTAAAGATGGTTCTTAACTGCCATGTGGGTGCTGTGGATCGAACCCAGGTCCTCTGCAAGAGCAGTCAGTGCTCTTAACCGCCATCTCTCCAGCCCCCCGAGTTTCATTTTAAATGATGTAACCTTTCTGTTATTCTCAGAGCAAGTGAGTCATAAGAAATTAATTTCAAATTTAAATTAGCATGTAAATTTGTCTAAGGAGAAGAATCATGAGACAATCCATGATGCTGGTAAAATCAAGTCCTGGACTTTTAGCTGATGATGCAGTTCTCTCTGCAACAACTCAACACAGTGTGGTCCTCACACCAGGCTCCTCAGAAGTCATGTAGTCTTTCACTTTTCTATAGTTTTATGATTTTCTTCATTTTTATTTATCGGTTATTAAGCTTAACATTCTACTAAGACTCAGTTTTGTTTTATTTTGGAAACCGGGACTTCCTGTAGCCCCAGTTGGCCTGGAACTAACTATGGTGACCAGGCTGGCCTCGATATTAGCTCCTGAGTGCTGGACTGAAGGCAAGGGCCAGCATGCCCAGCTAAGAAACAGTTTTTAAACTTCCACGTTGAAAAGACCTTCCAGTAAACATTTTCAATGTATGCACTGTCAGCAGTGGTTCATTTTCATAACCACTCAGTAATCCATTGTCATGAGGGATTATTCCAGATTGTTCCAGTGTTGAATCTTCATATGCAGTATATGAAAAGATGGGGTAGTTACCTTTCTTCTTTCATGAAATACTACCTGAAAATTTGCTTGCCTGGACTGGAGAAATGACTTAGCACTTAAGAGTACTGGAGGCTCTCAAAGGGAACCTGTGGTTCCCTGGGCAGCTAACAGCCTTCTGTAACTCCAGCTCTGGGGGATCTGAAACTCTCTTCTAGCTTCTAAGGGCACTGCACACAGTGCATGTATATAAGGTATACTTATATATGCACTGCACACAGTGCATGTATATAAGGTATACTTATATATGCACTGCACACAGTGCATGTATATAAGGTATACTTATATACATGCAGGCAAAATATACATATACATAAACAAATGAAAATTAGCTTCTACCAGGTGTGGTGGTACACACCTTTAGCCTTAGCACTTGGGAGGCATAGACAGGTGAATCTCTGTGAGATTGAGGGCAGCCTTGTCTCCATAGTGAGTTCCAGCCCAGTTGGGGCCAGGGAGGCTCTATCTTAAAAAAAGAAACAAAGCTTCCCCACTGGAACTACATTTAGAAAAATTTTAGGTACATGCAAATTAAAGTGAAAAGATGATTGCTATGTGAAAGAGAACTTAGGATGAGCCTCATATGTGATGTCAGTGCAATCTCAGTTCAATACTTTAATCACTTTGTAAGTTTGACTGCCTAATGGAAATGAAAACAAGATTCATTAAAAGAATAATGGAATTTTCTCCACTGAAAAGCAACAACAAAGGACTTCATAAGATTAGAAGGAGCATAGCATCAAATGGTTCTCGATAGTTAATTGAAATGCTTTATTAACTGTCATTTTTTAAATGCCAGTCCTTTATTGCTTTCCAGAGAAGTGTTCTTCTTGTTACTTTTTCTAAATTGTCTAAGGTGGAAATGTAAAAACATTTACAACTTCAGATTAATCAGACATGTAGAAGAGCTGCATGTACCTTCTAGTTTTATTAATTCAACAAAGGGTTAAAAAGACAAATTAAAAATCTGAATACGGTGTATGCAAAAGAGTAGACTTTCATGATTCTTATTAAAATATCAGTGTGGGCAGGCATGATGGCACACACCTTTAATCCCAGAACTTGGAAAGCAGATGATGGCCTGGACCACACAGCAAGTTCCAGGTCAATTCAGGTTATATACCCTGCCCCCCAAAAAAAATAATTGAGGCTTTTTATCAGTTGGTCTCACATCATTTGGAAAAATAATGCAAATAAAACTCTATAATTGAAAATATTTGAGACTAATTTCCCCATGTTTATAATGTTTTTGTAAAAGGTCAATTAAAATATATTAAATATTGTAATAGACTTTCACACACAAGAATAAAATACACAACTATGACAGTGAAACTTTATATAGAATTCACTCAAGAAAAAGGTTTCTATATCATTGGATCCAGAGCGATTTATGTGTGTAAATTATTTTACATATTAATTAATATGTAAAATTAATATTATTCTTCTGTACATACATACTTCTCAAAATATGTATGTACAGAAGAATAATACAGTTTTTAATGATTTTGTTCTCCCATTAATTCTTTAGACCTATGTTTACATAATACTTATTTGCTTACTAATTAGTGGCTTGCTTACTAATTAGTATCTATCCATCCACAATGCCCATTAGTGTAAATTCACAGGCTGATTTGATTACAAAAATAATAAGACTCAGCAATTTAAAAGTGGAAATAAAGCTAATGAAATTTTTTCTTCCATAGAGAGGAAGCCACATGGAGACTAGCTATAAAACCAATGGATCTTATACATGTTAACTGTATCATGACATCAATCAACCAAGAGAATACCAGAACTGACTTAATGCACTTCTCCATTTGTGCCATTTCAATGTTAGCCACACCCATCTTCATGTCCTGTGAATAACTGTCCTCTTTACATGCCCCTCGGGGGTCTCCCTGACAGACTCTCTCCTTGGCCAAATCATAATCCCTCTTCTTTGTCTGCCCAGTCCAGTTGTAGAAACAAACTTGTTAAGTCACTTCAGCAAGAGTATTCAGATCAAGTACCTGATTAGTCTGTCCTCAGTCAGGATCCAGTCAAGTTGGATTAGGAAGTCTCTTAATACCTTTAATGTCTTCTCTAATAACTTTCCATCCACTTGACCCTCACTCGCTCACTGGCTGTAAATTCCCTGCTCTATCTACTATTTTCAGAGTTGAGTCAAATCTCTATTCTTTACTGCAGCTGTGTTAACACCTGTCACCTAAATTCTAAATAGATTCTTCTTATCCCTTCTACGAGTGTAGAAATAGTTTTCTCTTAGTATGTCCTGCTGTGGTTTGGTTAAGAGTATCCACATATGTTAAGGGTTTTTTCTCCAGTATCATCAGGAGGTTTGAGAACACAAAAGGAACAGAAATTTGGAGCCAGAGATGATGACCATAGATAATGGGAACTATGTACAAGTTCAATACCTGAAGTAAACACTCGGCAGTATATTAATAGAATAAGCCAGCTTCATAAGAACTGCTAACTACTAGAAACTTCCTGGGGTGGAGCTTTGGTAGAATGGCTACAAGGCAGATCAACCCAAGGGCTGCTGTCTTTCTCACCCCTGACCCTTGGGTACTCTGAATCAGGGCATCTCACCGTCTCTTCTGATTTCCTGATTCTCCTAACTACCTCTCCATAGAGGTTATAAAAAGAAAAAAAAAAAAGATTGAAGCATGATGGTGCATGCCTGACTTAGACAACAGGGAGTCTTCGTCAAGTGAATTGCAAACCCCAGGCTATCCTGCACAGCAAGACCCTCCTAAAAGAAAAGAAATGGAGGGAGACCCAACAGTTTACTGACTGAGCAGCTACTGTGGAGTGGAAGTGCTCTAGACCCTTCATGTTCATCACCGGCTCCAGTCGCGACTTCTCAAGTTAGACATTATTATTACCATGCACAAAACAAGCCACAGGAGTGAGCATCTTGCCTGAGATGTCAGATTGAGAAAGCGGCAGAGGCAAGCTCCAAGCTGGCTCGTTCCGCTCTGCTCTGCAGCCTCCCCCATTTGCACTGGCAAATGAAAGATAATGATAATTCTTATAATACTTCACAGGGCTTCTTCTGGCACTCCAACTGCTGCCAGAAGCTGTATTTTATTTATGATTCAGTTCTTACAAGAATCCTTTTCCAACACTATGTTCTTTTACTTGCTAAAGAACAGACTGACTTTTGTTATTAACAGTTCTGAGATTTTTAAGACAGGCAAGCAAGGGATGGTGGCACATAACTAGAATCTCAGCACTTGACGGTTAGAATCTAGAGGATCAGGAGTTCAAGGCCAGCCTCAGCTACATCACAAGCTTCAGGATAGCCTGGCCTATGTGAGACCTTATCTGAGAATAACACAGAAACAAATCAAAGCATCAGACAGACAGAAAACATTAAACAAAGACAAACTAGTTTTTGCTTTCCCCTGAACTTTATTTTCCATTTCAAGAATATCACTGAGCTGTATTCATTCATCACTAAAAGCAAAAAAAAATTTTAAAAGAAATAACCACAAATAAAGTGGGTGGAGGCAAAGATAACACCACTGTCAGACTACAGATAAAGATAAGCATTTTGTTTACGAGTGTGTAGTTTCTTGCACACATACAAGCTGTGTTATGAAAACCTGCCCTCTGCCCCCCCACACACACACCAGAAATCAGTATATTTTATCCTCCAGGCCAAGACTGTGAGCACAGAACAACCATGAAAGGTCACAGTCTGATGAAATCAATCCCCGAAGACTCATCCATGAGTTTCCAGGGTGTCTGGGAGGGATCCATCAGCTGACTCAAGTGCCTCACCCCCAAATCCAGTGCAGAAGCCCTTGGTAGTAGAGAGAGGTCCAGTGGACATAGAAGAGTGGAGCATAGCAATGAGACTGTGCAGTGATCTTGGCACCATCAGTGTGACCAGCCCACTCCCTGGCAAAAGCATGTATCCAAAGAAGGCAGTCCAGGAAGGGGAGATCAGGGGCGAGCAGACGTGAGATGCTGAAGCTGGAGGTTCCCAAGACACGGTGTGATACTGAGCTTTGTCTCATGCCTTCTGCTGCACAAGTCCTGGAACTCAGAAGCTTCTAAACAATAGTTAGCTAGACCAACTACGATCCTTGCAAACACAGGAAGGCAGCGACATAACCTGGTAGTTGTAAGATACAAAACAAGGCACCACTCTTTGCTTTTCAAAACATCATCCCCATCTTGCCCTCTTGTTGCCATTAGAGAGACAGCTAGAAACAGGTGGCAGGTGACTCAGTGTTTAATACTGACTGTGGATGTATGGGGACTGGAGACTGGATCCCCAGAACCCACATGAATAACAGACAGGTGTGGTAGTCCCAGCCTCAGAAGAAAGAGACCTGACCCTAGAAGCAAGCTGGTTAACAAGACTAGCCATACCTAGGAGCTCTGAGTTTGAGAAACCCTGCCTCAATGAATAAGGCAGAGAAGCAGTGGTGGATGATTCCCAACATCAACTTCAGGAACTCCACAGGTGCACGTGCATGCCCACGCATGTGCAAACATATATACACACATGCACACACACACACACACACACACACACACACACACACCCGACACACAGAGAGAAATAGAAAAAGAAGAAATGCAGAGGCCCAGGCCTCCTAAGACCTAGAAATGCAGAATGTGGGTTGTGGCAGAATCCGCCATTGATCTGTGTCCATGGGAAAGCTGGGGGACCTCATGCTGTGCTAGTGCATTAGCAGACAGTTTAGAATTTCATTAAAATGAAAATAATATGAGGCTAGAGGTATCACCCAGTGAAAGAGCACTTCACCATTACGTGTGCCTGTGCTCAGCCCCAGCTCTCAGAACGAAAAGGAGAGATGAAGAAGAGAAAGAAAACAGGTTGTTTTCAGAGACAGCTCTCAGTCAAGAACACAGGTATAAATCTCATCGAGGTCAAGAAACACTGTTTTAGGAGAACGTACACAGAGTTGCACCCCTTGCTTTAGAGCTGACAATCACAGTACCTGAGGTTGACAGAGAGAAACGTAGCTCCAATGCTCAAGAGGCCCAGAAACATCTGCCACCATCTTTCAAGGCTGCCAGAAAAGAGAAAGCAGCTGAGCTCTGAGGAGTCTGCACAAGGTGCTGTTCCTCTTTGTGTTCCTGCTTCTTCCCCAGGACTCAAACCCCTTGTGTGAGTTGTCTTCACTTCTTGAAGAACAGCCACTCACAGAACCTAGTTTGTTCCCCCTCACTCTTACTGCATGGCCAGGCTCAGAGCAGTCAAATGTCTGATCAAATGTATGCAGAATAATTGGAGCCACACACACATATTGACAAACACTCCTCTGTCTCTCCTCACTGTACTGAGCTGCGCTGTGCAGTCTCTCTGGTATAGGCACACTCCTCCACAGCATGCTAAATAGGAGATAGAATTCCAGTCCACAGGTGTAACTCTCTGCCAAAGTCTTCAAGACATACTACCTCTCATTTAGCCAGGCTTACCCAGCAGCAACCTTCAAAAATAATGTTATCTTACACCAGAAA
Organism: Rhizomys pruinosus; assembly: GCA_009823505.1. Lineage (NCBI taxonomy): Eukaryota > Metazoa > Chordata > Mammalia > Rodentia > Spalacidae > Rhizomys > Rhizomys pruinosus. The sequence goes on from VZQC01006659.1 coordinate 33,560, forward strand.
GTTCTAGCAGGTAGAAAATTCACTTGAGTGGTTTATGAATGTCCTGAATATTTCAGCCAATCCCCCTCTTTACTGAATTTAAGATGTACAAATTGACATTTTAATATTAATAAAGCACATTGACTTATAAAAAGGGTGCAGGATCCTGAATGTGAAGAGGCTGACAGTCCAAGCATGTACTAATATGCAAGTGTGTATGTTGTTTTACAAAACTTGAGCTTAAAAATTGAGCATTCTAGTGCCAGAATTGATCATGCCTTTAATCCTAGCACTCGGGATCTAGAGACAAGTGGATCTCTGTGAGTTCCATGCCAGCCTGGTCTACATAGTTCCAAGCCAGCCAAGTATATATAATGAGATTCTGCCTCAAAAAATACTAAAAATAATAATATATGTGCACCTACACACCTACACACACACACACACAAACACATGCAAAGAAGGTAACATTGAACCTCTGAAATCATGAGCTGAAGTCAATCTATGATCTCACACCCCACTGTTGGGGCCTGTGACAGTCCAGCACATCACAGCTAGGAGTGGAGCATGGGAGGATACTTACCTCATGGCAGTTGAAAGGCCAAGAGAGAGGATGTGGAGGTGTAAGGGCCCCCTAGTCCCTCGTACCTTTAAGGACACGCCCCCTGAGTGACCCAGCTTTTTCGGTCCCAGCTGGCCTGGAGCTTGCTCTATAGTCCAGGCTGGCCTTGAACTTACAGAGATTCACCTGCCTCTACCTCACAAGTGCTGGGATTAAAGGCATGCGCCACCACACCCAGCGTAAGCTCCACCTCTTAAAGCCTCCATCAATGGAACCCAAACTTCAACATGTAGGCCTTCAAGGTCTAAACTATAACAATCATATAGGTATAGCTTCTTCTTGGGTAAAAGTGTCAGAGGGTTTTTTAATTAGAGACCACCTAGGGTCAGATTCCAATTTCTTTCGTCAGAAGAAGTGTTTTAAGCCATAAGCAACTGGTACTCAGAACTGGCTGGCCCCAGGTGGCTGTGGATGCTCCCAGCACCCTGCTTTGGTATACACTCCATGATATATGCACAGCCATATCCACCGGAAATTACAGAAAGTCTCTTTAGGTTACTGAGTCCAATAACACTTAATGCCTTTTCTAATAGAAAGTGAAGTGTTTCAAAATAGTTGTCCTTAGGGAGGAAACAGAGCATAGAACTTGAATAACTTATTGTGTTTACACACTTTTGCTTAGCTGTCTAAAAGATTCACAACAACCTGTTAAATCACCACAGACTTTGCTCCAGCTGTGTGGAGTCAGTAGCCAAAATTACAACACAGGATATTCTGAACTTGAAGGTTTTCCTCATTAGTAGGAAGCATAGAGAAATAATCCCTACTATCACAGATATGAGAGAAATATTGGACAAACTACTGGAGGCCCTGCATGAAATATGATACACATCTGGATTTGGAGAAGAGGGTCTAGTGGCAGGGGGAATTTGCATAGGTTGTAAGAATTCTGAGCAAAAGTGGTTTGGTTAGCCAGATAACCAAGCTCCTGCTAGAGCCAGGCTCTGAAATCAACAACGCTAAAGCTATGTTTCTGAGATAGATAAGGAAACCAGATTGCTTTTTATTTTTTTATTTTTTATTTATGTGTGTATACCTGCTTTTCTGCATATGCACCATGTGTGTGCAGGTGACTGCACAGGCCAGGAGAAAGCAATAGAACCCCTGGAACTAGAGGTGTTGGCAGCTGTGAGTCACCCAACATGGGTTCTGGGGACCCAATTGGGGTTCTCTACAAAAGCAGCACGTGCTCTTGACCACTGAACCATCTCTGCATCCAGAGGCTAGATTCTTTTTTTATTTTTTTAATTAAATTTTTATTTTTGTATGTGTATGAATGTGCTGTCTGCTTGTATGTTTGTGAACCCGTGTCGTGCAATGCCACGGAGATCAGAAGAGGGTCTTGGATTCCCCTGGAACTGGAGTTCTCCTGGAATTGGAGTTACAGATGGTTCTTAGCCACCATGTGGGTGCTGGGGATCAAACCCAGGTCCTCTGCAAGAGCAGTCAGTGCTCTTAACCGCTAGGCTATCTCTCCAGCCCCAGCGGCTAGATTTTTAAGATCTCAAAGTAGTAACACTCCAAGTCTTCTCGAAGATAAATAGATTACAATTATTTTCTGTCTCTCAATATATTAGTTTGAAAAACATAAATTACCAGACATTTGTTAATAAAATCAGTGATGGCATAGTGCAACTGTTGAAAAAATCTCTGCGGAATGAGCTTTCAGCTTCATAGACTATAAAGCCTTATGAGAGGAGATCTTTATAAAGCTCTCACTTTTTATAACAAGAGCTGAACACTTTTATAAGTAATTCTACTTCCTCTATCCATTCTGAAGACAGTATCTCAATGGAACATCATTTCATATTTGTTAATGTGTGAAAACTCCATGTAAAACTGCCCAAGAACAAAACTGCATATGCTACCAGTGAGAATGCAATTATTTCTCTTTGACAAATTACACCTTTTATTGTTTCTGTGAATTCATAACCAGATCAGTACAACACGATCAGACTACAATCTCATTCATACATTGTGTATGCTTGGTTCACAATTGTTCTAAAGACCATGCAAAAAGTGGTATAGTAGCAAAATAACCAGAGCCTTGTGACAGTCCACAGACATTAAGTAGAAAACATAATGGGCAGACAGTCTGCTTGACGGGCCCATCGTATATTCAGTCAGCACCCTCTGACTCTTAGGATATGGGTGTCGCTCCTGATTACATCAATACTACATGAGAATAAAGGCAATTTGCATCTAGTAATAAAAGATAAAAGAACACACAATAAACAGTATGCTTGTTCATCAGAGACGCAGTCTTAGAAGGCAAGGAAATTCTTTCCAGCAGCTACAAGCCAGCGCTCTGCACTGCTTCCCTTCACAATGCTGCTGTAGTTTCAGACCAGAGGCTGATTACAAGTAATAAAGCTAATGTAATTTAGTATCTAAAACAACTGAAAAAACAAAATGATTTATCTAACCCCTCTTTTAGCAGGAGAATTGATATTACTATGACATTTAAATATAATTTATCTTCCATTTATTGAAATAATTTAAGAGTCCCCAGACTGCGGTCGTTGCTATGATCACAAGACTCCAAATGAGCTGTCAATGACCTGGCAGGCAAATGATCTCTAGTAGAAGCCCTGGGTTCACCATCCAGTAGAGTTGAACATTTCAGGTGGAACCGCCTGGGTGTAACACGCAGTTGGGCACTGTATTTCATGCTTTCTCAGACTACAGAATCTACTGTTTGAGTTTTCTGACCAAGAACATAATGCAAGCCATTTGTACCAGCCCAAGAACTTGGACAGCATGTAGTCAGCATGGTTCATTTCATGATGCTTAAGGACATGTGTACAAAGCACAACTCAAAGGAACAAGTGAGGATGTTGCTGTTATTTCATTACTAATATATTAGCAAGGGCTGGAGAGATGGCTCAGTGGTTAAGAGAACCAACTTCTCTTGCAGAGGACCTGGGTTTGATTCCCAGCACCCACATGGCAGCCAAGAACTGTCTTTAAGCCAGGCGTGGTGGTGCTCGCCTTTAATCCCAGCACTTGGGAGGCAGAGGCAGGTGGATCTCTGTGAGTTTGAGGCCAGCTGGGGTTATAGGGAGGCCCTGTCTCAAAAAGACAAAAATTAATACATAAATAAATAAATAATATTTTAAAACATCTATTAGCAATAAACATGTACAAATTGGCTAATAGTTTTAAGGATTAGTAATACTTCTGAGACCCAGGTGTAGAGGAAATGGCTCAGCAGTTAAGAGCACCAGCTGCTCTTGCAGAGGACCAGGTTAAAATCCCAGCACCCACATGGCAGCTCATAACTGTTCATAACTCCAGGTCCTGGCTTTTATGGGCACTGCACAACATGGGTGCACTTACATACATGCAGGTATCATTTTATATGTATGAATTACACATAAAATAAAAACAAAATAAAAATTATAATAATTTGGAGGACCAAAACATTTTGCTCTTCTAGAATTAGTTTTGGAATTATTCTCACATAGAATGTGGGCTAAGAAGAGTTACAGTGTGAACTCTCCAAGTTCTTTCTGAACAGTAGTAGCAGGGATGCAGAGGTCACCAGTCCACTATCCCACCGTCAATGGAACAGCCTTCAGCTAGCAGGAGACAGGATCTTTCTACCTCGGGCAAAGAATGAAGAAGGCAGTGACAGACATGCAGTTGTTCTTCAAGTTGCAGGAAAACAAAATTGTAGTGTACAAGCTGCTCTCCAGAAGGTCCTTTACACTCCTACAATGTCAGGAGCCTTGCCCACGGGAGACCAGTCCAGCTGTGTGCCTAGTCTCTCCTGGCTGTTGCTCCTCGCTACTGCTCAGAACAATCTCAGAAAATAAGTGTTCACTCCCACCACTCACAGGCTAGAAACAGGCCTGGGTTTAGATTCCTTAGAGGGTGATTCCTTTCTCATTACTGATCACAGCTAAAGGTGTCCCTGGATGATGTTCCAAGGATACAGGCCTTCATGTCCTACTGTAGTAGGAGCTTGAGTTCTGGATCCAAAGGAAAAGGTTACTGGAGTCCCTTTGACCTGGTCCTTATGAAATAGATGATGTGCTGGGTGGCAGTTGGTGCAAAGCACATCATCTATTTCACAAGGACCAGGTCAAAGTGACTCCAGTACTCTCTTCCTGTGAACCCAGAAATCAAGCCCTTACTTCCTGTCTGAGAAGCATGCACCACTAATGGGTTCCCTTTTCACTTCTCTTTCCTTTCCTCATTTCTCTGGGAATGGTGCTGTCTGCCCATTCGTTTCTCTTTAGCCACATTTGACACTTGCCCAACTTTCCGAGCCATCTGACAAGTTCCAGGGACACGATGGTCACAGGATAATATTATAGAGTTTCTCCTGTACACTGAACTCAGTATCTGCTTTTACGTCACTTTATAGTGATGTTTTAGCTCACTCAAAATTGGAGGTATATTGTAGACAGACAGATAGATATGTGTGTATGTTATTTCTAGAAAAGATTTGTCCTCAGCAATGTCCTGTCCTGCTGAGGAGGTAAAATTCAGTTTTCCTTGTCTCTGGGAAGGATAATGTTGAGTTAACAAACGATGATAGTGAGCAAAGATGACATGGGACACAACTCGGGCCAGGAGGGTGAGATATAGCCAGTATCCATGGCTTGAAAGGTTCATCATGGCAAGCCGTGGAAGGACCACCATTGAGCCACGAATCACTTGAGAGATGGAGAAATGAGGAAGTAGCAGTTTGGCAGAGTCCTCAGTGATATCCTCAAGGTACATGATTTGGTGGGACTAGGTGTAAAGTCTGCCATGTGGCTGTCCATGACAGCATGACTTTGCAACTCAAAATGAAGAAGACGGCTGGAGCATGGCTCCAAGATGGAACACCTGCCCAGCATTTACAAGGCCCTGGTGTGATCTCAAGCACAGGAAAATGAGCAAAGAATAACTGAGAAAAAAGAAACTATTTTCTCCTATTTTGTGTACTATTTTCTCCTATTTTGTGTACTATTTTCTCCTATTTTGTGTACTATTTTCTCCTATTTTGTGTTCTATTTTCTCCTATTTTGTGTACTATTTTCTCCCATTTTGTGTACTATTTTCTCCTATTTTGTGTACTATAGTCTCTTATTTTGTGTACTATTTTCTCCTATTTTGTGTACTATTTTCTCCCATTTTGTGTACTATTTTCTCCTATTCCGTGTACTATAGTCTCTTATTTTGTGTACTATTTTCTCCCATTTTGTGTACTATTTTCTCCTATTCTGTGTACTATAGTCTCCTATTTTGTGTACTATTTTCTCCTATTTTGTGTACTATTTTCTCCCATTTTGTGTACTATTTTCTCCCATTTTGTGTACTATTTTCTCCTATTTTGTGTACTATAGTCTCCTATTTTGTGTACTATTTTCTCCTATTTTGTTTACTATTTTCTCCCATTTTGTGTACTATTTTCTCGCATTTTGTGTACTATAGTCTCCTATTTTGTGTACTATAGTCTCCTATTTTGTGTACTATTTTCTCCTATTTTGTTTACTATTTTCTCCCATTTTGTGTACTATTTTCTCCTATTTTGTTTACTATTTTCTCCCATTTTGTGTACTATTTTCTCCCATTTTGTGTACTATAGTCTCCTATTTTGTGTACTATTCTCCTATTTTGTTCTCTGATTCCTTCTGACCTGGAGGAGTGACAGAGAGGACACTGAGCTGCAGTGGCAAAGGACTTATCTTCACAACATAAATTCACACCAAGGAGTATAGAGTTTGGAAAGAAGACCAAACATGATATTAAAGGAATTTTTATTTCTTTTTAGATCCAGTTACTTTAAAAAAAAATGTTGTCTCCATTATTTCTTTGGCTCCAGCTAAACTTGACTCAGTTCCCTTAAGCCATAACTTCCATGGCCACCCCAGGGTGATCCCTGATGGTTTCCCTGCAGAGCTTCGCAGCAAACCAGAAATACACAAAATCCTTAGAGTTGTATATCATACTCTAAAAACCCACCCCTTGGCTCCAGGAATGTGCCTGAATTTTTTGATACCAGCTTAATAAAAACTAGGCACATTCCAGAAGGGATGAAATCACTTTTGTCCTAATCCATAAATGTGCTCTCCTTTCTGTCTCAGAATGTGGGATCCATCTCTCTTGGTGCCACTCAGGCACATCTGCCAGTAATAGCCTATGATGATGAGTCCTGTCAACTGGGTGAAATTTAGAATCACTGGGGAAACCAAGTCTGTGAGGGAGTTTCTAGATTGAGTTGGGGTGTGAAAATACAACCTAAATGCAAACCACACCATTTCTTGGGCTGGGATTATGGACTGAATTAAAAGGTTAAAGTGGGGCCTGGAGAGATGGCCTAGCGGTTAAGAGGACCTGGGTTCGATCCCCAGCACCCACACGGAGGCTAAGAACCGTCTGTAACTCCAATTCCAGAACTCCAGTTCCAGGGGAATCCAAAACCCTCTTCTGACCTCCAAGGCATTGCACGACATGGTGCACAAACCTACATGCAGACAGTACACTCATACACATACAAAAATAAATAAAATTAAAAAAAAATTTTAAGGTGAAAGTGAGCTAATATCTCTCTCTCTCTCTCTCTCTCTCTCTCTCTCTCTCTCTCTCTCTCTCTCTCCTTTTCCTCCTCTTCCTCCTCCTTCTGGATTACGATGCAATGTGATCAGCTACCTCAAGATTCTGCCATTATGACTTCCCTACCATGACAGTCTATTCCCCCACACTGTGAGCCAAAATAAACCCTTCCTTCCTTAAGCATTTTGTCACATCAATTAAGAAGTAGCTAAGACAGTCCCTCAGTGAAATGCCCTTTGCAGTCTAGGCCTGTCTACCTTGCTTCTGTCTCCCATACTTTGGGGAGTATGCTCACACAGTAAGACTGGCTTGTTCTGGCACATTATTATGGTCTGGGTCCTAATATAGTGTGTAACCCACTCTGGCCTTGACTCCATGATCTGGTTATCTCAGCCTCCTGAAAACAGTATGTGCCACAGTGCCTGACTGAAATTATTTTTTGATTCTGACATGTTTACAATAGCAAACTAAAATTCAACAAAGCTGATAATAAACAACACAAGGTAGATGCTTTCTTATTCAAGGAATTTCTTATATGTTGAAATCAATGAGATTACCCAAGGATAGCTAAGTAATATTTTTAAATTAAAAAAATTACTTCATGTGTATAAGTATTTTGCCTGCATGTATGTATCAGTTCACACAATGCTTGCAAAGGCCATAAGAGGGTGATGGATCCTCTGAAACTGGAGTTAAGGACAGTTCCTAGCAACCATGTGGGTGCTAGGAACTGAACCTGGGTCCTCGGGAAGAACAGTAAGTGCTCTTAACTGTACAGTCACTCTGCCACACGTGGAGGTTGAAGCACAAACCTCATCCACTGGATTTCAGGGAAAAGGAAAAAATGCAAGACAGTCATCCACAGCTGTCCTTAAACCTTGGGGCCAAAGGCTGATAACCTTTCCATTGCCCACCTGTCTCATCAAACATCTATACCAGGCTGCTCCCTATCAGCATCCCCAGATCCTCCAGGCTGCTGCTTGCTCAGCACTCTACAGCCTAATCCAGCCATCACTCACTCACCACACCCCGGTGACCTACCATGCTGATGGCACTCACTGATTTCCCAGGCTGGCATCTGCTTGATGTTCCCCAGCTAAATTCTACTAGCCAAGACTACATAAGCCTGATGGGCTAAAATTGCACTCGAGATAATAACTGCCAGAGGTCCCTGTCTGGTCATAAAAAGAACCTGTTTATTTATTCACAGCATCCTCTTTTGATACCCAGAGTGACATCATATCCCACGGCCTGGTTTCAGACCCCGTGCCTCATGTTCTGTAAATATCATGAGTACTTGTTAATGTCTTAATCCCAGAGTGGTCTCAGAGGTTTGCTGATATGGGCAAACGCTGCCTAAGGCCAGGTTTTGGTGTAAACAGACAAGCAGGTAATTTAGCAAAAAGAAGCCACAGGCGGCTCCCCTTTTACTAAGCTTAACTACTGAACCATCTCTCCAGCCCAAATGGAATATTTTTAAAAGTACACTACAGCTGTATGGCATAGAAAACAAAATAGTGAAATGAGACACAGGCATCAGAAGAGCTTGCAAATAAAATATTCTCCTGTGAATTTTCATTAATAGCTTTGTGTGCAAGCTTATTTTAAAAGAAGAATAAATAGAAGTATCAAAAGTTGACATCTTCTAGAGGGAAAAATAAGAGTAACCTTTATTGACTACACTTGCAACAAAATGGCAAGTATGATAGTTTGTCAGTCACTATGACTTGTGAGATAAAACTTGCCCTAGATCCCAAAATGTGAACATTTAACATTAAACACACACATTGTTTTCTAAATTAGCCTTTAAAGGTTTCTTCTGCTAGTGTATTAGTGGAAAGTCCTACCACATTTTTTAAAGATTTCTTTTTACTTGTGTGTATGTATCTGTGTAAATATATGCCCCTTGAGTGTAAGTACTCATGACAGAAAAGAGGGTGTAGGATCCCCTAGAGCTGGAGTCATTTCTCAACCAGCTCTCCTCCCTCTGGGGGCTGGAGAGATGGCCTAGTTGTTAAGAGCACCAACTGCTCTTGCAGAGGACCCTGGTTCGATCCCCAGCACCCACATGGCAGCTGAGAACTGTCTATAACTCCAATTCCAGGAGAACTCCAGTTCCAGGGGAATCTGATGCCCTCTTCTGACCTCCGCGGCACCGCACAACACGGGTGCACAAACTTACATGCAGACAGTATATTCAAATAAATAAATAAATAAATAAATAAATAATAAATAAATAAAATTAAAATACTTAAAAAAAGAGAGAGAGCATTGTAGACTAACACTGCTCCCTATTGATGCCACCTTTTACTGTTTTATGCACTTTTTTTTTCTTTCTCTTTTCGCATAACCATTCTGCTTGCTGTTACATCTCATGAAGTCCAGAGGCAGACCTGGCTTGTCAGATCTGGGTACATGTCCCTCTCAACAACTTCCCATCTAACAACTTAATACTTATCACTAGTCTCACCATGATTGCTTACTCTTATTCTTTTCTTTTCCTTTGCATCAATACTAACATATATAACAAAACTATAAACAAATTGTCCATATGACCCAAAACCACTACTCTTGGGCATATGTTCAAAGGACTCCACGTCATACTACATAGATACTTGCTCAGCCATGTTCACTGATGCTCTTTTTGCAATAACTAGGACATGAAAACAACCAAGATGTCCATCAACTGATGAATGGATAATAAAAATGTGGTACCTATAAACAGGGAAATTCAGAGATAAAGAAAAGTGAATTTTTTTTTTTTGGTCTTTTCAAGACAGGGTCTCTCTGTAGCCCCAACTGTCCTGGAACTCACTCTGTAGCCCAGGCTGGCCTTGAACTCACAAAGATCCGCCTGCCTCTGTCTCCCAAGTGCTAGGATTAAAGGCATGCACCACCACACCCGGCAAGAAAAGTGAATTTATAAACAATGTAGGTAAATTAAATTGGAAAATATACTTTGAGGTAACCCACACACAGAAAGACAAATGTTGAATGTTCTTGTATGTGGGTCTTAGCATTAACTCTTTAGACTTGTGTGTTTAATTTGGAGTATCTATAGAATACAGGAAACTAGAAAGAGGCCACTAGTGCAGAGAGGAGAAGAAAGAAGTTAACAGAGTGAGCAATAGTAGAGCACAACTGATATGAAGGGACAGAGGAGAATGAGGAGGTTTATGTGCGGACAGAGATTGGAATGTTGGACAAAAGATAGAGCAGAGACAGGGATAACTAACATTAACAATGTTAATATGGAACCCTGTTTTGGGTTACCATATACAGGAGATAATCTTCCTCCCAGAAGCCATAGGTTGCCAAACATAAACCCACTCCCAATGTGGGAATCCTCCCCTCGAGTTGTTGGTGAGATGTTTCCCAAAGACCCACCCCAAAACGACAAAAGCTGCTGCCTGGTAGGACTTTGTTCTAGCTTGCTCTCACTTGCTGTGACAAAACACTATAACCAATATCAACTTGGGGAGAAAAGGGTTTATTGGTCTTTCATTTCCTGGGTCACAGTTCATCACTTAGGGAGCCCAAGGTAGGAACTCAGGACTGGAGGCATGAGCTAAAGCACACACAATGGAGGAACGCTGCTTACTGGCTTGTTCCTCTGACCCATACACAGCCTGCTTTCTTATAACATACAGATCAACCTTCCCAGGAGTGGCACCATCCACAGTGAGCTGGGCCCTCCACATTACTCAACAGTCAAGAAAATACCCCATAGACATGGCCACAGGCCTGTCCAATAGATACAATTCCCCAACTGAGAGTCAAGTTGACACTAAAACTACCCAGCACAGACTTGATGATAAAACCTTATGGCTGAAGGTACCATACATATTGCTCACAGGACATGAAAGAATCAAATTTGTACTGATAAGGAAGATTCTTCTTTGTAGGCTAGCTTTCATAGAACTCGAAGATTTCTGGGTTTAAAAAGACATCAACAGTTTACTGAGGTATGAACACCGTGAACTGTAATAATGGTCGCTGTGGCGGGATATGTCCATGTAAATAGTAACAGAAATGTTATGAATATAACAAACCACTTTCTAATTGGATTTAATGCCCATACCACACATAGATGGAAACATATGCCTGGTACTGTAAATTTGGCGAAGAACCCATGGTTTGGGATCTCATAGGCCCTGTGGGGAGAATTTACTATTATTTTTCTGCTAAATAGTTTCAAACTATTTTTTTCAATTTTTTTTTTAATTTTTAGTTATTTACTTATGTGTATGAATGTACTGTCTGCATGTAGGTTTGTGCACCCGTGTCGTGCAATGCCACGGAGATCAGAAGAGGGTATCGGATTCCCCTGGAACTTGAGTTCTCCTGGAATTGGAGTTAAAGACGGTTCTGAGCTGCCATGTGGGTGCTGGGGATCGAACCCAGGTCCTCTGAAAGAGCAGTCGATGCTCTTAACCGCTAGGCCATCTCTCCAGCCCCCTTATTTATGTGTATGAATGTACTGTCTGCATGTAGGTGGGTGCACCCGCGTCATGCAATGTGGGGTCTTCCTGTCCCAGCTCCGTCCTGCAGGCCGGTCCTCGGGGTTCCCTGATGGGGGTTGGAGAAAGGTGAGTGCACTGTATGCCCGCTCTCCAGCCCTGCTTCCTGAGGACAATCAGACACCACAGGGAGTCAAGTCAAGCAGGAACTTGTTTATTGCAGGCAACACAGCAGTTATAAAGGCAAAAACCACAAGGGGATTTCCGTGGCGCATATGGGCAGCCAATCATCTTAAAGGTCAAGGCAGCATGCAGGCTGAATGAAGAGGTTACTCTATAGAACTTAATGGTAAACATGAGCTGATCACGAGCTGTTCACATGCAAGGGAAAAGCCAGGGCCAATCAGAAAATTTTCAAAACAAGCCTGGCCACGCCTTTCCTACTTACCCTAGGTGCCATCTTGTTATGCTTGCTTAAGATCAACTGATGGGGTCCCCTCAATGCAATGCCATGGAGGTCAGAAGAGGGCATCAGATTCCCCTGGAACTGGAGTTAAAGACGGTGCCCACCTGCCATGTGGGTGCTGGGAATTGAACCCAGGTCATCAGCAAGAGTAGTTAGTGCTCTTAACCACTGAGCCATCTCTCCAGCCCCTCAAACTATCTTCTAAATTAATGTATCTCTACCCATAGACTAGTACAGCTCTCAGTCCTCATCAATGAAGCCTGGTGACCTGAGTTTAAGCTCTGGTGCCTACATGGTGGAACAAAACTATGAAAAGTTGTCCTCTGACCTACATACATGCATGAACGCAAACACATAAATAAATTAATTAATTAAATAAATAAATAAAAATAGTATAGCCCTAAGATTAAAATGACTTCCGATGAATCATTTGTAAAGTCTGTTCAATTAGAAGGAACAATGTTCATCTGAAAAACCACATCCCCACTCCTGGGAATTCTAACAATCATTTTTATTTAAAAAGACATTTATCCAGGCATGCCAATGCATGCCTGTAATCCCAGCACTTGGAGAGCCAGAGGCAGGCAGATCTCTGTGAGTTCAAAGCCAGCCTGATCTACATACTGAGTTCCAGGACAGCTGGGGCTAAAGGGAGACCGTCTCAAAAACACCAAAAAAAAAGACATTTAATAATACTTATTTATCAGATGGTAGTGTGATAATTCAGTACCTGCATACAAAATATAACAATAAAAAACAACACCTCTAGTGTAGTGGTTTGAACGAGAAGTGTCCCAGGTAGGCTCAAGTACTTGAACCCTTCGTCAATATATGAAGCGGGTCATGGAACCTTCATGAGCTATGGCCTTGCTGGAGAAAAATGTGTCTCTGGGGATGGGCTTTGAGAGTTCACAGCCTTGCTCCACTTCTAGCTTTCTCTCTCTGTTTCTGTGAGTGCTTGAAGATGTGAGCTCTCAGCTTTCGGATCCAGGTGTCTCCTCCCAGGCTTCCTCTGCCATGATGAAGTCTTGTCCCTCTGGAAATATAAGTCCAAATAAACACTTTCTTCTATAAGTTGCCTTGGTTGTGGTGTTTTATCAAAGCAACAGAAATGTAACTAATACATCCACTTCCATAAGTATTTATTTTTTTGATTGGGAATCATTGAATTCATTGAATTCATATATTTCTTTATAAAGTATATAATTGTGGGAACTACTTTCCTCTGAAAGACTTTTTTTTAATTTTATTTATTTCCGTATGTGTATGAATGTACTGTCTGCATGCAAGTTTCTGCACCCGTGTTGTGCAATGCCGCGGAGGTCAGAAGAGGGTCTCTCGGATTCCCCTGGAACTGGAGTTCTCCTGGAATTGGAGTTTCAGATGGTGCTCGGCCACCATGTGGGTGCTGGGGATCGAACCCGGGTCCTCTGTAAGAGCGGTTGGCGCTCTTAACCGCTAGGCCATCTCTCCAGCCCCCTGAAAGACTCTTTATAACAAGACTTTACAAATGGAAATTTTACATAATTTTATAAGCCATGTTAATACGTTTTGAGAACATTTCTATGAGAAACAATGTAATCAGTCCTACAACTTGTAATCCCAATTTAAGTCTTATAAGCTAACTTGAATGCATAGCTTTAATCTTAAACCATGTTTGTTATTTGTGACTTAGTCATGACCTGGACTCAGAACAATGTATGTGTGAGATATGACAATCATGACATTTAAAACAACAATGACATTTAAAACAGTTTCTGCCCCACATGCTAGAAGCAACATGTAGGCACAGATTGATGAAATCTGTCTGTGGCTGTGTGTGCTGTTCCAAGTAAGTAGAGTTAGAAAAACAATCTTCCTTTGTAAAACTGTTAGCAAAGATTGTTCATACCTTTCTCATACCATGCTTTATATGCTGTCAAATAAACATGAGAGATCTCTGCTAGACAGAATAGACCAGAATAAACAGATCTGAAGTGGTTCTGAGAGAAATCAGTACACATCAGAAATGACTGGGCACACTCTTGGTCAAACTACTCTGAAGTTTTTCATTGCCTATATATAATAAATCTTTTTGAACTTTGGTCCCCCACACTGTACAGAAGAACGTTAGAACTTATTCATACTCTCTAACTATATTTTGGTTACCTAAACTTTCTCTCCCCTCCCTCTATTGAAGCCTCTAAGTACCACTACTCTGTACATCAATGAAATCAATTATTTTAGACTCCATATATAAGTGAGATCAGATAAAATTTGTCTTTCTGAACCTGTCTTACTTCACTCAATATCTATGTTATTTCAAATACAGGACTATGCCAGGGTGATAGCACATATCTTTAAATTTATTTTTTATTTTATTTATTTCCGTATGTGTATGAATGTACTGTCTGCATGCAAGTTTGTGCACCCATGTCGTGCAATGCCGCGGAGGTCAGAAAAGGGTGTCATATTCCCCTGGAACTGGAGTTCTCCTGGAATTGGCGTTTCAGATGGTTCTTGGCCGCCATGTGGGTGCTGGGGATCGAACCCGGGTCCTCTGTAAGAGCAGTCGGCGCTCTTAACTGCTAGGCCATCTCTCCAGCCCAATAGCTCGTATCTTTAATCCCAGCACTTGGGAGGCAGAGGGAGGAAGATCTCTGTGAGACAGAGGCCAGCCTGGTCTCCAGAGTGAGTTCCAGGCCAATTGGGGAGACCTGATCAAAAGTAAATCAAATGGCAGGACTTTATTTTCTGTGATTGAATAAAGGCCATTGCATACCACACCATCATCTCAATTGATGCTGAAAAAGCCTTTGACAAAATCCAGCATCCCTTCATGCTTAAAATCATAGAAGGAATTGGATTGGAGGGATCATTCCTCAATATAATCAAAGCCATATACAGGAAACCCACAGTCAATATCATCCTAAATGGGGAAATGACAGAAGCAGTCCCCTTTAAACTCAGCAAGGCTGCCCCCTGTCACCACTCCTCTTCAATATAGTGCTTGAAACACTTGCTAGGGCAATAAGGCAAGAAAAGGAAATTAAAGGAGTACTAATTGGAAAAGAGGAAGTCAAGCTATCCCTTTTTCCTGATTATATGATTGTTTTCTTAAGGGATGCTAAAAGCTCGACCAGAAAACTCCTAGAAACGATTAAGAGCTTCAGTAATGTGTCAGGATACAAAATTAACCTAGAGAGGGGCTGGAAAGATGGCCTAGCAGTTAAGAGCGCCGACCGCTCTTCCAGAGGACCCGGGTTCGATCCCCAGCACCCACATGGCGGCCGAGAGCCGTCTGAAACTCCAATTCCAGGAGAACTCCAGTTCCAGGGGAATGCGACACCCTCTTCTGACCTCCGCGGCATTGCACGACATGGGTGCACAGACTTGCATGCAGACAGTACACTGATACACATACGGAAATAAATAAATGCCGGGCGTGGTGGCGCATGCCTTTAATCCTAGCACTTGGGAGGCAGAGGCACGCGGATCTCTGTGAGTTCGAGGCCAGCCTGGTCTACAGAGTGAGTTCCAGGACAGCCAGAGCTACAGGAAGACCCTGTCTCAAAAAAAAAAATTAACCTAGAAAAATCAGTAGCCTTTCTTTATACCAACAACAAGCAACTGAAGAAGCAATTGAAAGAGACCTTCCCACTCACAATAGCCTCAGAAAACAATAAAATACCTAGGAAAAAACCTAACCAATGACACCAAAGATCTCTACAACAAAAATTTTAAACCCCTGAAGAAGGAAATTGAATAAGACATCAGAAGATAGGAAAACCTCCCATGCTCATGGATTGGGAAATTAACATAGTAAAAATGTCCATTCTACCCAAACTCTTGTATAGATTTAATGCAATCCCAATTAAAATCCCCAAGTGTTTCTTCACAGGCTTGCAAGAAAAAAAAGTCTTTAATTTCATTTGGAAAAACAAAAGACCCTGAATAGCCACAGCAACCCTGAGTGAAAAGAGCAATAAAGGGGGATCTGTATACCAGACTTCAAACTATACTACAGGGATATAGTGATAAAAACAGCTTGTTCCTGGCACAAAATCAGACCTGTTCACCAATGCAACAAAACTGAAAATCCAAACTTGAACACATACAATTTCAACCACCTCATATTTGACAGGGGGGGTGCCAAGAAGACATAATAGAGGAAAGACAGCATCTTCAGCAGGTGGTGTTGGTAAAACTGGATCACCACTTGTAGAAGAATGAAATTAAGCCCCTACCTCTCATCCTGTACAAAATTCAACTCCAGATGGATTAAAGACCTCAATGGGAAACCCAAAACTCTGAAGGTGATAGAAGTAAAAGTTAGCAGCAGACTAGGAGACATAAGCATAGGAAAAGACTTCTTAAATCAGACAGCAGCTGCACAAGAATTAAGGTCAACAATTGACAAATGGGACCTCATTAAACTCAAAAACTTCTGTACATCAAAAGAAACAATCAAGGAAGTGAAGAGAAATCCCACATAGTGGGAGGAAACCTTCACCGCAGAAACATCTGACAAAGCATTGATTTCCAGAATATATAAACTACTCTAAAAACAAAGAAAAAAGAAAACAAATGACCCACTCAATAGATGGAGCAAAGAGCTGAACAGAGACTTCACAAGTGAGGGATTAGAGATGGCTGAGAAACATCTTAAGAAGTGTTTGACATCATTAATAATTAAGGAAATGTAAATTAAAACCACTTTAACATATCATATTTCTCCAATAAGACTGGCTAGGATCAAGAAAACAAATGATACAAAGTGCTGGAGAGGTTGTGGGGAAAAGTGAACACTCATCCATTGCTTGTGGGAATGTAAACTGGTACAGCCACTATGGAAAGCAGTGTGGAGAACCCTTGAAAGACTTGGAATGAACTTGGTACCTGGCCTAGGAATACCACTGCTGGGTATGTACCCACAAGTCTCATCTTACCCTAGAGATACATGCACGGCTCTATTTATTGCAGTTCTCTTCACAATAGCAAGAAGCTGGAACAAACCTAAATGCCCTTCAACTGACGAATGGATAGAGAAAATGTAGTACATCTACACAATGGAGTTCTATGCAGTGGTAAAGAAAGATGACATCATGAACTTTGCGGGTAAAAGGTTGGAGCTAGAAGGTATCATTTTCAGTGAAGTAACACAGTCCAAGAAAAACAAACGATGAATGGTATCCCTCATCGGTGGATGCTAACACCAATTACCTAATTGTATGGCAAACTGAGCAACTTCAATGTGATCTGTAAACAACTGTGCTCTTATATTGTAGAATTCCTTAAAAAAATAAACAAATAAAGAAAAATAAAAACAGAATATCCAAGGGAAAAAAAAGTTTTGCATCTGTGTTCATTAATGAGATGGGTCTATAGTTCTCCTTTTTGGTTGTATCTTTGCCTGGTTTGGGTATTAGAGTGATGCTGGCTTCATAGAAGGAATTTGGGAGAATTCCCTCTTTGTATCCTTCTAAATAATTTGAGTAATAATGGTTGTAAGTATTTTTGAAATGTTTTATAGAATGCTCCTGTGAAACCATCTGGGACTGGGCTTTTTTTAGTTGGGAGGTTTCTTATTACATCTTCAATTTCTTCATATATTATGTGTCTTTTTAAGCTGTCAATCTCTTCTTGGTTGAGCTTTGGTGGTTCCCAGAATTTCAGATATTCATCCATTTCTTCTAGGTTTTCAAACTTAGTAGAGTATAGGTTTTTTAAGTATTCCAGTATGATTGTCTGGATCTTTTCATTGTCTGTTGTGATATTTCCCCTTTAATCACGGATTCTATTGATTTGGAGTTGTTCCTTCTTTCTTTTGGATAACTGGGCTAGAGGTCTGTCTATCTTGTTTATTCTCTCCAAGAACCAACTTTTGGATTCATTGATTTTTTGTT
>VZQC01006659.1:53684-98303 GCA_009823505.1 Rhizomys pruinosus
TTTTTTTTATATTCTTATAGGTCTTCAATTGTTCCTCTGAGATCTGTTTCTTGGGTCACCCTCAGGGGGATCCCACTGTAGCAATCTCCTACAGGGTTGGTAGAGCTTGGTGTGGAATTATCCTGCACCTTTCCCATGTTGTCCCTTCCTCATGCCCCTGGCGTGTGGGTTTCCCTTTTTTTGCCTGTATTCTGATGTGAATTACAAATGCCTTTTCACTGAAAGGTTGAAAGCTTGCTTTGCTTGCCTCCTTCAGATGCTTTTTTATTTCCTTATTTATGGAGTGTTGACTTGTCTAGGTTTCAGTGTGTCAATTTTGTTTCTATATTGGAAGTCTAATTCACTCATCCCTTTTTGTTCTGAAGGTTCTCCAAAAAATCCACTTAGACACTCTCTCAGCAATTCCAGTTTGGGGGGGGGTTACTCTGTGCTTCAGGTGGTCCTTGCAAGTCCCTGAACCACTGAGCACTCAAGTCTCACAGTGGCCATAGGCCCACTTTTAATACTATCTACAAGGGCAACTCCACCCTGACAGTCACACCAGACAAGGATTTAACAGGCCCACCTTTAATCCCAGCTAGCAGGGCAACTCCACCCTTCCAGCCTTACAAGACAAAGATTCAGCTAGCCAACAAACCAATGAATCAATCATCCAACAACCCAGGAGTAGATCTATTCTAAAATCTGCCTGGCTGAAGCGCCCAGCTCCGACCTGTGCTTCAGGTGGTCCTGGCAAGTCCCTGATCTAACCACTGTGTGCTCAATCTGTAATTCTTACCCAGAGGTGTGTATAGGCCCACTCCCTTTCCTTTGTACATGGTTTGGGGTCAGAATATGCCCATGTTTCTTGGTATGGAATTTTCACTCTTAATTTCTGTTTTTCTTACCCACTGCAGGAATGTCCAGTGGGGATTTCTTTTTCTCAGTGGTCAAATATGCACGGATTTCATCATCGTAATTGGTTGTTTGAAGCCCTGGCATGCAGGTTACACTTCAGTTCTTTCCAGGCCTTACTCCTTACTCAGCACAATGACCCCACTGTGGACCAAAGTTGGTTCCCCACAAATTTGTACTTTGGCAAAAGCAAAGGGTGGGTCCCCATAGCAGGCAGCCATTAGCTCACAGGCCTCCAAGCCAAGAGTCTGTGAGTGGCAGTTTCGAAGTTTCACTGTTTCGCACCAGTGTCCTCTAGTTTATTTTCTGAAATCTGTAGACTTCTCAGATTCATAATGTTGTTTAACAACATTATGACAACCCCTGGGTGATGAAGATGGTCAGCTGAACATGGGTGCTGCCAGGGCATGTGGGTGGGCAGGTCAGCTTAGCTGAACCCTGCTGGGGGGGGGGCAACCAGCAAAGCAGGGCTCTGCCATATTGGCTCCCCAGTTATTTTCTCTCTTATTTGCCAAGTCCTGCATTCAGAATTTTGAGATCAATACAGAAGCATCAAGATTCTTAATAAGATGAAGAGTCCCAGAGTCATGTTTTAAGTCCTTGTGTGGAGAGTCACTGTCACCATCATTTCTTCAGCTTCACTACCATCTTGGCTCTCCAATTATTTCCTATCTTATTTGCCAAGTTCTGAGTTCAGAAGTCAGAGATCAGTCTAGTAGCAGCCTGTAGTCAGGTGAATATCCATCTTGTGTGACAAGGTTCTTCACACGGTCTATCACACCCATTCTGTCTCTTGGGAGTTGGCAAACCCTGAGCCCTAGGCCAGCTTCCCAAGTCATATCTCATTCCTCCACCATCTTTTCTTTCTACAACATTTTGTCACACTCCTTTTCATATGTATCAAAACTTATACTAAAGAATGAGTTCTGGGCTGCAAAAGAGGTTTTATTTTTCCACTTGTTTTTCATGATTTTTCCACCAATTGAATAAACACAACAATTTTCTATAATTAATACTCCCATCAATCATAAAAATAGGGAGGTTTTCTTATCCATGGTGGACAAAAATATTTGCTGTACTTAAGATAAAATTTGATAAACAAATTTGATCATTTACTAGACTGAAATGTTCCTTATATTTTTTATGTGATAACAATACATGTGTATTTAAGTATGGATTAACATAAACTACTGAAGATTAACTGGTTTTCATATATCTTAAGTTATTTTATTAACTTAAAGAGTTTTATTTATGTGTGTATATGTTGTTTATGTAAGTAGGTAACAAAAAAGGTCAGAAGACTGCACTGGATTCCCTAGGCCTAGAATTATAGACAGTTATCACTGACCAATGTGGGTGATGGGAACAGAATGCCAGTCCTCTGCAAGAGCTGCAAGACCCTTAACTCAACTCTCTAGCCCCCTCATCTTCAGTTAATGATTATGATTACATCAGATAATTCTATGTTAATTTTTAGTGGCAAAGAAGCCAGGGTTTTTTGTTTGTTTTTTTGTTCCTTTGTTTGTTGGTTGGTTGGTTGGTTGGTTGGTTGGTTGGTTTTTTGGTGTTTTTGAGACAGGGTCTCCCTGTAGCCCCAGCTGGCCTGGAACTTGCTCTGTAAACCAGACTGGCCTTGAACTCACAGTGATCCACCTGTCTCTGCCTCTGAGTGCTGGAATTAAAGGGATGTGCCACCATGCCCAGCTATGGAGCCAGGGTTTATATCATTTCTTTAACAGAGGTCACTAAGTAAATATTATGTGCTAAAAAGCAACCTGAAAAAGAGCTGGAAGCAAACTAAGTGTCCTTCAATCAATGAATGGATAGAGAAAATGTGGTACATCTACACAATGGAGTTCTATGCAGGGGTAAATAAAGATGATATAGCTGGGCATGGTGGTGCATGACTTTAGTCCTAGCACTTGGGAGGCAGAGGCGGGTGGATCTCTGTGAGTTCAAAGCCGGCCTGGTCTACAAAGCAACTTCCAGGACGGCTGGAACTACAGGGAGACTCTGTCTCAAAAAAGTACCCCCCCCCCGAAAAAAAGAAAGATGATATCATGAACTTTGCAGGTAAATGGATGGAACTCAAAGAGATTATGCTAAGTGAAGTAACTCAGTCCCAGAAAAACAAACAATAAATGATATCCCTCATTTGTAGGTGCTAACACCAAATCCCTAGCTGTAAGGTAAACTGAGCAACGTTAATGTTGTATCTCTTTTTATCTGGAAGCAATTGTACTGTTTAAATGTGAATCCCTTAATGGGATCTAGAATTAACTTTCCTCTTATTTTCAGACTTTGTAATTTTGGTGTATGGGTGGAGGGTATGTATGCATATTTTAGAGTAATATAAAATTAAAAGAGAAAAATGTGAATTCCTACACATGTTCTGGAATTAACATACAGTTTATTCTCAGATGTCATAATTTTGGTATATGTGTGACATAGATATGCATATTTTGGACCAATACAAATTGGAGGAAACAACAAGAACAAAAGAACTGGATCAAAGACCTGACTGAAACAGCAAAATTCTGCCCAAAACAGTAAACCTCTGCATAGAAAAACTTTGAAAAGACTGAGAAAAAGATGGAAGACATGTGTATTAGTCAGGGTGACAGAGTTCAAGGAGTCTGACAGTAGCCACGTCGCACTGGAGAGGCTGAAAATCCAGGGAACTGCTCAGTCCAAAAGGCTGCATGTCTCAGTAGTCCCAATCTGGTGCTGAAGGCCCGATGGATTCCAGGAGATCTGCCAGTCTCAGTACACACTGGGATCTGAAGGGTTGATCACAGCAGCAAGACAAACTCACCAGTGAGCGAGAGGCAAGCCACAGGAAAAAAGGGACCAGCTCCCTCTGCCATGGCCTTTAATACTGCCTGCCAGCAGAAGGTAACACCCACATTTGGGGTGGGCCATCCAGGCTGAGGTAGTCCAATCTGAAGATCCTTTTTCTCTTATTTGTTCCTTAGTCCAGTCAAGTTGACACCCAGGATTAACCATCACAACATGTTTGGTAGAATGCATGAGCACAGGTGGGGGGAGGGGGAGGGAAACGGAGTGAGCCTAAATTGGATTGAGAACTCTTGTTAGACTTGGGGTTTTGTTTGTTTTAGGGGGTTTTTTGGTCTTTTCGAGACAGGGTATTCCTGTAGCCCCAGCTGTCCTGGAACTCACTCTGTAGACCAGGCTGGCATTGAACGCACAAAGATCTGCCTGCCTCTGCCTCCCAAGTGCTAGGATTAAAGGCATGCACCACCATGCCCCACAGATTTGGGTATTTTTGCCTCTCCATTTTTCAAAGTATACTTATTGCTAATACTTAACGTCAATGAATTTAATTTGTGGCATCAATATTTTGTTGAAAAGCCATAGTAAGATTATTAACAGTAGACCCAGAGTGGCACAGGACATTGGTCAGCTAAGTGCTGGCTTCCCTTCTGCAAGACCCCCCTCAGCTGCATCACTGTCCTCCACACTCCCAGCTATCCACATGCACTCTAAGCTGGATGCCAGTGTCTTCTTCCTTTCTTGACTCACATCCACATCCGTCAGTTAATTAGCAGCCATGGAGATCTTTATGTATGTGTCTCTTGTCCTTTATTGTAGGCATGGTAATAGCACCTAAAACTTTGTAGTGTTTATCAGGGTTAGACAGTTTCACATATGCAGTAATTCTTTTGGTCTTCAAAATAGCCAATAGGATGTATGGTATGAAAATACCCATTTTATAGACTAGGAAACTGAGACACCAAGATGTTGGGGACTTGCTAAAGGCAAAACTGTTCGGTGTGTAGTAAGCAGTATGCTGAGTGACAGGCAGGTATTAGTTCAAAGCCTATTTTTTATTTGGAATGGAAGGCTCCTCAAAGTGAGATACACAAGCTTATCAATAGTCTCAGAAGTGTGTGTGTAATGGCTATAGCTCACTTCTTCAACCACCGAAGAAGGCAAATGTAGATCACAATTGGCCCTTGGGCAGCATTTTATTGAATTTCGTGATGGTTGATTATACAAGTGCTCTTTCTTTAAGACTCTGCAGCTCTCTGCCAGAAAATTATCATTACAAATCCACAAAGAGACAAGCCTGAGATGATGATCACTACAGAGTTCTGTCTGCACAGCCATTAGCAGTGGTGGCAGGCTAAGGAATCCATCCTTTCAGTTTTTATAGTGAGGCACACTCGATATTTACATGCACATAAAGTCAACAAAATGCTTTACAATAATGAAAATCTATGAACCATATACATCATTTTCCAGGCAGCTTGGGCTTTTAATTACCAAGCAACACCCTCATTTTACAATCACAACTGAAAAGTCTACAATGATCTTCCTAAACATTCATATCCCTAACTTCCAGACAGTGGCCTGTGTTGCTGTGCCCAGGAGCAAGCTGGGAGCACTGGAAGCAGGCTGACTCCCACAAACAGGGCCAGCAATCCCCTCACCTACATGTGCTTTCAACACTTTTTTCCTTCTCCTCTAGCATAAAGCTTGCAAATTGAAGTAATAGATTCACTCTTCTAATTCCTTAATTATCAGCAGACAGTTTAAATTTTGTTTCAATTATAGAGAGCTGTGACTCATATTTTAAAGACGGCGAGATCAATTTGAACTTATATCCATTTGACTGGTTAATCTGGTTCACTCTATATCCTATATTGCCTCTTAAATGCTCATTGGTCTAAGGGAGTGATCAGCAAGGCTTTTAAGCACCCAGAGCTCCACTAGGCCATTTGCTGGTCTAAAGCATGCCAGATAATGCCTCGGGTGCAGAGGACAAGGACATCCCATTCTTAGGAGGCAGAGGCCTGCACTGCCAATTGGAACCACCTTCTTAAGTTCAATTTGTTCTTTCCAAATGGGACAGATAAAGCCAGGCATGGTGGTGCAGGCCTTTCATCCCTAGCACTTAGGAGGCATGGGCAGATCTCTGTAATTTTGAGGCCAGGCTGGTCTACATACCGAGCTCCAGAAATTCTAGGGCTAAAAGGAGACCCTGTCTCAAAACAAACAAAGACCAAAAAAAGTGGGGGGAACAGATACATGCTTACCCAACCAATATAAGGGACTAACTCCCTGAGAAGTAAAACAGGGTCACTAAAGAATAATAAAGACGGGGTGCTTTCTTCTTGTTCTGGCAGGAATGCTTTTTTTTTTTACAGTGTGAGAGAGATGGAATTCAGTTTTATTTTGTCCTCTTTGAAACTTCCATTATACCATGGACTTGTCTATCAAAGAAGAGAAAGGTGAAAAGCCCTGCCTTCTGCCACAGAACTCATGTACATGTGTTCTTGTTAGAGCAGCAGGGTATCTGGTTCCCCAGGGGCTTTGGCTCTTGGACATTATACTTTCAGTACCAGTAGCGGAAGGAACCACTGGCAAACTGCTGGCAATGTTTTCTGGATTAGTCAGTGTACCATTCCGTTAAGTGCTTCTGGATTTAAAATCTGTCAAGCTGTCAAAAGTGCCACCCACACTTTTGTGACAAAGGATAAAAGAATCCCAATGGGCATTTCACTGAGTCTTTCTCAGCTGGGTCTTATTATTGACATGGCTGCTTTAACCTCCAAGACGCTGGCCCTCACCCCAGCCAAAGCCTCCTGGCCGCTCTTCAGGCAGTGGGTTGTAATTGGGATCCTCATCTGATGTATCCAAAACATTCCTCAAAATAGATGGTGTTTTCAGAATTCTTATTCCACCAGGCTGATTGGGAAATAGATCTTCCAAGAAAAAAATATGTGTCCAAGTGCAATACCCAAGTGGACAATGACTGAATTCCCCAACAACAAGGAAAACCCCATGGACATTCAGGGCAGAAAGGGGGCCTGGAAGATTACAAGGCCAAAGAAGTTCATGAGGACATAGGGATTGCTTGGGCTCCACACATAGTCCAGCATTATTGTAAAGGCCTGGCCCAAGAAAACTAAGCTCACAAACAAACAGAAAAGAGTCGTTAAGAATCCACCAAAAAGGACATAAATATAATATCTGCTGTCCGACCTCAGAAAGAGCCTTCTTCTAGCATTCAACAGTAATGATATAGAAAAATCATGTTAAATAAAAAATTGAATCTGGGCTGGAGAGATGGCCTAGCAGTTACGAGCACCAACTGCTCTTGCAGAGGACCCGGGTTCGATCCCCAGCACCCACATGGCAGCTGACAACCATCTTTAACTCCAGTTCCAGGGGAATCCGACGCCCTCTTCTGACCTCCACGACATTGCACGACACGGGTGCACAGACCTGCATGCAGACGGTACATTCATACATATAAAGAATAAATAAAAATAAATAAATAAATAAAATTTTAAAAAAATTGAATCCAACTGGACCAAAAATTAAGAACTTGGCGATTCACCTCCATATTTGAAAGTGTTTATAAATTAATTCAGGATTGAAGTACACCTGAAGGGGTGATCAATTCCAACTGCACCGAGGCGCAGCTGACCGGCGGTCTCTGCAGGTACTCCAGCAGGAGGCTCTGGTAAGCCATCTTCTTCCACTGTGCCTGCCTCAGGCTTTTTTTTTTTTTTTTTTAACTCCAACAAGTCCCCTGCAACTGACTTACTTAGAGTCATGTAGCCCTGGACTTACCGCAGCTTGGGGCTGTGACCAATCAGCACCCAGCTTCTTAAGTTGACCAATCCAAAATAAGGGGAATGGAAACCACTAAAACACCTAAAGGCTCAAACACTCCTGGGAGCTTTGGATATTGGTTTGTGCATCCTCTCTCCACCTGTAGAATTCTGTTTCTCTTAGTGGCTGTAGGTATGGATTCTTTATCTTTCAATAAAAGTTTCTTTGCTTTGGGGCTGGAGAGATGGCCTAGCCGTTAAGAGCACCTATTGCTCTTGCAGAGGACCCGGGTTTGATCCCCAACACCCACATGGCGGCTGACAGCCGTCTTTAATTCCAGTTCCAGGGGAAAACGACACCCACTTCTGACCTCCATGGCATTGCGTGACACGGGTGCACGGACCTACATGCAGACAGTACATTCATACACATATGAAAATAAATAAAATTTTTTAAAAAAGTTTCTCTGCTTCATGCTCTCTGCTGGTCTGAGATTTTTCCTGCCTTTTAATTCTTTAACTGGTGGAGAAAGAGAAAAAAAAAACAAAAAAAAAAACCCTGACTGATGAGGCCACAACACTAACACTAAAATTCCCAAGGATTGGAGGACAGACTATAAAAAGGAACAAATTGAGTTGATTGGAGGAGAATTACTGAGGAAGAATGAAGATGAGAAATCCCAGTGGAAAGTTCTGGAGGATGCTGAAGAAGATAACTACATTCAGAACTAATATAATTTGCTCCCTTTGTCAGTTCACTGTAGGAAGATCCAGTTTGAATTGGGGGCTAGCTCTCAGCTAGCACCCCTCAGGGCACCAGGTGGATGGGGGTCAGGAGATTTCTCTGACCCCACCCCAAGGAGGAGCAGACAACGAGGCCAAGTGCATGGTGCTGGGTGGGGCAGCAGTGTGCAGTGGTGCAGAATTGGGGGCCTGTGATTGGCTCTGGGAGCTGACATCATTTTGCTTATAAAAGCAAGCTGTAGCAGGCAATAAATTGAATTCTCCATTACCATCATTACAGAATTCCGGACCGTCATTATTTTTGGGGAGCATACAGGCCAAAGAAGGCCTGCATTCTGTTCGGGTGGCCAGTGGGTTGGAAAGGGGTCCTCGGATCACCAACTTGGATAGCTGGTATGTTGAAATGAATTGTGAGTGGATATAGGCTGAAGATAGGCCATCAGCCATCAGCCTGAAATTCCTGTCCAGGGGCCAGCAGTCTCTGGGCAGGTGGGAAACCATGGCCAAGAGTGAGAAACGTTCTGTTGTCCCAGGCTAAAGGCCTGAGGTGGAAGTACCTCTCAGGTCGGGTTACAAAAGTAGCCAGCTGACCTCTGCTTGAGAGGTCAGTTCCCTACAGTGGCCGCAGGTGGGTACTGTGCTCCTCTTTCCCTTAGCAGGGCTCCGTTGTACCTGCTCTTGGCAAAGAAGGCTTCCAACAGTTCACCTTTCTGAGGCTGACAGAGCAGAATCATGAAGGGGTTTGTGAAAAGCCTCTTCCACATAGGCAAGCAGGGAGAAAGCCTCAGAGGTTCTAAATTAAGAGGAGAGCACTGGGCTAGCAGAGAGTGGCATGCAGCTGCCCAGGGTCTGGTAACTTCCAGGACTGTGGTCTGCTGGGGTACCTGAGGAATGTGGTCCAGCTTCTAGGGCCCACCTCTTAATGAAAATACACTGGCTGGGACAGGACTGCACTTGAAGGCACCAGGGAACCAAAAGAAAGTAAGCAGTCCAGCCAAGCAGTCTAAGTTCCAACATCAACTGCTGGACAGGAAAGCCAAGTCAGGCAAGGGGCAGCTGCTCCACCTGCAGCACACTGCCTGATAGGGCTGAGCAGAGCAGAGCAGGGAAACAGGCCCTGAGAGCCACACTCAGAGCCAGCCTGCAAGGAAGGATGTCACAGCACAGGGCTGCCAGCCCCACAGTTACCAGAACACAGGAGTCCAGGGGCAAGGAGAAGCAGAGGGCATAATCTTCTTCAGGCAGAGAAATGCCAAGCAAAACTTTTCCAAAGTTGCTTCCACTGCACTTCTGATATAAGCCCCAGCTTCTTAGCCTCTAGCTGTCCTTTTGAAGCTCCAGTTGATTAATTATTTACTGTACCATGCAGAACAGCTTTTCTCCTTTATGAATGGTGATATTACTGAACCTGAAGGCAGCCTGTTGGAATTAGTTCATCTAGATGCACATATTCCCTAGTTAGTCCAAGCCATGCTCTGGAAAACATGTTTCATTTCTTCTGTGTTTTCCACAAAGAAACATACTGTCTCGCAGCCAGGAAACTGGCCACTTTTAATTGCTGCTTTCATTTTTTGGAGTTTAAAGCTATCAGCTTAAAATCATGAGCTACACACTTGCTTGTAGAGGATCGGTTGACAACGTATGTGGGGGCCTGTGAGCAAACGTGCCGGCCGACTTGGCTGCTGGCAGGGAACAGAAGACCTCATGGTGTCACCAGCAAAGGTCCATCTGCAGAAATGTGAGACAAGAGCCAACTCTGACAAAACATGTCTTGTAGCAAAACTCTTTTTGGTCAGTTTGAAAGCATAACTACTTTTTGAAATTTATCTTTAAAGAGTACAGCTTCCTACTTGAGATTTGTTTCATGTCTCTTAAAAAAAAAATAAATGCAATAGAAAAGGAAACTTGGGTAATCAATCTTAGTGACCAGACTGGGAAAACTATCTAGTGAGTGCAGGACTAGTGTTGTCAAATTTATCAAGCTTAGGAGAAATAAATTCCTCCTTGTCTGCAGAGTTAGGCTCTTTACATTCATTTATAGGTGAATACTGCCCTCTGCTGGCAAAACGCTCACATTCACGTGTGTGATGTTTTTGGAATTGGGACGTTTTTGAAGAAATAAGCCTCCCGAACAAGAATGGTTTCAAAATAAATTTAAAAACAGTTTGCATTGTTTGTTTCTTTTATAACTTAAGTATACAACTAACACAGTTACTGTGCTCTTATCTGCCTCTGATTCAGAGAACTGGTTGGACCTGAGGATCTAAGCTTCATGTTTTCAGTGAAAGTAAATAAATATCTGCATTCAAAAAGCATTTTTTTCCAAAAAATAACAATGAAATATTTCCCCTTTAGACACTAAAATGGATGTTGAATAAATAAACAAACAGACAAGCAAAACACTACTGACTGTGGACTACAGACTATAGTACTACAGACTGTGAATGTGGAGACAACCATGACCGGAGGCTCGAGTTAGGTTTTTTGAGACATTTAAATAATTGTCTAAATGTTCCCATGTACTGTGGCTAAGTAAACATTGCAATGGGCACAAAGATGCAGAACAAGAAACTCCACTAGAATCTGCAGGGGAAGGAGACACCGAAGGCTGATGCAACTTGTTATCTAAGTGAAATTAAGATCCCGGTTCACAGAAGTAATAAGAAAAGAGAAAAGGCCTATTCCTCGGCTGGGAGTCTTGGCTGAAAAACTTCCTCTGTATAAAGCCAGAGCCACATCTTAAAGATATTAGAAATAATCCCTATCTCCACCACTGCCAGCCACCTCTGCCACCCAGAGGATGAAAGAAAAGTTGCCTATTTAAAAACTGGCTAGAGAGGCAGGGATTGACTCCAAAGCATGCTTCATAGGGTCTTCATATTTCTTTATGCCAATGGTCTGGAAGACTTTAAGAAGTCTGGTGGGAGACAACCCAGGCTAAAAATGAATCCTACAGATTAAGTTTTATGATAACAGCTCAGTCAAAACTCACTAAAGACAAGCAATTGTGGACATTTACCATCAGAAGCAAGTACTGTAACCATATGTCCTCTTCAGAGTTCAGATCCTAGAAGCAGAGATAAGTGTGAAGTGATGTGAGGGGCAGCTGGAAGGCACCAGCACTGCACCGCCCAGGGCTGCTGGAATATCTGAGGAATATGCAGGAATGCTGGACAATGGCAACCATAATAGATGGATGACAGAGGAAAATTCTCTAGTTTAAACAAAAAGTAAAACAGAAAACTTTACAAACAAAAACAGGGAAAATGTCTAGACTCCATCCCAGA
The DNA here is from genome assembly GCA_009823505.1 of Rhizomys pruinosus. Taxonomy (NCBI): domain Eukaryota; kingdom Metazoa; phylum Chordata; class Mammalia; order Rodentia; family Spalacidae; genus Rhizomys; species Rhizomys pruinosus. The sequence continues at coordinate 65,194 of VZQC01006659.1, forward strand.
GAGATTTGTGGGTCATGGTGTAACACCTCCCATGAGAAGTAAGAGGAGCCATGCTAAAGAAACTCACTATGTAGACCAGGCTGGCCTGGAACTCACAGAGATCCACCAGCCTCTGCCTCCCAAGGGCTGGGATCAAAGGTATGCCCCACCATGCCCCACCATGCCCCACCATGTCCCACCATGTCCCACCATGCCCCACCAGGCCCCACCAGGCCCCACCATGTCCCACCATGCCCCACCAGGCCCCACCATGCCCCACCATGTCCCACCATCTCCCCACCATGTCCCACCATGTCCCACCATGTCCGCACCATGTCCCCACCATGCCCCACCATGCCCCACCATGCCCCACCATGTCCCACCATGTCCCACCATGTCCCACCATGTCCCACCATGACCCACCATGTCCCCACCATGCCCCACCATGCCCCACCATGTCCCCACCATGCCCCACCATGTCCCCACAATGACCACCACCATGAACCGCCCATGTGGTTCCCACCATGTGCCAATCACATGTCCCCACCATTCCCCCACCCCATGACCTGCCATGCCCTGCCATGCCCCACCATGTCCATGTCCCCACCATGTCCCACCATGCCCCACCATGTCCCACCATGTCCCACCATGTCCCACCATGTCCCACCATGTCCCCACCATGTCCCCCAACCATGTCCCCACCATGTCCCCACCAGTCCCCACCATGTCCCCACCATGCCCACCATGCCCCACCATGTCCTCACCATGTCCCCACTAAAATGTCCCCACCATGTCCCCACCATGACCTGCCATGTCCCACCATGTCCCCACCATGTCCCCACCATGTCCCCACCATGCCCCACCATGTCCCCACCATGTCCCCCATGTCCACCATGTCCCCCACACAGTGTCCCCATATGATCCCACACCATGTCCCCACCATGAACCTGCCATGTCCCACCATGCGCCCCACCATGCCCAATATTCCCCCCACCATGATCCCCACCATGCCCACCATGCCCCATGGCCCCACCATGTCCCCACCATGACCCACCATGCCCCACCATGCCCCATCCATGACCCACCATGTCCCCACCATGTCCGCCACCATGACCCACATGCCCACCATGTCCCACCCAATGCCCTACCATGTCCACCACCATGCCCCACCATGACCCACCATGCCCACCTGTGGCCAGCCGCCATGCCCCACCATGCCATGTCCCAACCATCCCCACCAGACCCCCCCCCAGCCCACCATGCCCACCATGCCCACCATGTCCCCACCATGACCCACCATGCCCCACCATGTCCCACCATCGTCCCCACCATGTCCCACCATGCCCCACCATGCCCACCATGTCCCCACCATGCCCCACCATGCCCCACCATGTCCCCCCCACCCCACCATGACCACCGACATGTCCCCACCAGCCATGCCCCAGCCCATGTCCCCACCCCATGGTCCCACCATGTCCCACCCCATGCCCAAACCATGTCCCCACCATGCCGCCCACCATGTCCCCGACCATGGTGCCAGACCACCATGAGCCCCCCCATGGTCGCCACCATGCCCCTCGCCACCAATGCCCGCAACCAATGCCCCACCTGCCCCACCATGCCCAACCATGTCCCACCATGCCCCACCATGTCCCACCATGACCCACCATGACCACCACCATGCTCCCACCAGGTCCCACCATGTCTCCCCACCATGCCCCACCATGACCCACCATGACCTACCACCATGACCCACCATGTCCCCACCATGCCCCACCATGCCCACCATGTCCACCATGCCCAACCATGTCCCCACCATGACCCACAATGCCCCACCATGTCCACCACCAGCCCCTACCATGAGTTCCACCATGACCCACCATGACCACCATGCCCCACCATGCCATGTCCCACCATGACCCACCATGCCCACCATGCCCCACCATGCCCCGCCCCAATGTCCCCCACATGTTCCCCAACCAGTGCCCGGCCCCAGGTCCCACCATTTTTCCCACCACACCATGACGTTCAACATGCTACCACCATGTTCCCACCATATCCCTACCATGTCCCGACCATGTCCCACCATGCCCCACCATGCTGCCCCATCATCCCCCACCATGTCCCACAATGTCCCGCCGTGTCCCCGCCATGTCCGCCACCATGCCCACCATGTCCCCACCAGGACCCACATGGCCACCACCCATGAATGCCCCATCATGCCCCATCATGCCCCACCATGCCCCGATCGTGCCCCATCATGGAACCCAACCATGACCCCGCCACCATGACCGAACACCATGCCCCACAAGGCCCCACATTTCCCCCATATGACCCACCATGCCACCCATCATGCCCCAGCATGTCCCACCATGTCCCCCAACACATGTCCCACCATTTCCCGAACCATTTCCCCACCATGTCCCCACCATGTCCCGACCATATCCCCACCATGTCACCACCATGACTCACCATGTCCCCACCATGCCCCACCATGTCCCGACCATGTCCCACCATGCCCCACCATGACCCACCATGACACACCATGACCCACCATGTTCCCACCATGACCCACCATGACACACCATGACCCACCATGTTCCCACCATGACCCACCATGACACACCATGACCCACCATGTCCCACCATGACCCACCATGACACTGACCCACCATGTTCCCACCATGCACCATGCCCCAGACCCACTGCCCACCATGACCCACCATGACACCACCATGACCCCACCATGGCCATCATCCCCACCATGAGCCCACCATGTACACCACCATGTCCACCCACCACTATCTCCCCACCATACCACCATTGACCTCACCATGTCCCACACCATCCCCACCATGTCCACAACTCCACCATAGTCCCACATGTCCACCAGTGCCACATCTGACCACTGTCGCCGCATCCATGCCCCACCATGAGCCCACCATGTCCCACATGCCCACATCCACCATGTCGCCCACCAATGCCACCATGTCCCCACCATGCTCCCACCATGCCCGACCATGTTCCCACCATGCACCCCCATGCCCCACCATGCCCCATACATGTCCCACCATGCCCCACCATGCCTCCATGCCCAATGTCCCACCATGACCCACCATGCACACACCATGTACCCACCATGTCCCACCATGCCCACCATGTCACCACCATGACCCACCATGTTCCCACCATGACCCACCATCTCCCCACCATGTCCCACCATGACCCACCATGGGCCCCCCACCATGGTCCCACCAATGCCCCATACCAATGTCCCCACCATGTCCCCACCAATGTCCCACCGACCAGGACCCACCATGCCCACCAGGTCCCACATGTCCCACTATGGGTCCCCACCTCATGCCCCAACCATGTCCCCATGTCCGCCACCATGTACCCCACCGTGACCCACCAGGACCAACCATAGCCCCCAACAGAGTCCCACCATGTCCCCCACCATGACCCACCATGACCCACCATGTCCCACCGTGCCCCCACCATGTCCCCACCATGTCCCACCATGTCCCACCATGTTCCCACCATGAACGCCAAACACCATGCCCATGCCCCACCATGCACCAATCATGGTCCCACATTGCCACCCACCACCAGGCCCCCACCATGTCCCCCCCACCATGTCCCCATCACCAGTGCCCCACACCCATAGCCCAACCAATCCCCATCATGTCCGCATCCCTACCATGTCCCCACCATGACCCACCATGCCCCACCATGCCCCATCATGTCCCACCATGTCCCCACCATGTCCCCACCATGACCCACCATGTTCCCACCATGTCCCCACCATGTCCCGACCATGTCCCCCCAATTACTCCTATGTCCCACCATAGCCCCCACCGATGACCCCACGCACAAATGTCCCCAACCATGTCCCACCATGACCCCACCAAAGGTCTCAACCATGTCCCCACTATGTCCTCACCATGTCCCCACCATGACCCACAATGCCCCACCATGCCCCATCATGCCCCACCATGCCCCACCATGCCCCACCATGCCCCACCATGCCCCACCATGTCCCACCATGTCCCACCATGTCCCACTATGCCCTACCATGTCCCTACCATGTCCTCACCATATCCCCACCATGACCCACCATGACCTACCATGCCCCAACATGTCTCCACCATGACCCACCATGACCTACCATGCCCCACCATGTCCCACCATGACCCACCATGACCCACCATGACCCACCATGACCCACAATAACAGGCATTTTAAAGAAAAGGAACAAGAAGAAAGGAGACAGAAGCTCCCTGCTGCTGGAAGAGGAAATGTTAGGAAAGATCCTGAGAAAACATTATCTTGACCAAAGCAAGGGCAAGATGCCATCTTTTTAAATATTTTATCATTTTATTTTTTTATGTGTCTAAGTATATTGCCTACATGTAAGTAAATGCACCTGTGTTGTGCAATTCCCACAGAGGTCCCCTGGAACTGGAGTTATGGACAGTTGTTAGCTTCCATATGGGTGTTGGGAACTAAACCTAGGTCCTCTGCAAGAGCAGCCAGTGCTTTTAACCACTGAAGAAATAGGGCCAACAATCAGTAAATGGAACTTCATGAAATTAAAAGTATCCAGAACACAAGAGGAAACTGTTAATGGTGTAAAGAGGCAAGCTACAGAATGACAGTAAAACTTCACCAGCTATACATTGGACACAAGATTTAATATTTAAAATATTCAAAGAACTTAAAAAAAATCAAGAAAGCCAATAACCCAATCAAAACATACATAGGCTATAGAAATGAAGAGAGAGTTCTAAAAGGAAGAAATACAGATAAATAAAAATAAAGTTTTAAGCATTGTAGCCATCAAGGAAATGTCAATCAAAACTACCTTGATGTTCCAGCTCACTCCTGTCAAAATGGCTATAATCAAGAAAACAAATGATAACAAATGTTGGTTAAGATGTGTGGAAAGGAGAGTCTCTATTCACTATTGGCTGGAGTGTAAACTAATGCAGTCACTACAAAAATCAGTGCAGAAGTGTCTCAAACATCTAAAAACAGAACTACAATAAGACCTAATTAGTCCATTCCTGGGCAAAGGACCCTATATGTGCTGGTTAGTTTTTGTTGTTGGTTTTTGTTTTTTGTTTTTTATAACTTGACACAAACTAGAGTCACCCAGGAAGAGGAAACCTCAATTGAGGGATTTTGTCCATCAGACTGTCGTGTGGGGATGTCTGTAGGGCATTTTGGTTGCTAATTGATATGGGAGGGCCCATGCCACTATGAGCAGTAACAATTACAGGCAGATGAGCCTGGGCTGTATAAGAAAAATAACTGAATATGACCCAAGAAGCAGCATGGCCGCCTCTCTATGGTCTCTGCTTCAGTTTCAGGATTTTTGTTTGTTTGTTTTGTTTTTGTTTTGTTTTGTTTGTCTTTTTGACACAGGGTCTCCCTGTAGCTCTGGCTGTCTGAACTGACTCTGTAGACTAGGTTGGCCTTGAACTCACAGAGATCTGACTGCCTCTGCCTCCCAAATGCTAGGATTAAAGGCATACACCCCCACACATGGCCAGTTTCTGTTTATTTCCAGGTTCCTGCCTTGAGTCTTACCATGGCTCCCCTTAATAAGGGACTATAACCTGTAAGCTAAAATAAACCCTTCCTCCTCAGGTTCCTCTTGGTTGTGGAATTTATCACAGCAACAGAAAGCAAACTATAACAAAATCCTACTATAAAGATACCTGTGGTGTCACTCCACCACATGTAGAGGTGGACACTTGAACCCTGTCCACTGGATTACAGGGAAAAGGGAAGATGCAAGACAGCAGCCAGCATCTGTCCTAAACCTAGGGCCCAAAGGCTGAACGTTTTCACTGTCCACCTGTTTTATCTAACATCTACACCAGGCAATCCTTTATTGGTACTCCCAGATCCTCCAGACTGCTGCCTGATAGGTGCTCTACAGTCTAATTCCTGCCCAGGTACTCACCACACATCACAGCTGGCAACCTGATAGGTCTCCTTCCAGCCCCACACCAGCTTCCCAGGTTGGTGGTCTGATTGACCGCTGTCCAACCCACTGATCACTACTACATAAGCCTCGTGGGCTAAAATTACATGTGCAGAATAATGGCTGGTTGTCCCTGTCTGATGGTTAAGAAGGACTCGTCTTTTTATTCACAGCATTCTGTTTTTATACCAAGAGTGACATCATATCTAAGGGCCTGGTTTCAGACCCCATGCCTCAAGTTCGATAACGTCACCCAAGTTCCACAACTTCATGAGTGCTACATCACGAGCAGGAGAATTTGTGAGTGTCTTTGATCTCAAGGTGTCACGGACTTGCTAATGCATAGGCAAATCCTGTGTAAACAGACAAGCAGGTAATTTAGCACAAAAGACGCTATAGGTGGCTTCCTTTTTCCCTACAGATACCTGCACATCTATATGCATTGCTTCTCTACTCACAGTAACCAAGAAATGGGAGCTTCCTTCATGTCCATCAACTGATCAATGGTCCAGAGGCCCCCAAAATATGACAGTCTATTGACATTACTCTGTTACCCACCAGAACTAGGTGATAAGATGCCATTGCTGAAGACACCACATACATTGCTTGTGTACATAGAGAAATCAAGCTGAACTTGATCAGTGAATTCCCAGCCTACTTGCTAGCTTTCATAGTGTCATAAAGTGCTATGTAGGCTTCTGGGAGAGAATAGTCAACAGTCTTACCCATCTGTGGTCTCCTAGGAGCTACAATATCAACCTACCTTCCAGCCAAGAAGTGCCTACTGGTGCAATAGTGATATGAGTGTTGTGGGGGTAGCCAGCTGCTTTCTGATTGGATCTGAAGCCTGCTCTATAAGAGAGTATTCATGCCTGATACTGTAAAACTGATCAAAAGCCCAAAGCTGGGGATGTCATAGGATCTAGGAGGAAAACTACAACTGTTGTTTTACAAAATAGACATGCTGTGAGATCAAGATGGTGGCTCCCGGAGTAGTAGGTGCATTCTGAACAGCTAAGGTAAAGTTGGGGGAAGGGGACTTAGGGGCCCCCAGGGGCATTGGAAAGCAGCAGAGGTGGTCCGAGAACACTTGGATCCTTAGTGACTGTAATTCAGTCCTACAGACATGGTCTGAGGGCATCAGTTGACAGCAGGAATCGCATTGGGTGTCAGCTGAGCCTCCCTCCCACCAGACCCAGGTACAGACCTTGACAGCTGGCCCTGGGGACCAGTGGGTAGACCACATGGGGGTTGGGGGGGCTTTCAGTGGTTCTGTGAGTACATATCACAGGTGGGTGACTGGGGCTTGCCCCACTTTGATGTGGGGGTCTCTAGCTGCACAGCAGCAGAAGTGCTGTGAACTTACAGGCCACAGGGCCAGGAACACCTGGGGCCCTTGGGGTTTGGGCTCCACAGGCCTGGGGGCATTCAGGCTGGCAGGGCTGTTATGTGGCTTCAGCCATTGGGTGAGCTATTTACTGGTTGGGTGAGGGGTTCTGGTCTCTCCGGTACTAGGATAGAGGTGAGATTTTGTAACCTAAACTATCCACACCTATACAAGAAGTCAACAAAAATACCTGAAGAATATAACTAAAATCAGTCTTAAGCTCCACAAAGAAACATCTAAGCTTCACATTAGAACCACAACCAACAAAAGCAACCCAAATGCCTAAAATTCAATGTATAAAAAAGAATCTAAAAAGCTCAAATGGACCTCTGCCAAATACTCATAGCCTTATTGAAGAATCCTATAGTGAAGACTCCTTAGATATAACTCAGGATACAGATCTTAAAAGAACGATTATAAACATGATTAGAGAAATTAAGGAGTTGAAGGAATTTAAAAAGCATATAAACAAAGACATCAGGAACCCAGAAGAAGATAGAGATAAATTAAAGGAGGACAATGATAAACTTCAGAGTGAAATTACAAAATATACAGAAACATTGACGAAAATTCAAGTTGAAATGAAAAAAGAAATGTAACAATCCTCAAACCACTTGAAAGGGATGGGAGAAACTCTCAATAACAGAATGGATGAAGTAGAAAATAGAATATCAAGACTAGAAGACAATATGGAAGAACTGGATTGATCAAGTAAAGATTATGAAAAATAAAAAAAACACAAGAATGGAATAACTGGGAACTGTGGGACACTATGAAAAGACCAACTTACAAATCATAGAGAGAAGAAGAAGAAGAAGACGAAGAAGAAGAAGAAGAAGAAGAAGAAGAAGAAGAAGAAGAAGGAGGAGGAGGAGGAGGAGGAGGAGGAGGAGGAGGAGGAGGAGGAGGAGGAGGAAGAAGAAGAAGAAGAAGAAGAAGAAGAAGAAGATTCACAGGATAATGGTATTGCTCATAGTTCCAACAGAATTGTAAAGGAAATTTTTCCCAAATTAAAGAGATAGCTATACAAATACAAGAAGCATATAGAAACCAAGTAGACAGAACCAGAAAAGAAATCCACCACCCCATATCACAATAAAAACACTTGATGTTCAAAACAAAGAGAAGACACTGAGGGCACCAAAGGAAAACAATCACTTATAAGGAAAAACCTATCAGAATTACAGCTGATTTTTCATTGCAAACAGTGAAAGCCAGAAGAGCTTGGTCTAAAGTATTCCCAGTTCTAAATGACTATAGATGTCAACCCAGAATACTTTATCCAGCAAAAATGTCTATTACAATTGAAGGAGAGAGGAAAATATCCCATGACATAAATAAGTTGAAAGAATTTTCATCCAGAAAGCCATCCCTTCAGAGAATAGTTGAAGCAATACAAAGAATGAAGGGTGGGGATGACTATAACCAACCAGCACCAGAAAAGAAATGATACTACTAATATGGAAAAAAACTAGGGCAAAAAATGCACAAGAAATGAAAATGTTTGGAAGTCATATAATTCTCTCAACAATAACTCAAAATATCAATGGACTGAATTCTCCAATTAAGAGACATAGACTGGTAAAATGGATTAAGAAACATAGACTTTCTGGGCATAGTAGCACGTGCCTTTAATCCTAGCACTCAGGAGGCTGAGGCAGGTGGATCTTTGTTAGTTCAAGGCCAGCCTGGTCTGCAGAGTGAGTTCCAGGTCAGCTGGGGCTACAGGGAGACAAAAAAAAAAAAAAAAGAAGAAAAAGAAACATAGAGTGGTAGAATAGATTAAGAAACAAAACCCAAGGGCTCTGCCCCCTACATCTCTGGCCTTGCTGGCCTTGGGGGATGGTTTCATCATGGTGCGTCAATGCAGAAATGACTACAGAAAGAACTGTTGGCTTTGCAGAATGACCCACCTCCTAGATGACTTTAAATGAAAAGAGTGTTCAGAATTCAATTACACAGTGGATTGTTGACATGGAAGGTACCTTATATGAAGGGGAAAAATTTCAACTTCTGTTTAAGTTTAGTAGTCAATATCCTTTTGACTCACCTCAGGTCATATTTACTGGTGAAAATATCCCTGTTCATCCTCATATTTATAGCAACGGTCATATCTGTTTATCCATTCTAACAGAAGACTGGTCCCCAGCGCTCTCAGTCCAGTCAGTTTGTCTTAGCATTATTAGCATGCTTTCCAGTGTGGAGAGCAGGTGTGGCGAGGGTCCCAGGATGGCACCCGAGACTTTAGCTTATGATTAACACCTGATTCCCTCCTACCTCCAAGTAAAGTCACGCTCACCGTTTGAGCTGTGCAGGTGCACCCTGTATACAAGATCAGACCAGATGATACCAATAGACTAAGGCCACGCAACCAGGGCTGGGAAGGTGGATAAATAGAGGGACTTTCTAGATAGAGGAACTCTCTCTCTCCTTTCTAGTCTGAGAGAGAAGCTTGCTTGCCTGAGGAAGGAGAAGGCTTAGAGGGAGAAGCTTGGAGAAGGAGAAAAGATGTGCTTGAATAAACCGTTCTGACAAGACCTGCCTGCCTGGATAATAAACCACTTTGAGAAGAACGAGCGAGAGGTGCTTTGTTGCTGCAGCTTCATACAAGTGTTTCCTACAAGTGTGCAAGTGTTTCATACATTCCAGCTGCAAAGAAAACAGACGACCACCAGATAATTCTTTTTATGTATGAGCATGTAACAAGAATCCAAAGAAAACAAAATGGTGGTACCATGATGATCCTTGCTGATGCCACCATTACCATCATTCTAGCAGAAGACAGTCCTACTGAGAAAATGAGCACTTTGATCTTCAGTCTTTGAACTTTAACCTTTGACTGGAAGTGACCTATAGGCAATGAAGACTACTTCTCTGACGGCATTTTACTCGTGTGCATTCTGGGCACATGTTGATCGCTGGTTCAGTCCAGGCAACTGACATGCTTATATTAGTCATACAGTATGAATGCAGGTGTCAGGAAATGTCAAATATAATTCCATTTTTTATTTTCTTTTTTTAAGCTTTTGGAAAAGTTCCAGGTCCTCATGTATTGTGCAATAACAGTGACTTCTTTGGTGGTTTGGGGACGTCCATTGCTGGCAATGGACACTGTAACAGGAAGAGTTTTCACTGACTCCTGCCATTCAGTGATTAATGCATGATAGGGCCTATGAAATGAATTTATTGGTTATTGTGGGAGTATAAGTTAAGCGAGAGATCCAATGTTACTTTGAAAGTCACCCTGTTTCTATTTGGATTCTTTGCACTGTGATCCTAAGGCTAACAACATGAATTAACTTGTGTCTTTTAAAGGACTGTAAGAAAGATCCTTGCGTATTTAATTGTTTATATCTGCTGTCAAATTATTTTGACATGGAAAGCTTTCAAGGAACATTGGCAGAGAGGTACAATATGTTATCCCTATGGGGAAAATAAATTCATTTGTTGTATATAGTCCTCAATCTCTGAAATAAAGGTGTAATATAGGGTTTGAACGCTTTAACCAAGGGTTTATTGGAAGAAAAATGGCAGTGATCATTGAATTACTGCCATCCATCATTTGAGCCTGTTTTTTTTTTTTGTTTGTTTGTTTGTTTGTTTGTTTGTTTTGGTCTTTTCGAGACAGGATCTCCCTATAGCCCCAGCTGTCCTGGAATTCGCTCTGTAGACCAGGCTGGCCTTGAACTCCTGCCTCTGCCTCCCAAGTGCTAGGATTAAAGACGTGCGCCACCACACCCATGAGCCTGTTATTTGTATAGTAAAGATTTTTTTTCCAAGTAGGATACACTCTGTTACTTCCGGCTAGCCATCAGCATGAGCCGTACTGCCTAAACACTATTTCATTTATTTATGTTTGAAAATCCATAAACATTTTAGTTTGCAGTCTTGTTTCTTCTGTTATGTTTCAAGTTTGAATGTTATAGTACTTTTTTTTTTTTTTGGGGGGGGGGCGGTCTTTTGAGACAGGGTCTTCCCGTAGGCCCAGCTGTCCTGGAACTTGCTCTGTAGACCAGGCTGGCCTTGAACTCACAAAGATCCCCTGCCTCTGCTCCAAGTGGCTAGAGGCTTTTTTTGGGGGGGGTGTTATAGTATCTTATTGAAAACTTTTGTCAAGTATTTTCTTGTAAGTTTTCTTGAACTTGTATATCATCTTGTCCTTCAATCCTGTACCCTAAAATGAGAATTACTTTGACAGAGCGCTTAATGTTTTAATAAAAGAGTGCGTTGCTGCGTGGCACACACCTTAATCCTAGCACTTGGAGGGCAGAGGCAGCAGATCTTTCTTGAGTTCAAGCCAGCCTGGTCTACAGAGTGAGTTCACAGGAAGCCAGAGCTACAGGGAACCCTGTCTCAAAAGACAAAAATAAAAATAAATTAAATTAAATTAAAAAATAAAAAATAGCGCAGAACTTTATTTTAAGATCTCGCAAAATACCTATAAAGGTATGTTTGTTTACTTGTCTCATACAACCATACAGGTTTTCCTGGAAGGATTTGTTTGCTTTGTTTTCTTGTTGAAAAAATTTGCTTTGATACACACACACACACACACACACCACACACACGTATGTATCTATGTATCTGTGTCATCTAAAAACAAAGTTCCATTCTGAATAGCATGTACCACGTAAGCTAATGATGCTACAACTTGGTTTTCTTTTTAAAATTGATTGATATGTTTTATAAATTACCTTTTCACACATGCAAAATCTGTTTCTACTACAATGTTATTTTTAATAATGCCTTACTACCGAACTCTTTTTGACTATCCTGCAGTGAATATATTAATTAGTTTGGGCTTAAAAATAAAAGCCAATGGCTTGAAGGGTCGAAATACAATACCCTTTAAAACCATCCAACAATAATTGGTAAAGATATTTCTTTTTTATTTTTTTTTTTATTGATGCTTTGTGTATTTCATACATCATTTTTCCAATTCAGTTTCAGGCATATATCCCCTTCCCTTCCCCCCCACCCCACCCTACCCATCCGCAGATCGTGCATTCTGCCATTAATTTTCTGCATCTTTCTCCTGCTTTTTGTTGTTTTTCCATTTTTTTAACAATAGGTATAATTTGTGAGTACAGCATCCTTCATGTAAAACCAATTTGCAAGCAGTTGTGCCCAAACCCACACAGCTCATGGGTCCCCATCCAGCAGGGGGGGGCTTGTATGTTCAATCAAGTTGATCAAATGAGTGTCCAGTCTATATTGTTGTAGTTTCACCATTAACCCCAATCGAAGCCCTTACATTCTACCACGCCCCCTCTTCCGCAGATTGTTCCCTAGGCTTAGAAAAGGGGCACAGGTGGATGAGAAGCAAAACACTCTACTTTCTCTGGAGCTGATGTCTTGGTCTCTAGTCAGTTCTGGCTGTTTTCTTTCATGGGCTGCCAGCTTGTCCAGGCTTAACCTTTCGATCCTACTAATGAAGCACATGCAATTAGATATTTAGGTATTTAAACAGTATAATATATAGCCTTTCGATCCTACTAATGAAGCACACACAATTAGATATATGGGTATTTAAACAGTACTAATTGTTATGGTAGGTTACTTTGGTATAGACACAGATGTTTGGATGGTATGTCAATTCATGATCTACATTTTCTTCTGTCAAGTATGGCAGGGTCTTCGTGTGGTTTATAACATCTCCTAACCATTAGAGGATGTAAGCTTGTGACATCAGCTGTGGGTTATTCCTCCAAGGAGAGAGCCAATAGCCAATTAGATTTGGGATATACAGACATATGGCTGCCAGTGCTGCACGGTAAAGAATATTTTTAAAAGTGTTTTGAAACCTCTGTGTAGATGACATTTTGTAGCTTTGTATGTGTTAATTAAGGGCACATAATTTTACACTCTCAAAGTATAACTGCTGAACTCAGGGGTGGGTAGACTTCAAAAAACATGTCTGCTGTAGAAATAACTTGAAAAAATTAAAACCATGGCCAGTTAAAAAAAAAAAAAAAGAAAGAAAAGAAAAGAAACAAATGAAACCCGGTCTGGAGAGATGGCCTGGCGGTAGCAGGTGATGTCTACAGGGGGTGGCATGATACACGCGTCTGGGTTGCCCTAAGAGATGACATTATTTTGCTTATAAAAGTGACCTGCAGTATACAATAAAGTGGGTTCTTCATTACCATCAAAGCATGATCCCCGGATCCATTATTCTGCATGTGTATAGGCTGGAGCAAGCCTGGATTTCAAGTGTCAGGTGCTAGTGGGTTAGAAGATCAATCAGATCGCTAACCTGGTAAACTAGTGTGGGGTTGGACAAAGACTAATCAAGTCACCAACCTGTGGAGTGAATTGTTGGTAGTGTGTGCTGAAGACCGGCCACCATCGGCTGTCAGCCTGAAATTCCTGTCTGGAGAGTTACAGACTCCCAGGCAGGTGGGATAGTGGGGCCAGATGGGAAGTGTTCCACTTCTCAGACTAAAGGCCTGAGAGGGACAGTAGTCACTCAGGTTAGGCTACGCTACGGAAGTGGCCACGTGGCCCCTGCACTGAGGTCCCACCTTACCCAGGGAGGAAGCTGCTGGCAGCAGCCTCCCTTAGTAGGATTGTTACAGCTCTCTTAGAAGGAGCATGTTACTACAGCCCGCTCCCCGGTGGGGTATGACATATGGCTGACACTGTAGCCTTGGTGCCTCCTAATGTCAGGAGGCTCTAATGACCACATTAGAAAGATGTTGGCATCCCTTTTTCAGAGAGTTATAATGGCCCAACCAAAATATTATCCAAACATATGTGTTTGTGCCCATAGAGTAACTTGTTATAATCTTTAATATTTGTTACTATTCACGTTTTATTACTAGAATTAAAAGGAGATTCGTAAATGACCCACCAGTCCATTGCACACAGAACTTGGATAGTCTCAAGAGTGATGAGCCCTCAAACAATAATGGCTATTACTACCTACCAGAACATGAAGGTTAGAACATCTTGATGAAGATACTACATGTATGAATCACAGAAAAAAAGAGAAAGATCAAGCTGGTACTATTGGGTTATAAAAAGGGCCGCACACCCGCAGCCCCCAGATAAAAAGGCAAATGAAGCTTAAGTCACACCAGGAATATGATTTACTTCCAAGTGGAATTACCAGCAAGGACCACCTGCAAGGGCCACCTGCAGACACGTGGTGGAACAGAGTAGCATGGCAGAGAGCCTGGGGCTCACCCACTTATAGCCATGGGGCACGGCCTCAGGTACAGAGGAAGTGGTCTGTCCCTTGGGATTCTGGGAAGCCCAGACCTAACATTCCAGCCTTTTGCTTATGATAAGGAAATGGGGAACTGTTCTCTCTTCAGTATCTGCTTTAGAGCTGATGGAGGGGGCAAAGACTTGGGGGAATAGCTGTCAGGCTGGAGGATTAGAATCCAGTTTCCCATTTTGGCTGCTCTGGGTGCTCTTCCCGGTGGGTTTGGTCCAGATCGATAGTGGCCAGTACTTAGTGGATGTTTTCTCTGTGACTGAAAAGACAAGCTGGTTGAGTCTTATATAAGTATACCAGTGCAGGGACTTCACAGTACCAACAGGGGACTTCTGGATACAAGAGCAATTGGAGGGTCCCTGTCTAGGGTCTGCAGAAGGAGAGAGGACCTGTACCCTGGTTTGAGGAATTGGAAAAAGGTTTTAGCACACAGAGCTCTAGAATGAAGGCCAGCTTTAGTATGCAGCGCTCCAGAATGAGAGCCATAACCATGAGAATATAAAAGGTGGTATTTTCTGTCATGGAGCATTAAATCTGTCACGTATCTCTGAGATATATTCTAACTTGGCACAGTAAGTCTCTCATCTATATCTCTGGTAATAAATTATTTCATTTTCTCCTCTTTAGATTACAGTTTCCTGTTGGGGTGTTTAAAACCACACAGTTATCTCAGAAATGAAGTCTGTTTTGGTGTTAAGGTCAGCTGAGGTTCCTAAGCGGTCACTCAGGCCTTGTGCCTGGCTCTCTTCACCAGTTCCATCTTTGTGATGACAAAGTCAGGCCTTGCTTGACCAGAGCATCCCTTTGAAGTAAGAGGAGTTTCTCCTCTATACAGACTTTCCTCCCTAGACTGGACACGAGCCAGATGAAGTCCTTTTAAGTGAATCTCCAAGACTTCCTTGGCCTGGGATGACTGGTGACTCACTGTAACAGGACATGTACAAAGGTACCAATGCAGGACCCTAGGACCCAAGTCGACCTCAGAGGGTGGAGCCAAAATATTGTCCCTTCAAATCCCTCTTGCCAAATCAGATTGGAGTTTCAAGTGTGGTTGCTAAACCTCTAAGAGGGTTATTTGAATGAAATTGGTACTTTAATTACCATATAACTCCTAAGTAAAGCTTGAACATTGACTTAAGCACTCTTAATAAACTCTTGTTGTGGCAAAAATATTCTGACTAGTAATAAAAGCTCATGGTAGTACCCTGGTGGTAGTGGTTGCAGCACAGGCTAGGAAAAGATGCTATTTACTGGCTTGTGTTGCTGGGTCATATTCAGCCTATTTGTATACAATATAGGAATATCTGGCCAAGAATAGCATTGCCCACAATGGGCACAGGCCAGTCCAATGAAGGCAATTATTGAGGTTTCTCAGCTCGGGTGTACCAAGTTGACATTAAACCTATGCAATAAGGCCTACAATTTGTTCTTTAAGGTCTATAAAGGTCATGTAGGTACTCAAAGTACAATGGATTTAAACCATGAAAGGCAAATGTTCTAACATAGCCTATGAAATAAACCCAAGGTAATAAAGAGGTTAAAACCAGTACCTTCTCAAATAACGGCCATGTTACTTGTCCCCAGATTTTGAATTATAGCTTTGAAAAGGAAAAGGAAGGGGGTGGGGGCATTGTCACATACCAACAGCAGGCAGGAAATGATTAGGGCTGACCAAAATTGGTTACATTCATCCTGTCCATGTGGTCACCAGAAGTAAAGCCTAATTTCTCTTAAAAATATTAAAAGTAACATGTGCAAAGTATAATAGATATATAAGACAGTTTTAGTATGTATGGGTAAATAAATAAATTAGGTGATGACACTTTATAAAGGTTGTACTGAGCAGAGGCATGTGCATTGCAATCATACGCAGTCAAATCTTAATATGCTGTTTAACAATATCATACACATACACAAATGTATCCACAGATTCCTTCAAGAGATTTTTATCTTAGTGTTTGTACTGAGCAGTCACATGCATTGGGAAAAAACAGCTTTATAAATATTATTTAAAACATGGAGGTCTTATTAGTTCCACTACCAAAGCTGAGATGATGTCTTGAGCCTTTGGTTCTAAAACTATGAACTTATTGAAATACTTTAACAAGTGATGGAAAACAGAATTATACATACAATAATTAAAGAACTGACAATATCAAAGGTACTTAGGCTGTTTCATTGAAGGGAAGCGATTGCAGGGGAAGCCATGTGCCTGTTTCTAAGCACCAGAGTATGAATGAATCCAGGAATTTTTAAAATGGTCACTGGTCAGAAGGACGGTGACACAGCATAAGAGAAAAAGAAAAAAACATTTGTTAGTGAACCCATAAGGGTCAAAAATCAGGTCTTCAGACGTCTGGAAACAAGAGGAAAAAGCTGGAAAAGAAATTTTTTTTTAGTTATAATACCCGTGGAAAAAAATAATTTGGACAGATAAGAAATAAAACCTTCAGGTAATCAGTGTAGAAACATAGGAACCTGGGTTCAAATCAGGCCTTTGAAAAAAATTTAAGAGGCATTCCAAAAGTAAAGTTAATCTGTTTTTTGTTTTTGTGCACAATATAGAATAAAAGAAGTTTGAAGTGGCCACTTTGTTTTGACAAAAAAAACACACAGGGCAACATGGACACATGACAGTTACAAAGACATATTGAAGAACAGTTATAACACACAGACAGGGTAGATAGACACATGACTTAACTGTATCCATTAACTCTGGACAATGGGAAAATCCCTTTTTTATCTAAAGATGTCCATCGTTGTCCAGGGTTATGGAACCATTAATTGCAATTGTCACATTTACACAGAATCATTTAGAGTTCAAGACATCTACTTAGGTGGAAACAGCCTGTATGCCCCTACTGTGCGTTGCAGCACAGGCTGTTCATGTATGCCTGTAAAGGATGGTGGATGGGGCAGTCAGGCAGGGAGATCTGGTGGCTTGCATATATTACCTGCTAATTTAATGAGAATAAATTTAGTTGGTGGAAAAAATCAAAAGGTCCCAGCCAAGTGAAAGGTTACTGTCTGAGGCAAAAGCTGGATGCAGTTGAGACAGGGTGTGGTTGGCACACCTTCTTAATCTAGGTAAAAGTCTTGTAAACAAAATATAAAAAAACAAAACAGAGTTTGTTAAAAAGCCAAATGATGTAAAAATCTCAAAAGCCTGTAAAAATTAACTATCCATACAAAAGTAAAAAAATCAAAATTGATTGTATTTTGAAATGGATGTAGTTGTTAAATTCAGGCTTCCTGCCACATGGTCTAGACAGAGTGGTTGTGGCTCAGTGGAAATGGGGCAGCCTCAAGATGGCGGCTGAGGAATGGGCGTGGCTGTCACTCCCGTTTCTGTTTGAAAAAAGCTCCGTGGTAGTGGAGGCAGGGTATGGCGGGGCATGGTGGTGCGGGGGAGGGAGAAAGCTGCATGGCAGGGCAGCTGTGCGGTGGGCCAGGGAGAGGAGAAGAGGGAGCTAAAAGAAAGCAGAATGAAGTGGAGGAACTGCGTCCTCTAAAGGGAGGCTAAAAAAAATGACTGAAGAGAATCAGAGATCTGTAGGAAGGAGTTAAAGTTTTTTAGCCTAAAAGCACCATCTGGGGGCTAGGGCACATCTGCCCTAGTGTCAGGGGTGCTGGTCAGAGTACCTGGGCCTATGCGACCAACGTGGGAGACTCTGAAATGGGGTTCATGGGCTTATGTAGATCAGTGTCCCAAAATCCATAGGGGGGACCAGAAAACAGGTCCTTATTTTGTCCCCAGCATCCCAGTGGACAGCAATCCAGATGGAAAAATCAGGGGATCCCTAATACACCAGCTCTCAGGAATCTAAAATGGAAAAGCAGAACAGGAGTAAGAATCGGAGGGAAGACAGAGGCAGAGAGGAGGGGGAGAGAGAGAAAGAGAGAGAGAGAGAGAGAGAGAGAGAGAGAGAGAGAAAGAGAAGAGAGGGAGAGAGAGAGAGAGGAGAGAGGGAGGTAGGAAGCAGGAGAGTGTAGGACAGGAGAGCATTGTACCACCTGCACATGGGAACCCAGTTTGAAGCAGTCTGCGAGCTTGTGGATTCAAAATGGAGTTGGGGGGAGTACAAGCATAGCAGGATCAGGAACCCAGTTTGAGGCAGTCTGCAAGCCTCAGTGGGTCCAAAACAATGAAGGGCTAAGGCTGAGAGGAGAAACAAGGGGCAGAAGTGGGGAGGGAAAGAGGGAGAGAGGGAGAGAGGGAGGGAGGGAGGGAGAGAGGGAGGGAGGGAGAGAAAAGTTCCATTCTGAATAGCATGTACCATGTAAGCTAATGATTGTTAGGTCTGGGCTTCCAAGAATCCCAAGGAACACACAGACACCCGCTTCCTCCAGAGGCTGTCAATCTTCTGACCACTTCCTCTGTACCTGAGGCCCCGCCCCATAGCTATAAGTGGATGGGCCCCCCCGGGCACCATCTCTCTCTCTCCCTGCCATGCTGCTCTGTTCCACCACATGTCTGCAGATGGCCCTTGCAGGTAATTCCACATGGAAGTAAATGATGTTCCTGGAGTGCCTTAAGCCTCGCGTGCCTTTTTATCTAGGGGCTGGGGGTGCGTGGCCCTTTTTATAACCTAGTATTATGGTGCCGTGGACTCGGTCAGGGCTCAAGAAGTTTTTTATCAGGCTGGTATTTTTGATCTGGCATCTCTCACCCTGAAAAGGATGAGAGCTAACGTCTTTTTTTTTTAACCCCTGGGACGGACTTGCTGCAGTGTATTCTCTGGACAACCAGCTTCCATATTTCACAATGAGTTTCCACTCCGCTCTCCTGCTCCCCTCATTCCGTCCCTCCCTCTCCCCCCTCCCTGGGACGGACTTGCTGCAGTGTTATCTGCTGACAACCAGCTTCCACCACTCTGCTCTCCTGCTCCCCTCATTCCCTCTCCCTCTCCTCCCTCCCTCTCTCCCCCCACTCCACCACTTCTGTCCCTTGTACTTCCTCCCTTCTCTCAGCATTCATTGTTTTGGACCCACTGCGGCTTGCACACGGCCTCAAACTGCTTGTACTCCCCCCAACTCCATTTTGAATCCACAGGCTCGCAGACTGCCTCAAACTGGGCTCCCTTGTGCAGGCGGTACAACTCTCTGCTCTCCTACACTCCCCTGCTTCCCTCCTCTCTCTCTCTCTCTCTCTCTCTCTCTCTCTCTCTCTCTCTCTCTCTCTCTCTCTCTCTCTCTCTCTCTCTCTGCCTCTGTCTTCCCTCCAATTCTTCATTCATTTTTTAGCCTCCTGTTCCACTTTCCCGTTTTGGACCCCTAGGAGCCGGTGTATTAGGGGTCCTCCCCGATTTTTCCATCTAGATTGCTGTCCACTGGGAACAAAATCTGGACCCGTTTATTTTTTTCTGGATCCCCCTGTGAATTTCGGGATGCTGATCTACACAGGCCTGTGAACCCCATTTCAGAGTCTCCCACGTTGGTCATGTAGGCCCATGTATTCTGACTAGCACCCCTGACACTAGGGCAAATGCGCTCTAGCCTCCAGAGGGTGCTTGGAGGCTAAAAACTTTACCTCCTTCCCCCAAGACTTTGCCCCCTATCAGCTCTGAAGCAGATACAGAAAAGAGAACAGTGCCCCATTTCTTTATCATAAGAAAAGGCTGGAATGTTAGGTCTGGGCTTCCCAGAATCCCAAGGGACACAGACGCCCGCTTCCTCCAGAGGCTGGCAATCTTCTGACCCCTTCCTCCTTACCTAAGGTCCCACCCCATGGCTATAAGTGGGTAAGCCCCAGGCACCATCTCTCTCCCTGCCATACTACTCTGTTCCACCACATGTCTGCAGGCGGCCCTTGCAGGTGGTCCTTGCTGGTAATTCCACATGGAAGTAAATCATATTCCTGGAGTGTCTTAAGCCTCATGTGCCTTTTTATCTGGGGTTGCCCTACCCTTTTTATAACCTAATAATGATTTCACTCAAATGGAATGAGATATTGGCAAGCAAAGAAGGCTGATCCTCCAGGGACTGTCTAAAGCCATCCTGAAGAAGCAGCATCAAACACATCATTGTAATGTCTGGGCTTCCCAGAATCCCAAGGCACACAAACACCCACTTCCTCCAGAGGCTGTCAATCTTCTGACAGCTTCCTTTGTACCTAGGCCCCACCCCATGGTTATAAGTGGGCAGGCCCCTGGTGCCATCTTCCTCTCTGCCATGCTGCTCTGTTCACCAAGTGTCTGCAGGTGACCCTTGCCGGTAATCCCACATGGAAGTAAATCATGTTCCTGGTGTGACTTAAGCCTCATGTGCCTTTTTATCTGGGGGCTGGGGGTGCTCGGGCTTTTTTATAACCTAATAATCATAATCTTGATTCTGCAAAGACCTGAGCACCCATTCATATTGCTTCTCTGAAAGCCTTAGGTGTGGGTAACTGAGGTCCCACAGTGATGATGATAGTTGGAAGAGACACTTCTGTAACACTGATAGATCTGGACAAGATGTTTACATTTTATCCACATAATGGATCACACTGCTGTGAAGGACTGTTAGTATATTTTCATACAGTGACTTAGGGAATAGAATTGTGGGGACTCAGACTTCCTGAAGAAACTCTTGTGATGCTGTTGATATCAAATACAAGAGTTTCCAACACGTTTTTCCACCTCTTCTATTTTGGGACTAAAGGATGAAATCCACCATGTGGATGGCCTGCACTAGCTATTGTCTGACATATCACCAGAACAGATCTACTTTCCTCCTTTTGTCCTGGAGTATAATGCCAGAAGAAAAGGGCCTCACTACGCATCCTCTCCTCCACACCTGACTTGGGACCTAGGTCTTCCAATGCTTCCTGAGTACAGGGACTTACTGAAGTGTTGTAGAAATGCAGCCTTTTGTCCCCACCTGTTATTTTTTTATTGACTATATATTTTCTAGCACTTAAGCAATCTATAAATAGTCGGCCACTTGGAACTGCACACACTCTAAGTTTGTGTGAACAGTGTTGGTGGCCTGTGTAATGCAGAGGCCACCAGCGTCTTTCAGAAAACAAGATACTAA
Organism: Rhizomys pruinosus; assembly: GCA_009823505.1. Lineage (NCBI taxonomy): Eukaryota > Metazoa > Chordata > Mammalia > Rodentia > Spalacidae > Rhizomys > Rhizomys pruinosus. The sequence continues at coordinate 86,791 of VZQC01006659.1, forward strand.
AAAGTTCACCCCTAATTTCTTTTAACATTCTAAAAAAGAACATTTCTGTTTGATAAAAGTGGGCTTACAATGAAATGGGTGTGGGAAGATAGGGGACTGGGTGCAGGTGGACCTGTGGCTGGGATTAGCAGAAGCATCTCGAGATAAACTTGATTGGAACAACTTTCTCAGAACTTCTACCTCAGTTGGCTTCCTGGAAGATCCCCAACTTAGGTGGGCTTACGACCTTACAGACATAATCTATACTAATGATTTTCAAGTGATCTTGCAACCAAACATTGTAAAAAAGGTCAATGAGCCATCTGTTCCTCCTGTGACCTGGACACCTGACCTTAATCCCTCAAGACCTCACCTTGCCCTGTACCCGAGATAGAGAATGAATATGGATATACTTTATTGACATGTCAAAGCGCTAGAAGCAGTATTATTCTTAAGCAAACAATAAGAATTGAGAAGTCTATTTGAAATTGTGTGATATTTTACGCTTAAGGACCAAAAGGCAAGATTATTTTAATACAGGTTGATTCTAGATTCTATGTCCCCAATCCTGCTGGAGATACTATTTGAATAAAAGAATGAGTAAAGCCTGATTCTAGAGCACAGTTCCATGAGACATATGAAGAACTACATGGTTGACAGAGTTTAAGTCCACTTTGGGCCTTTAAAAAGAAAAAAGTTTATGAAGAGTCATGTTGTTTCACTATTCAGGCTTAAGTGTAATGTGACCTAGTAATACCATACCTGAGACACATTACACTACCAAACAGGCAAAAGTCATTTCTACAAGTAATGTAGGTGAGGATGTGAATAACTGGAACACACTCCTGGAAGAACACATGCTGTTTGTATTTTGTGAAACAACTTTTTTTTTTTTTGTCTTTTCGAGACAGGGTCTCCCTGTAGCCACAGCTGTCCTGGAACTCACTCTGTAGACCAGGCTGGCCTTGAACTCACAAAGATCCACCTGCCTCTGCCTCCCAAGTGCTAGGATTAAAGGCGTGGGCCACCATGCCCAGCGAAACAAAAAAAAACACATAAACAAGCCTGACATGCAAAACTGAACTATGTGTAGGAGCCAGAACTGTCATGGTAGACTAAACTGTAAAATGTGAATTTAAGCATAAGGAACACAATCTCACAAAGTATGAATCCAGCATGTGTGAAGACAAATTAGATACAGCTATACAAATACAAGTAGGTAGCAAAAGAACAGCAAAGGCTGTTAGTAGTCAATGGAAAAAGCTTTCACCAAACGGGTGGGCAGAACGGGACAGGAAGGAGCCATGCAGATTCCGGTAGGACAGAGTACAGCACAGCACTTACACAGATGTACCAATACCTGCACTGCCTTCCATTTTTCATTCTTTGGTTACATTTTATATGCCAGGAGTGGAAGCAGAGGCAGGCAGATCTCTGTGAGTTCAAGGTCAGCCTGGTCTACATAGTGAGTTCCAGGACAGCTGGGGCTACAGGGAGACCCTGTCTCAAAATAAAAATAAAAATAAAAATAATAAATAAATAAACATTAAAAGCTGTAGACCCTTTACCCAAGTGGCAAATAGTTAAAAGAGGTATTAGAGATAGCTACATGCCACAGGTCAGCATGTATCTGACAAAGTCACTTAGAAGCTGCTTTGGGGCCAGTGAGACAGCTCAGAGGGTAAAGGCACCTGCTGCACTGCCTGACACATTGATCCAATCCCTAGATCCCAGAGTGCTAACTCTGAGAGCTGTCTTTTGATTTTCACATATACGCTATGGTATGAAGTTGTGCCCACACACATACTAAATAAAAAAAAAAAAAATTACAGCTGCTTATGCTAAGAAGCCTTGACTTCTCACTTGGGCCAAGTCACCTTGGGTTCCCAGAAAAGTAGAACATTAAGGGACAGACCCCAACACCAGCATTCCCCACAAATTGGAGCAGTTATTTGTGAGGACAAAGCAAATCCCAGCGCAGAAGCAGCCATCTCCTGAAGGACTTTTTGGACTACCTTTCAGAACCACAGCTCTGATGATAGGTGGTGAGACATGTTAACCAGGACCACTCAGCAATGCCCACCTTGTGCTCCTTGCCCTAATACTTCTCAAGCTAAAGCTCATGCCAATACCCTAAAGAACACAGACTTGGGGGATATTGAACTTTATCTGATCTTATTCCCAATGAGGCCATAATGACTCAATAAATTTCCCATTTTTCAGCAATTATTTTTTTGAGCCCCAACTGTTCCTGGAACTCACTATGTAGACTACGCTGGCCTTGAACTCAAGAGCTCCGCCTGTCTCTGCCTCCCAAGTCTCCCCGGTGCTGTGGTATTTGGACTGTGGCTGAACCTTGCCTATAGGAGCTGCTGGAGCCTGCACTTTGGCCCTCCCTTACCTAGATGCAGTGAGATTGTCTAAATTTAAAAATAAAACTCATACACATTAAATAAATGTTAATTAATAATAAACACAATTTTTTTAAGAGGACATAAGGTCTGGAGAGGATGGGGTAGTTCAGGGAGGAGTTGGAGGAAGGAGTCTGGGTGAATATGAGCAAAATAAAATTGTATGCATGTCTGAAATTTTCAAAAAGTTGTAAAAACATTCTATTTTTGACAAGTGGGACTTCATTAAACTCAAAAGGCTCTATACAGCAAAAGAAACAATCAGGGAAGTGAAGAGAAATCCCACAGAGTGGAAGGAAACCTTTACCACCGATACATCTGACAGAGCATTAACTGCCAGAATATATAAACTACTCAAAAAACAAAGAAAACAAATGACTCACTCAAAAGATGGAGCAAAGAGCTGAACAGAGAATTCACAAGTGAGGAATTAGAGATGGCTGAGAAACATCTTAAGTGTTCAACATCACTAATAATTAAGGAAATGCAAATTAAAACCACTTTAAGATATCATCACATGGGGCTGGAGAGATGGCCTAGCGGTTAAGAGCACCAACTGCTCTTGCAGAGGACCCGGGTTAGATCCCCAGCACCCACATGGCAGCTGAGAACCGTCTTTAACTCCAGTTCCAGGGGGAATCTGACACCCTCTTCTGACCTCCGCGGCATTGCAAGACACGGGTGCACAAACCTGCATGCAGACAGTATTCACACACATAATAAATTTAAAAAAAAAGATATCATCTCACTCTGGTAAGAGTCATTTGGCTAGGATCAAGAAAACAAATGATACCAAATGCTGGAGAGGTTGTGGAGAAAGGAGAACACTCATCCACTGTTGGTGGGAAAGTAAACTCATACAGCCATTATGGAAAGCAGTGTGGAGAACTCTTGGAAGACTCAAAATGAGCTTGCCACCTGACCCAGTCATACCACTCCTGGGTATATACCCACAAGACTCATCTTACTACAGAGATACATGCACAGCCATGTTTATTGCAGCTCTGTTTACAATAGCAAAGAGCTGGAACCACCCCAAGTGCCCCTCAACTGACGAGTGGATAGAAAAAATCCGTTACATCTACACAATGGAGTTCTATGCAGAGGTAAAGAAAGATGACATCATGAACTTTGCAGCTAAATGGATGGAACCAGAAGATATGTTAAGTGAAGTAACACAGTCCCAGGAAAACAACAAATGGTATGGGTGCTAGTGCCAAGTACCTAGTTGTAAGGCACACTGGGCAATGTTAATGTTATATTCCTCATGATCTGAAAACAACTGTGCTCTTATATTGTGAATTCCTTAACAGGTTCTAGAACTAAGCTACCATTTATTTTCAGACTTAGGAATTCTTGGTATAAGGGTGGAGGGTATACATGCTTATTTTAGAGTAATATAAGATCAAAGGAATGGGGAAAAACCTAGTTTGTCATGACATTACGTCTAACCACAGTATTTACTTTATAGGAATGCTTCTTAGTATTTCTTTACAAGGCTGCTTGAGCTTTTGTCCAAGCCTTTTCTAAAATATTTTATAGTAAAGTATTAGGCTGGTGTAACTTAGCCTTTCTGGATGCTTAATGACCATACTTAATGCCCATACCAATTTGAAGGAGGGTCTTAAATGATAATGCCCTCAGAGGTTAACTAAGTCCCAGGGGACCATGCATGGGAGCATCTCTTGAAATGTCCTGCAAATGTTAGTCACCAGTCTTCCTGTGGAGGGAGGTCTTGGAGATCCACTAATGGGACTTCAGCCAGTGTCCAGTCTATACAGAGGAAAGTCTGCTCATGCTTCAAAAAGGGATGATTGGTCTGGGCGTGGTGGCGCACGCCTTTAATCCTAGCACTTGGGAGGCAGAGGCAGGCGGATCTTTGTGAGTTCAAGGCCAGCCTGGTCTACAGAGTGAGTTCCAGGACAGCTGGAGCTACAGGGAGACCCTGTCTCGAAAAGACCAAAAAAAAAAAAAGAATAAAGGTAAAAAAAAAAAAAAAAAGGGAAGCCTGGTCTAGCAAGACCTGATTTTGTCCAAAACCTGAGTGACCCCTGATCCTCAACTGATCTTGAGAAAACAAAAGCCTTGGTTAATCTGGGCTATGTGGTCTTAAATATCCAAACAGAAATAATTAGTAAGGTCCTGAAAAATTGTACCTCAGGGTATAAAACTTGAGATCTTAGGTAAAAAGACAAAAAAAAAAAAAAAAAAAAAACACAGTTGTTTTGCCTGTCTTACTGGCAAGTGCAGCTACCCTGTGGCTTCCACTACTTTTGCCATCCTTCAAAGACATGAGACACAGCTTTTCAAACTTCCAATATGGACTGAAGACTCATGTCTCTCCAAGAATCCTCCAAACCTTCAGTGCCAGATGGGGACTGCTGAGACATCCAGCTTGTGGACTGAGCAGCTACTGGGGTTTCAGTCTCTTCAGAGTATAGACTGCCATTGTTGGACTACCCAGGCTATATCAGGGAGACCAGTAAAGGAAGATCAAGACAGGACGTGATGCTTACTGGACCTCATTTGGTGACCATGGGAAGGAAAAACCCCAGTCTGGAGCACAAGAGCAGAACTGATGGTTGTTTGGGGTTGCCAAGGAGGAGACTTCAAACATGGTATCATTCAGCCTAATAAAGAAAAAAAGCAAAAAAAGAAAAACCAGACCACTGAAGAATGCTACTTAATTATATGTGTTTAAAATGATTTTCCAAGTCTCTAATGATTTAACAGGCCTTATATCTTTATATGCTCTACTTTATATAAAACAGCAAACACAATTTTTGTATTTTAACCACCATGTATGCTATATTAATATCATATTTTATTAAAACCAGACCCAAGTATGCCAACCAGTGAGTAGTAGAGATTTAAATGGACCATGGTAGCTACTGTATTGGTGGGGGATCCCTGGGACTTATGTGATGCTTGATACTCTTTCAGACCCTGCCTCCAACTAGCTGCATGATTTAAACAAAACATGCTTCCACTATAGGCCTCTTTGTCACCTTTAAACTAAACACGCTTCCACAAGAGGCCTTCTGGGTCACCTTTAAACTAAGGGCCAAAGATGGGACTTAAAGGTTTTTGCTAATCTATATTCAAATTTATGATTATACTCCCATAATTCCCACATAATTCCTTTTGGTTTTTGTTTTGTCTTGTTTTGGTTTGGGTTGGGTTTTTTTTTTTGGTCTTTTCGAAACGGTCTCCCTGTAGCCCCAGCTGTCCTGGAACTTGCTCTGTAGACCAGACTGGCCTTGAACTCATAGAGATTCGCCTGCCTCTGCCTCCCAAGTGCTAGGATTAAAGGCGTGCACCAACATGCCCGGCCTCCTTTTGTTTTTTGAAGATAAGGTATTATTCTATGACTGAGGCAGACCTCAAACTCCCTCTATAGCCCAGGATGGCTTCAAATTCCAGACAATCCTCCTGGAGTCCTATGATTACAAGCAGGAGCCAGAAAACACAGCTTACTTTACTTTTATTTCATCTTTACCTCTTTACCTATAAAGCATAATTTTCCACACTGAAGTAAACAAATTCATTAAAAAAAACACAAACCCAAAATATTCTTATTCTAGTATATCTGAATTAATAGATAAGACTGCTTTCCCTTGAATTTTCATTTTTTCTTTACTTAAAATCAATGATGATAAAGTCACATCTATAAAATAAATGCATTTAAAAACATAAGATAGATTTCAAAGACAAAAAAAGTAATAATCATGATAATCTATGGTATACTTTGTCAATAAAAGACAATATGAGAACATTAGTCTTCAAATTTATCTCTAGCTAAACTCTCCTGAATAATAATAATATCATTGAAAAATATGTAGCCTCAGATTATCTGGACATAAGCTCTGAGAAAAAACATAGGGTGCTGGGGACAAGGACAGGGAGGCAGGATGAAGACACTGCCCAGATAAAAATCCATGTGCATCAAAGATTCAGCTTCTTAAAACTTTTTTTTAAGTATGTTGGTCTGGGGACATGTCACTTTGTTAAAGAGCTTGCCCAGCATGTGTGACACCCTGGGTACAATACTAGGTACCGCAATTTCTAGCACGATTTTTTTTTGGGGGGGGGATAGAAGACAGAGCATTACTTAATAATAGTTTAGTAATTCTCTAAGAAAAATTATAGACACCTCCATGCCACCCGAAGTCAACAAATCCTTTCCATTAAACTCACATTATCAATATATCATCTATGCAATTTTGTGTTTAGACAATTTCAATCGATTTATATATGCAGAATTATTGGAGCTGAGATACTTGAAAATAATTTGAATCTTAGTAAAGAATAGTTCTTTCACAATGACTGAATCACTTGAGCAAATCTAAGCAACTGCTGTAACAGTGCTGCTGCTGGTGGTGGTAATATGCGATACACCTGAAGTCTCCCCTTTAAATATATATCCATGGAACACTAAGGAGTAAACAGGTTTCATTACACTCCTCCTTAACAAGGAATGACTGTTTTCAGACCCTACTAGGAAGGAAAAAAACGGCATTTTTTATCACTTATACTCTATGTGGCTTAAGTATGTAACACTGAGCAAAAGTGAACATGGTGTGGGTCCCAAAGATCACACTATGATTCTGAACCAAATTTTAACACAAAGGAATTGAACATAAAATTCAGTGATTATCTATTTATAGTAGAAAGTTCCAAAGCAAACATAGGCCAGCTTGCCCCTACCTTGTCAAAAGATAAATATTCAGATAAACTAAAGGTCCCATTGCTAAAGTGCGTCAGCTGGCCACAGTGCTCGGCCCCTGCTCCAGGGAGCTACCTAGAAAAGGGTGGTCACATGTGCTCCCTCACTCACTCACTCAGCCCATTCACAGGTAAATGGGATAATAGATGTCTTTTAAAATCTAATACTCTATACAGTGAATTACTGAAAAATGATCCTAAATGTTCTACCTTTTAAAACTCTAGAGAGTTAAGATAAACTCATCATCTTTAAATAAGGAGACTGTAAAGGGTCCATACAAACTACTTGTGTTAAGTATCCACTTTCTACTTTAATATTCACTTACTGTGCTCTTAAAATCTCTATGAGAGAAGCGGGAATTTTCCCTGGATCTTTTGGCAATAGATTTAATAGCAAAAGTTGCAGGGCTGTAGGGTTTCATGACCTCTGATTTTTAAAGCTAAATTATTCAATGTTGTATTTTTATTGCACTCATATATTGCCCGGAATAGATCTACAACAAAAGTAAATAGTCTACAAAGCATTTGATTTCCTTATTTGATAAGAAAGTTCCCACAAAGGAAATGCAAACGGCAGTTCAGATCAGGTTATATATTCTTACCAAGTATATCAACCTCATATAAAAGGAAAACTAACCCTTGCCACTACAAATCTGTAAGGGACTAGAGTACACAAAGTCCTGACTACTGCTGCATTCCACTTTGAAATCACTGAGTTAAAACAGCATTTCCTGAAGATTTAAAGAAAAATAGATTTTAGAAAAGAGACTCTTTTAAATCATTGAATACATCATTTTGTGACTGAGAGAAATAACATTCTTTTTCTGCTATAATTCATTCGGATGTCTCTCTCCTAATGCCTAATAAATGCTACATTTTCAAGACTAAAGGAATTATCAGTAGGCATTCTGTCGTGCTTTCAGTTATTTGTCTCTGAAATATGTCAAGTAAGCTTTTAGAGACTCCGGGAGCGGCAGCTTCATGATCTTCTCCCTCAGCAGATTCTGAGGCGGCTCCTCCGGCTTCATGGCTTCACTGAGATCTTTCTCTTCCTCTTCTTTGCTGTCTTCTTCCATTTTCTCGTCCTCCTCACTGTCTAGAGGTTGAGGAATAAGCTGGTTACCCACAAACACATAAGTGTTAATTCTCTGTTTAACTCTCTTTCTTTTCCTCTTGGGCGGAGCCCTTTGCGGAATCCCCTTGGCCTGCATCTCATCATTTATGAAATTTCTAAGCGTGCGTCGAATGTAAATCCGTGCCAAGTCTTGTAGATTCCTGACAGCACAGGGAGCTACAAACAGACACAAAAAGAAAACATTATATACAGCTCACTTCTTCACAGAACAAGTATTTCTTTGTGAACATCAGAAACCACGAAACTCTATACAGTCTGGCTTCGAGGAACTCGATACAATGAGCTTCATTCTCCACACTAAGCACAGCAGAGCAGAGCAGAGCAGAGCAGAGGTCATACTCTGGAAAAATAAGATACAGAAAGAGTAGGGGCGCAAGGTGTGTTGGCATATGCCTTTAATATCAGCAGAAGCAGAGGCAGGTGGATCTTTGTGAATTCAAGGCCAGCCTGGTCTACACAGTGAGGTCAAGGACAGGTGGGAACTACAGGGAGACTCTGTCTCAAAAAGACCCCTCAAAAAAGAGAGTAGGGGTATGGTGCTTAAGGACAAGTACGAGAGAGAATGACACTACACATCTCTTTATATTGTTTTTGTGTTAAAGCATATGATGGAGATTACTTAAAAAAAATTCAATGCAGCATTTCAACAGCGGTCTGAATTCTATAGAGAGCTCCACCCCTGCCCCCCCAACACACACCTTCTATCTCTGTAAACCAACAACAAGAACTGGTTCATGGAGAATATATGAAAAGCCCAAGAAACATCAGAGGCACTGTATATTTATATTAAATGTGTCACAGAATTTGGATACATCTAGTATCTTCCTCACCCCTCTCTTCCACATGAATAAGTCGATCACAGTCTTACTTGTAGCCTGTCGCAATACTTTCTGCCCCACCTGAAATTGATTTCTCCTGTTTTTCATCCCAGTAGAAATAAAACTACTACCAAGGATATTTCTCAGATATTTGAAATAAACACAACCTGCTCATTTAATCACTATTAAAAGTCTTTAATTGCTTTTCTTATCTCTTCTTTCTTGGTACTCTTTCCTGTACATTTCCCTCACAAATTTTACTGTTCTAAAATATAAAATGTTCCCCTCAGTTATCTATGCAAGGTGTTGTTAGCCTTTACACAGTACCCTAGTTAGCCTTCTATTACCGTGAAAAACCCCTCTTCCCAAAAGCAACTTGGAAAGGGAAGGGTTTATTTGGCTTATAGTTTACAGTCCATCATCAAAAGAAGCTAAAACAGGAAGTCAAGGCAGGAACCTGGAACAAAAGTGAAGCAGAGACCACAGAGGATCACTGCACACTGGCTTGCTCCTCTGGCCTGCGCTCAGCCTGTTTTCTTACATAGGCCAGGTCCACCTGCCCAGGAGTGGCAATGCTTACAGTGGGCTGGGTCCTCCCACATCACCCAACAATCAACAACTGTCTTACAGACATGCTCATAGGCCAATCCTATAGAGGAAATTCCAAAATGAGGTTCCATCTTCCCAGGTATGTCAGGCTGACAAATGATGCTAGCCAGCACAGGTGGTGAGCTCCAGGAGTGAGGGCTAGGCCTGCTGTTCTTTGTAGGGCCCTATAACTACTATGGACCACTCACAATGCATCACCCACCCAGGGATCCCAGCATATTTTCTGAGCTTTTCTCACCAACCTCCATGGTCAGGGATACCTGGAGTAGTAGTGTTTTTCACTGAACTTCAAGGTAGAAGACTTTTAAGCTCAATACCAACCTTTTCCTTAGGCTTTTTCTAACTATCTCTTGAAACCTGAATACCAAGCATGTACAGCTACAAACTATTTTTAACTATTGGTCTGGATCTGCCTTGAACTGTATGGAGTAACTGAAACAGAAATAAGAGAATCTGCGTGGCCAGGATGTAGTGGCCCACACTTATAATCCCCGCACAAAGGAGATGGAGGCAGAGGATCACAAATTCAAGGTAACACTTAGCTAGGGACAGAACTGGGGGGCCAGCATGGGGTGGAGACCCAATCTTAAAAAATAAAAATTAAATAAGAATTTTAATTCAAATCTTGCTTCTGCCACTGCTAAGTTTTGTGAGCATGAATAATTAACAGCAGGCATGGGGTGTTATGTTAACATGGACAAAGTACCATGTGCTATACCTTCCTTACCAAACTGTTCACTTAACAAATGACCCGTTAAACAATAGACCAGGCACATAGGAACTCATATACATGACTAACTTAAACTATAAATCCGTGAATACAAGGATCTCACATTTGGGGAAGAGAAGCGGGGGGAGCATGAAGGAAAAAGGTAGGATTTCGATATGAAACAAAAGCATGTTTAACACTTGGTGAGATCCACATGGTATGACCACAAAGACTGTGCAGGTAACACTTGGTGATCCACATGGTATGACCACAAAGACTGTGCAGGTAACACTTGGTGATCCACATGGTATGACCACACTGTCAGTAAATGGCAGCTCAGAGGGAAGCAAACAGAACATGTCAGATTTACTCTGCAAATGTCCTGGAAATGCATGGGCTACAGGATCTGAAAAGGAAAAGAAAAGTACCAACTAAAACAGCTGGTGTCTACCCTGAGCTGCTGGGTGAGTGACGGTGTCAGACACGAACAACACGGAAGAGGGGAGAAGAGGACAGAAGAAAATTTTAAATGTGCTGTTTGTGCTGAATCTGCATTGTCCATCATGTCAAGAAGGATAGCACTGATTACAGGACCAGGGCTCACCTCGCAGGCTAGCCCACTTAGCCAAACACAGGAGGGTCCCCATTCAGTTAGAGACTGACTGTCTCAAGGGATAATGAGCTGTGTCATAGACAGGACACCCAACATCCTCCTCTGGCCTTCACATGTGTGTGCCTGGGCTCGCCACCATCCCAAGTAAATAGGCATGTATACCAGACATAAAAATAATGTTCTAAAAATCTTATCTAATTTATGGCTTTTGACCTGAAATTACAGTTCTATGTGGATTCTATAGTACCACAGGGACAAATATGCATCTTCCTGCAGTCAAAATGCACAGGCTGAGCCTGGCGTGGTGGCACAGCCTTTAATCCTAGCACCTGGGTGGCAGAAGCAGGCAGATCCCTCTGTGTTCAAGGCCAGCCTGGTCTACAAAGCGAGTTCCAGGACAGCTGGATCTCCAGATACACAGGGGGATCCTGTCTCTAAAAGACAAAAAAAAAAAAAAAAAAAAAAAAAAAAAAAACCAAAGATACATAAAAGAATAAAAAAAAAAAATTTATCT
>VZQC01006659.1:99754-123365 GCA_009823505.1 Rhizomys pruinosus
AAAAAAAAAAAAAAAAAAAAACCCCAACAACAAAAAGAAGCCCTAGTAACTTATACAACCTCATGGAGATTTAACAGCACACTCCTGGGGCTCGAGAGATGGCCTAGTGGTTAAGAGCGCCGACTGCTTTTGCAGAGGACCTGGGTTCCATCCCCAGAACCCACATGGCGACTGAGAACTGTCTTTAACTCCAGTTCCAGGGTAATCCAACGCCCTCTTCTGACTCCCGCAGCATTGCACTACACGGGTACACAAAACTACATGCAAACAGTACATTCATACAATATAAAAAATAAATAAAAATTAAAAAAAAAAAAACAGAAAGAGCACTCCTGAATTGTGAGTGTGTCAAGAAATAGATAAAGAATTAAAAGTATTCCCAGTACTAAACAAAAAGGACAATCAATACAACCCAACAAAACCACTGGGACACTTTAAAATAAGTCCTAAGAGGGAAGTTTATAGCTCTAAGTGCCTACATGAAAAAAATCAGTGCACACCTTTAATCCTAGCACTTGGAAGGCAGAGGCAGGCGGATCTCTGTGAATTCACGGCCAACCTGGTCTCCAGGGTGAGTTCCAGGACAGCTGGTGCTACAGGGAGACCCTGTCTCAAAAAGATGAAGAAAAAAAAAAGCAGCACAAATAAATAACACAACATTGCAACTAAAGACACTTGAAAGGCAACAACAGATGAAATCCAAACTCAGCAGATGAGAACAAAAATCAGAGCAGAAATTAATGAAATAAAAACAAAACAAACCCCAATGAATCTAAGAGCTGAGTCTCTGAAAAGCTAAACAAGATAGACCCTTAACCCAATTGATAGAGAGAGAGAGAAACTTCAAAGCAACTAAATCAGAGATGAAAGGGGAAACATCACAACAGAAAACAAAAATATCCAGGACATTATAAGGGAATACACTTTAGAAACGACATGCTATTAAATTTGAAACCCTAAAAACATGGATGGATATCTAAAATCGTGGGAACTACCAAAGCTAAACGGAGAAGAGATCAACAAAAGTTTGGGGTTTTTTTTAATTTTTATTTATTCTTGTATGTGTATGAATGTACTGTCTGCATGTAGGTTTGTGCACCCATGTCGCGCAATGCCGCGAAGGTCAGAAGAGGGTGTTGGATTCCCCTGGAACTGGAGTTAAAGATGGTTCTCAGCTGCCATGTGGGTGCTGGGGATTGAACCCAGGTCCTTTGCAAGAGCAGTTGGCACTCTTAACTGCTAGGCCATCTCTCCAGCCCCTGTTTGGTTTTTTAATGTGTATGAGTGTACTGTCTGCATGTAGGTTGGTGCACCCATGCCGTGCAATGCCACGGAGGTCAGAAGAGGGCATCAGATTCCCCTGGAACTGGAGTCAAAGATGGTTCTTAGCCGCCATGTGGGTGCTGGGAATCAAACCTAGGTCCTCTGCAAGAGCAGTCAGTGCTCTTAACCACCAAGCCATCTCTCCAGCAACAATCAACAACAATTTAAACAAACCCATATCATATAAGGAAATTGAAACAGTAATAATCTCCCTAGAAAAAGCCCAGGCCCAGATGGACTTACAGCAGAATTCTACCAAACATTTAAAGAAGATCTACAGCTAATACTACTTAAATCATTCAAAAAGAAACAGAGGAAGAACTCCCAAACTTCTTCTATGAACCCAGCATCACTCTAATACTGAACCCGGTAAAGACAACCAAAAAAAACAAAACTATAGACTGATATCCTTAACAGAGAAGCAAAATTCTCAACAAAATACTTCCAAACCACATATAGACACACATCAAAAAGATCATCAACCACAATCAGGTAGGATTTACTTCAGAGATATAATATACCTAAGTGCATAAATGTCATAAATCATAAATATGGACTCAAAGAAAGTAACCATTGTTACTCTCAAAAGACACCAAAGAGGCCTAGACAAAATTCAGCATGCATTCATGACACAAGTCCTAAAGGTCACTGAGTGCTTTCTAAATTACAAAAGGTACAAAATTTTTAAGAACAGAGTATTTTGTCTCTTTATAAATGACATTAAAATAAAAGCAGTCAAAAGAAATTGATGAATCTGACAGACCCTGAAGAGCTGTCACCACGTCTCCCTAGGGTTCAAGTCATACACACTCTGAGAGAATGACACACACCATTGGTCTCCTAGGTCTCCCTGCATACTCCAAAGCAAAGGGATTGCTGAGTTTGCATCTGTAAAAGGTTACCAGCAATCTTCGGCTTGGTGCTCCCACAGGGCTCACATACTATCTGGGCTCTGCTCACCCATGTACCTGTGCCATGTAACTGGGTGGGTAAACGTAATGAAATTTTTTGCTCTCCATGACTTTGCTTGATAATAACAAAGGCATAGTAATCTCTAGCTATCTGACCTCTAAGTCCTCTCTTCAAATGGGAAGAACTTGGGACAGGGAGAAGCAGGTGTGATTCACTGAATTTCGCAAAACTTTAACACTACTTCTTACTAACCAATTACAGGCCATACACTAAGCAAAACATTTCAGAACTATTACTTCACAAATTTTCAGAGTCAGAAGGCTTAAAAGAATGTCAAACAGCCCAGAGTGGTGGTGGCCCATGCCTTTAATCCCAATACTTGGGAGGCAGAGGCAGAGGCAGGTAGATCTCTTTTGAGTTGAAGGCCAATCCACATAGTGAGCTCCAGTTCTTTATTAGCCTAAAACTTTCTATAGTCATTGTCTCTGTATGTAAATGCCTGTTTTCCCAGAACCTGTAGCTAAGAAACAAGAGGATCAGGGGTTCAAGGCCATCCTTGACTATACAGAACCAAACAAAACCAAAAATATGTTATGCTACCATGTAGCAGGTTCTTTGATAGTGTTCTGATCATAGTTTGGGACTTGCCTCAGCAGAAATGCCTTCCTCCTTCATTCCCTTGCCCTCCTGCCCTCTCTCCTTCCTTCCATGCTTACCTGGAGGCTCTCCCTATAGCCAGACTTTCTACCATATTACTTAACAAATCCATTCACTGTGTGTGATTATACCATCCAGTAATCCAAGCATGAATTACACACTGAAAGTGATAATTCAGTCACAGGTTGACTTACGGAGTCCCACGGAGTCAGATGTGCCGTTGTCACTCTTGCTTGGCTGCACAAGTGGGGCAAATGAAACAGCAAGGATGCTCTTACTCTCCCAAGTATTTTGTCCAGTTCGCATGATCTGTGTCAACTATTTAGAGTGAAGCAAGAAGGTAACACAATAACTTAGTAAAAATATTTGAAAGGAACAAATGCTAAAGAGAAATATATACCACTTAAATGCATCCAAGACATTTCCATGTGAGTATTTATTATAATACAGGGCATAAAAAAATACCTGCCATGCACTCCAGAGAAGGAAGCTCGTGCCCATAAACCTGGACTAGACGATCTCCTGTGACCAGGGAGCTTACAGGGTTTGAGGTAGCCTACTGCTATTATTTTGCTAAACTGACATAGGATTCAAACCAGTCAATTTCTCTGTAAGGGGCGGGGGAGGGCCTTAAACTCTCACTCCTAGCTGAGGACCTCTTGACAAATGATGCTTAATAGGAGAGGGAGAGTCAGTTTTCTCTAGAGGTGCTTTCCCTCTCCTGAGTGGCCCTAAACCCATGAGTGTATGGCACTGCTAACTGGACTCAGTGGTTTCTTGTTTTTTTAAGAGGACATGAACTGGAATGGAGACATGGGGGAAAGGCTGGGAAGGACCAGGAGGAACAACAGGAGGTGAGCATGACAGACATACAGATCATGTGCACGAAATTCTCAAGAACAATTTTAAAAATATATATCTGCCATTTAAGTTGATTTTAAAAATTTTAGGGGTGGGTGTGTGTGTGTGGAAGCCAGAGTGACAGGCATTTGAGGAATTCCCACCTCACTACATGCATCCCTGAACTCAGGTCCTCATGACTGCACAACAAGTACTCTTAACTGCTGAGCCATCTCTCCAGTTGGAGCCAGGTATGGTGGTGCATGCCTTTAATCCCAGCATTCAGGAGACAGAAGTAGGCAGATCTCTTTGAGTTTAAAGCCAGCCTGGTCTACATAGTGAGTTCCACGACAGCTGTAGCTACAGGGAGACCCTGTCTAAAAAAGTCTTAAAAAAAAAATCCAAATATGGCCAGGATGAGTCTGAAGTCTGACAGCATCTACATGTACAAGTCCATGCATGCAACTGCCTCCTCAGATGTCTGAAATAGGGTCATTTGGTTAGAGCACTATGTTAACAAGTTCATATTTTCATTACTATTCGACAACCTGGCTTTATGCTCGTCTATCACAGTAATGCAATATTCTAACCCTAACCTCAATTTGATACTTCACAAATAAATACAGTCAGGCCCAGAGAGATGGCTCAGCAGGTAAAGGTGCCTGCCACCAACCTAATATCAGAGTTTGATCCCGGGGGACCCACATGGTAGGAGGGGAGCCAAGTCCTACAAGTTGTCATCTGAACTCCACATGAGCACGCATACACACGTGTATACACACACACACACACACACACACACACACACAAATCCACATGGAGACTAAACAACACACACCTGAATAATGAATGTGTCAAGGAAGAGATAAAGAAAGAAATAAAAGCATTCCTGGAACCTAATGACAATGATAATAAAAACAAGAAAACCTATGGGATACTTTAAAAGCAGTTCCCAAGAGAGAAGGTTGTAGCCCTGAGTGTTTACATTAGAAAAACAGAAAGAGTACAAGTGAATGATCTAACACTGCAGCTAAAAACACTTGAGAGACAACAACAAATGAACCCTAAATGCAACAGACAGGAAGAAATAACAAAAATCAGAGAAGAAATCAATGAAATAGAAACAAAACAATACAAAAAAAAATCTATGAATCCAAAAGTTGGTTCTTTGCAAGAATAAACAAAATAGACAGACTTCTAGCCCAGTTAACCAAAAGAAAGGAACAACTCCAAATCAATACAATCCATGATGAAAGGAGAAATATCACATCAGACAATGAAGAGATCCAGACAATGATATGGGAATACTTAAAAAAAACGTATACTCTACTAAGTTTGAAAACCTAAAAGAAATGGATGAATATCTGAAATCCTGGAAATCACCAAAGCTTAACCAAGAAGAGATCGACAGCTTAAACAGACCCATAATATATGAAGAAACTGAAGATGTAATAAGAAACCTCCCAACTAAAAAAAGCCCAGGCCCAGATAGTTTCATGGCAGAATAATATAAAACATTTTTTTATTAATTTTATTTATTTCTGTATGTGTATGAATGTACTGTCTGCATGCAAGTCTGTGCACCCGTGTCAAAAAGACCTACGACCATTATTACTGAAATTGTTTAGAAGGATACAAACAGAGGGAATTCTCCCAAGTTCCTTCTATGAATCCAGCATCACTCTATTAGCAAAACCAGACAAAGATACAACTAAAGAGGAGAACAATAGACCCTTAGAAAAATTAGAAAATAGACGCCTTAGAAAAATTAAATGCACTTATTAGGCCTAAGAGATTTATAGCAGAAACTATACTTGGTATCTCAACTCTAATTGCTATATTAACTATTGCTCTCTCAACCACGGCCTTAGTAAAAGAAATACACACAACTCATTTCGTAAACGAAATGAATAAAAATATTTCCGTTGCATTATCAGAACAATCCATTATTGATAAAAAATTGGAGTCAAAAATAAATGCCTTGGAATAAGTTGTCCTAGCCTTGGGACAAGACATAGCTAATATTAAAACTAGGATGGAGACCCGATGCCATGCTGCCTTTCAGTATATCTATGTTACGCCCCTCCCTTACAATGCTTCAAAACAGTGGAATAAAGTAAAAAATCATTTACAAGGGGCCTGGAAGGACACTGACATTACTCATAATTTGGACGATCTTCAAAAAGATATTACTGCCTTAAGCAGGTCACATCTAGATGATGATAAGTTAAACTCTCTAGCCAGTGAGCTACAATTAGACATTAAAGCTTTAAATCCTTTAGACTGGACCCAATATTTCATTCTTATAGGGATCGCTTTTTTCCTTATTGTCATGGCTGTGCTCCTCATTCCTTGTCTCTTCAGACTTGTGCTTAGTTCCATTCACTCAGTTCAGCGTGACGTTACTGAAATGCATCTTAAAAACAAAAAACAGGGAAATGTCACACCAACTCCGGTGTCGTCTGTGTGAGCATAATAACGGATGAGGAGATAAGTGCCTTGCGAGGCTAAGCTCCCTGGTGGTCAGTGAGTACCCGGCCTCAGCTTCTAAGATCACGATGCATTACAAAGATGTTATGCTTCATGAGTGTTGGACTTTGTACATTGTCTTTTGACTCTCTTCCTGAGCTCAGCACAACCTCAGTCCCAGACAAGGGACAGTTAAACATGTTTAAAAATAATTCAGGCAAACAGAAGCCTCATGAACCTAAGTAAAATCATACAGAGATACAACATTTAAAGGCTCCTTTGTCCTAAAAGTCCCCACAAAGATATTGTAGACATTACACTGAGATCATAGGTTAGTTACTAATAATAAAAGTGTCCTTCCAAACTTAATAAGACTCAGTCCTTTAAGCAGAAAGCTACATCTAATAAAGTTAGTAAGATAAAGTTTACCTACAGTTAAACATATTAAAGTGTAACACTTAGTTAGAGGCACATGGTGGGGATTTCTCCTTTAAGAAAAACACTGTGTAATTTATGAAGAGCCAAAAGGCCCCCTTTTTCCAGGCTTGTGGCTTAAATCACAACCTGGAGATAACAAACAGCCTTGAGAAAGTTCTAGCCCCAGGAGGGATGAAAAACACCAAATTGGAACTTCAAAAGAAACAAAGACAAAATGGTTTGTGATTCTAAGACTGCTGTTTTATTGCTTGTCAAGACAGTGTGAGCTGTAAACTTTCTTTGACTTATCTTGTTGGCCTTGCAAATCCAGGTGCAAAATGCTAAGGCAATAAGCCCTTTATTCCCGAGAAAATGCAAATCTCCTGCCTGTCACCTTGACCCTTCCCCCTCCTGCCTGTTTCGCCAGCCGCTTTGCTTGCTGTTTTGCCTGCCTGTATAAAAACTTGACTTGATCTCAGTAAAGGTGCACTAGATCCAAAAACTCTGGTGTCACGTCCAATTATTTTTCGCCTAATCTGTGCCCTCCTGTACACACTCTGATTTCCTGCAGGTGAAAGAAATCCAACTGGGTTAGTGAAAGAAACCCGACTGGGTTATCCTGCGGCAAGTTTCTTCACAGGCTTCGGGGAAAAAAAGTCCTTAATTTCATATGGAAAAACAAAAGACCCTGAATAGCCAAAGCAACCCTGAGCGAAAAGAGCAATACAGGGGGGATCTGTATACCAGACTTCAAACCATACTACAGGGCTATACTCATAAAAACAGCTTGGTACTGGCAAAAAAAACAGACCTGTTGACCAATGCAACAAAACTGAAGATCCAAACTTGAGCACATACAATTTCAGCCACCTCATATTTGACATGGGGGCCAAGAAGACACAATGGAGGAAAGACCGCATCTTCAGCAAGTGGTGTTGGCAAAACTGGATCACCACTTATAGAAGAATTAAGTTAAACCCCTACCTCTTGCCCTGTACAAAAGTCAACTCCAGATGGATCAAAGACCTCAACATGAAACCAAAAACTCTGAAGGTGATAGAAGAAAAAGTTGGCAGCAGCCTACAAGACGTAGGCATAGGAAAAGGCTTCCTAAATCAGACAGCAGTTGCACAAGAAATAAGGTCAACAATTGACAAATGGGACCTTATTAAACTCAACAGCTTCTGTACATCAAAAGTAACAATCAAGGAACTGAAGAGAAAACCAACAGAGTGGGAGTTAAAAACCTTCACTAGTATCACTAACAAAGCATTGATTTCCAGAGTATATAAACTACTCAAAAAACCAAGAAGAAAGAAAAGACTCATTTTACTAGAAATGAACTCAAAAGATGGAGCAAAAAGCTGAATAGACTTCACAAGTGAGGAATTAGAGATGGCTGAGAAACATCTTTTAAAAAATGCTGAACTTCGCTAATAATTAAGGAAATGCAAGTTAAAACCACTTTAAAATATCATCTCATTCCACTAAGACTGGCTAGGATTGGGGCTGGAGAGATGGCCTAGTTGTTGAGCGCGCTGACTGCTCTTGCAGAGGACCCGGGTTCAATCCCCAGCATGGAGGCTGAGAACCATCTTTAACACCAGTTCCAGGGGAATTTGACTCCCTCAACTGACCTCCGCGGCACTGCACAACAGGGGTGCACAGACCTACGTGCAGACAGTACAATCATATACATACAAAAATAAAATTTAAAAATTTAAAAAGACTGGCTAGGATCAAGAAATCAAATGATACCAAATGCTGGAGAGGTTGTGGGAAAAGGGGAACACTCATCCACTGCTGGTGGGAATGTAAACTCATACAGCCACTGAAAGCGGTGTGGAGAACCCTTGGAAGACTCAAAATGAGCTTACCACCTGACCCAGTCATAGCACTCCTGGATACATACCCACAAGACTCATCTTACTGCAGAGATACATGCACAACCATGTTTATTGCAGCTCTGTTCACAATAGCAAAAAGCTGGAACCAACCCAAGTGCCCCTCAACTGAGGAGTAGATAGAGAAAATGTGGAACATCTACACAATGGAGTTCCATGCAGTGGTAAAGATGATATCATGAACTTTGCAGGTAAATGGATGGAACTAGAAGATAGAAAGTGAAGTAATACAGTCCCAGAAATCAAAAGACAAATGGTACCCCTCATCTGTAGATGCTAGCTCCAATTACCTAGTAGTAAGTATTTCTTATGCAGGGCTCCTTGAGCTTTTGTCCAAGTAGTTGGGAGTGGTGGAAAGAACAACCACAAAAGACTGTGTCAAAGTACTGACTGAAATGGTAAACTTCTGCTCGAAACAGTCAACTAACTTCTATATCGAGAATTTTGAGAAGACTGAGAAAAAGATGAAAAACATGTTTGGCAGAATGCATGAGCTCTGGTGGGGTGAGGAGGTAGGGAGGGGGACATGGGTCTAGATTTGGTTTCTAATGTAATCTTATATAAAATGCACAGAGCTTCAATAAAACATTGGTGGGGGAAAAAAGAAAGAAAGCAATCTTTTAAATATTTGAAAATAGCCACGTTTAGTGGCTCATGACGGGGAGCTCTGCAGGATTATGTGGAGACACAAACTTGAATTACAAGCTCACCTGGGCTAGACAGCAGGCTCCTGACTCAAGAAGAAGAAAAACAATCTCAAGGCATATCATTTGGGCTGGAGATGTGCTTATTGCTCTTGAGGAGCCAGGGTTGGCTCCCGTACCCACATGGAGGCTCACCATCTGTAACTCCAATTTCTGGTGATCCAATGCTGCCATCTGGCCTCTGAAGGCACCGGTACACATGAACACATGCAGCATACACACATTCACATAAATTTAAAAAATCCTTAAAACCAAACAACAAAATATACCATAAAGGAAAACAAAAATAAAGGTTTAGCTAGAAGTCTAAACCTTAGCAGTAGTCCAGTAATTCAAGAAACTGGTGTGTGTGTGTGTATGTGTGTGTGTGCATGTGTTTGTGGTGCTGAGGATAGTATTCAGAACCAACATGTGTGACAAGACCTCTACTACTGAGTCACATCCCCCAGTCACTCCAGAAACATTTTATAATGAATATTTTTCCCCTTTTTACTATTTAACCAATAATTTCCTGTCAGCACAGAGACGGTGAAGGTGAGGGCCACTGAGTGCTGATGGACCCGAAGGGTAAACTCTACCACCACCATTCCAGGTCCCAGTGAACATAATCAACCTAACTCTACAATGTAAATAGCAAACTGTCTTAAACACTTCAGATTTAGCTTACTGTGAGTATTTCCTTGAAATATATTTTTATAAGTGTAGTTAATTTTGGTTTCAGTGGTTTTCCTTTCTGAATGAATTAGTATCTCATTTATATAGTACACAGAATAATTCCAAACAAATGCAAAAAAGAAATAAATTTTACACCACTCAAATATTTTCAAATTTGTGTAAACAGCACCTAATAGCAGGGCATGGTCCTGCACACCTTTAATCCCAGCACTTGGGAAAAGGAGGCAGGCAGATCTCTGGTGAGATTGAGGCCAGCGTAATCTACACAGCAAGTTCTAGGCCAGCTGGGGCAACAGAGGGACGCTGTCGTCAAAAGGAAAAAAAAAGGGGGGGGGGTACTGAATACAGATTTCTAAAATTGCTTGTTTTATTAATGAGGCTGAACACTTCCAGCCATTTCTCAACATGTTCACAGAGCAGCTGGCAGAGGACACACACTGAACCTCAAACTTCCCAGTTCCTGACCAGTGGGCAGAACGGCCCAAGTGAGGCTCAGGTCTCCCCCAAATTCTGAAGCAGCCTCTACATCTGCTTCATTTGACTAATTTAAGAATCCGTTTCAAGCTTTTTCACATACATATACACAGATCTGTAAAGACATATTTCTTCTTCCAATTGCACCCTCCTTATCACAAGAGTAATATTTCCCAGTGTTAAGTACCTGGTCCTCTATAGGCATAACCAATATGCCCCCAACTTTCAGCAGAATCTTCATGTAGTTTTCATGGTCTTTCTGGACTCCAGCTCCACAATAAATTCGATCATACTGATGACTATCAGATGCTATCTGAAGGCAATTACCAACCACAAATGCAGGTTCACAGAATTCAAATCTACATGAAAAAAATAAAACATTTGTTTATCCAGGCATAGACCTTAAAAATCACAATACAGTCCTTGAAACAGTGGAATTATCAAGATTCGTTTTAAGGATAAAATAAAGACTAAGAAATTTGATTAAAAATATTTGTGAAGTTTAAAACTAATCTAGTACATCTGTGTGAACTGTGACACAAGATAATTTCAATACAATCTTTTGGGGGACATAATGAAATATCACTTAGGGCTTAAACAATGAATATAATGAAAAACCCACAAATGCCAATCTTGAGATGCACCCAAAATGATGTGTGATGATTAGAATCCTGAAAGTCAACAGAAGGGAAAAAAAAAAAAAAAGCTTCTCTTTCTACTGTCTTCTCCTAACATGTTTAGGGTCACCAAGAAGGAGAAGGGCTCATGCAAGTACTTAACTCTGCCTCCACACTGGTCCTCCAATAGTAACAGAGTTTTGTCAAGAGACCAGCAACCCCTAAAACAAGGGGCTTTCCTAATAACTCGATGAGCAGCATTACAAGACTGGGCAGGGAAAGAATGAATGCTTTTTTAACTGCTATTTTACTCCCCCTGGTTTCTTTAAGCAACAGAAGAAGAGATGTTATTTCAAAGGTCATTCTGGCTACTTATTATTCCAGGTTACAGTGCTGGCTTAAATAGTACTGTTACACTTCAACAAACTATCCTACCTAGACTTCTACTTCATTTCTGATAAAGTGAAGAATGGACTACTACATAACATATAATTAAAACCACAATGCAAATGGCCTCACTAACTCAAGCTGGCCTTTGAACTTACTATGTAGCCCAAACTGAAATCACACACATAAAAATCCACCTGCTTCAACCTCTTGAATGCTTGGATTATAGGTGTGAGCCTTCACTCCCAACCACATCCAATCTTTTGAAACTAATTCTTGGGACAGTTAAGAGCACTGGCTACTCTTGCAGGAGATCTGGGTTCAGTTCCCAGCAACTACATGATGGTTCATAACTGTCTGCAAATACAGTTCCAGGGTACCCAATGCCCTCTTTCAGCCTCCAGTCATTGAATGCACATGGTGTACTTACATACACATACCCAGAACACTCATTCACACAAAATAAAAATCTTTAAAAAGAAAACTAATTCTTATCTTTTAAGCTAATGATAGTAATGTGAAAATACAAGATTAAACCATTATTTATAAATGAAATAATTTATATTAGAAGCTTGACATGCACTGAAAATTACTAAATCATTTAAATCACAAGCATTTTTACTCTATAAAACATATCTTTGACTTTAATCTCAGCACTAGAGAGGCAGATAAAGGAGGATCTCTGCAAGTTCAAGGCCAGCCTGGTCTACATAGTAAGTTCCAGGACAGCTGGGGCTACAGGGAGACCCTATCTCAAAAAGACTTAAAAAAAAAAAAAATCCTGTCCTTTGATAATAGTGGACTTACTGCAAAGTTTTCATTAAAATTTACTAACCAAAAACATTTAAAAAACATATACTTAAAGAGTTTACCCAGTCCTTAATTCCCTATTGCCTTGGTAAAGGAGGCTCAGAAGCAGGAAGGGTTGGGGAAGCTGGGAGGAGGCGGGGATGAAAGTGTGCAGTATGCAGTGCGCTCTCGTGTGGAGCCAGCCCATCCCTTACATCTTTTCCTGTAAATGCCAACTCGCTGTTCTTTTTTTCAGGACTCCTTCATCACTCTGCTCCCTCCTTATTTGCTATGGTCTAGGTGGATATGAGTGTTTCCCCACTGTGGCCATGCTGAATGGCAGTGAGATCTTAGAAGAAGAGTCCCTAGCAGTTGACTAGGTCCTAGAGAAGCCAACTCAAAGGGATTAATGTACATGTCACAGAAGTGGGTTACGGCTCCCAAGTCTAATCAGCTGCTACAGAGTACAGTTACTCCAGAAATATCTCATATACTCTCAAATGAGGGCTCACTATGTGAGGCTATCTGCTGAGACCCTGATAGACAACAAAAAACAGACTTCCTAGAACTGCCCCAAACTGTGTAACACTATGCTAGAGTGAGACTAAATTTCATTTCTAAATTTTAGGAAGACTTTGGAAACCCTGTATCTGTGCATGTTTTGCTCCCTTGCCAAAATGCCTGGTTCCCTTCTCTTAATAAATGTCTATTACTCCTTCAATATACAGCTTTAGTATCAGCTTCACAATAAAATCTTAATCTTCAAAAGTATTATCTTGCCTGGATTAGGGATATTTAATTTCTTAGGCAAGACTATAGCCCAAACTCTGACTGCTTATAAGATAGCCCAAATGCAGTTTCTTAATTTTAATAATCTGATGTTGTGAATCACATAATTTAATCATTTTATCAAAATTATAGTAAGTACTTTTATTTTTTTGGTCTTTTTGAGACAGGTTCTCCCTTTAGTCCCAGCTGGCCTGGTGTTCAATATGTAGACCAGGCTGTCCTTGAACTCAGAGATCACAGCCTGCCTCTGCTGGGATTAAAGATGTGGGCCACCATACCTGGCCATTTTTGTTTTGTTTTTATAAATACTTTTGTTTAAAAAAGTTATTTTCAGTCAATTTTATCTGAAATCTTTATTCTTATAAAACACCAACACAGTTTTGAAAGCCTCTTACTAATTACTAATTAGCCTCTTACTAATAACGGGGACACTTATAAATCTATTATCAAAGAAAGCACTGTTAGAGGCACATAGCTTACAATTACCACATCTCATGCGAATATTTTATATGCTATCATCATAGCAATATTATAATGATGATGATGATGATGATGATGACTGGTCTTTTTGAGACAGGGTCTCCCTGTAGCTCCAGCTGTCCTGGAGCTCACTCTGTAGACCAGGCTGGCCTTGAATTCACAAAAATCTGCCTGCCTCTGCCTCTGCCTCCCAAGTGCTAGGATTAAAGGTGTGCACTACCGCACCCAGCCATAGCAAAATTATTAAATAATCAATGTCTGATGTTAAAATGTGTGTCTAGTTATCTTTCGACATGGGGAACACTGCCTCTACTAGACACCATGGCCTAACAATGGATCTCCTCCCTAAAAGCTGCTGACCAGGGGTCCCAGAGACTCTCAAACAACACTAGCCACTGCCCCTGCTTGTGGTTACCCACCAGAACTTCACAGTAAGACCTACTGCTGAAAATACTACACACAAAAGCTGTAAAACAAAACAAGGAGAAATCAAGCCAGTACTGACTTCAAACCCGCAGCTATATTGGGTAGTTTTTCATAGTGTTGGAAGGGTTTATACATGCTACCAGAAGGAAAGAATTAATCAACCTTACCCAGCTGTGAATCCTGTGACCTTCAACTACTGGCTTGGCAAGAAATGCCACCATGGGGCATACGTGCCACAAATATGGGAGTAACCAACCACTGGTTGGTCTGCTTCACAAGATGGAGCCCGTACCTGACAATGGTATCAGGTCTAGAAACCTGAGGCTCAACAGGTCAGGACATAGAGGAGAGCCTAATATGAGTTTTCTACTATAGTTATAGTAATAAACTGACTCCTAAATGCCATATCCATAGGTTAATGCATCTCAACTCTCACCAGAGAAGCTTCCTTTTGCAACAGATGGTGATGACAGAAATGCATAACTGGCCAATGTGAAGAAAACAAGTTACAGAGTGCTTATTCCCAAGGACATCTATATCAAATAAGACAGTTTAAAAAGTTCATTTGTAAACACCAGCCACAATGGCACATGCATTTAATCCCAGCACTCGAGGCAGAGGCGGAGGCAGGTGGAGACTGAGGACAGCCTGGTCGACAAAGAAGGCAGGGGCTACAGGAGACCCTGTCTCAAAAAATTTCATTTAAACAATTAAGAAAATAAATGTGTACCTCTGCACAAGTGACCAAATGGCACAGTTCCTCCAGTCAAACACTAGTACTGACTTGAGTACTCACTGGGAATACTATGGCAGAAGGGACAGGAGAAGGCCAGCCAATCCCACTCACTGCAGTACAATTTACTACTGTGTAAGTCTTTAGCCTTTAGAAGGACTGTGATTCCTTAAGACTAAGGTCAAAAAGAAACATTCAGACCTTAGGATCAGGGGAGGCTTTCTGTGAGATTACACGCTGTGATCTGGAAGGTGAGGCATGGCAAGCCAGAGCCACAGTACTCAAGATGGACGCCACTAGCCCCACAGCCACCGACCCCTTAAAACTGGGTAGTCCAACGTGAGCTGAGCTCCTGGCATAAAAGTTATCAAAATTGTCACCTGGTTCATAAAAATGTAACACAGCTTAATCACCCTTTTACATGTCATACATACTAATATCTATCATTAAGCAGTCACACAAAAGCAAACACTACATAATGACCCTTCTTCTGTCTCAGGCAAACGGGTACTTTATTTAAACACTGTCTCCTTCATATAGTCTTTTCCCTTTGAAATTCTTTTGTGTGTGGGGGGGGGTATCTCTGAATTTATTTGTCTCTAGTGCTTATTATGGACCTCAAAATACACTCATTAATTAAAACATAAGAAATGTATATTTTATATTAACTTTTCTCTCTACTAATTTTGAGTGTTAAGTCTAGATTACAAATTAAATACACTGATCGAAAAAAAAAATCTCAAGGCCTGAAGAAAAATTTCCCTAGAAGTTGGAGGCAAAGCAGATGTGACAGCACTTCATCGCAGTGTGGCGGGTCACAACACACTCGACTGGGCACTGCAACTGCAGCTTCCTATGCAGTGTCCCACAGGCAGGAAAAATGTAAAACACAAATAGATTAAAAAAGAAGCTAAACTCTTGGTTTTTATTAATATGACAACTGTCTTATGACTGGTATCTGAAATAAATCATGATCACTATTATAGAACTTAATATTTTCCCTTCTGAAGATTTCAAGTATTTTTACTTCAACCTGAGGGACAAAGGATAATTTCAGGGAAAGATCAAATGTCTAACATCCACTAACACAAATATAGACTTATAAATAATGCGTTCAGTCTTCATAGTTCAACATACCAACTTCCCTAAATAGCACACATAAATTCAAAAGCCTACTGGACTTAAAAAATCTCCAAGGTCCAATGAGACGGCTCAGCAGGGAAAGGCACTTTCTGATGCCATGAGTTTGGTCCCTGAAACCAACCGGCAGGAGAAAACGGACTCCTGAAGTTCTCTGCAAGGTGTTCTCAATCTGATTGCCACAGTGTGCCCCCATCCCCCACACACAGTACATTAAAAATGTACTACTATGTTTTATTAAAGTTCCAAGAGTAACTGGGCATGGTGGCACACGCCTTTAATCCCGGTACTCGGGAGGCAAAGGCAGACAGATCTCTGTGAGTTCAAGGCCAGTGTGATCTACATAGTGAGTTCCAGGCCAGCTGAGGCTACAGGGAGACTCTGTCTCAAAAAAATGACCAAAAGAAAAACAAAACGGAAAACAAAACAAAACAAAACAAAACAAAACAAAAAAAAAAACCATGGGGGTGCTGGCACACATCTGTGATCCTAGCACTCCAGAGGCTAACCCAGGAGGAATGCCAGTCTGGACTGCCTTAACAGATACAGGACAACCCAGAGTACAAAGTCTCAAGAACCAGAGGAAAATAAAATCTTTTGTAGAAGTGCTGCCCAACATGACAAGAATTTGTTGCACTTATAGCTATAATATTGCTACCTATAACACATGAATTTTTCACAATTGGGTAAGATAACAACTCTCATATTGCACATTGTTTAAATTTTAAACCCTTACATAAGGTTTATAAACAATTTTCCTAACAAAGTGGCTACAGATGAGCTTTAGTGTTTCTGAATGGTATATAGTGGAGAATCTGAAAAATTTTATATTTGACATTGTTATGGGTAACTTCTAACAGCTTTCATGTAAATAAAGTCATACCAATTCCACTGCTTGTATTTTTCAAAAGCCTGTGACTAAAATAATCCTGTTAAATGACAGTAAATGTTTATGCATATGTGTGTTTATATTCATAATGAATGAATCAAGACAGATGGTGGCTGTTAGCAATGTTATCTGCTATTGAACAAAGTATAACTAATTTTTTAAATAATAAAAAATTATGTTTTTAATATCCTCCAAAAGCTGTATATAGTCCCTATAAACCCACAGAGACAAGGGTCTTTTTTTTAAATTTTATTTATTTTTTTACATGTATGAATGTACTGTCTGCATATAGGTTTGTGCACCCGTGTTGTGCAATGCCACGGAGGTCAGAAGAGGGTGTCGTATTCCCCTGGAGTTGAAGACAGTTCTCAGCCATTATGTGGGTGCTGGGGATCGAACCCGGGTCCTCTGCAATAGCAGTCGGAGCTCTTAACCACTAGGCCATCTCTCCAGCCCCAAGGGTCATCTCTTAAACCCCAGGCAATTTCATCTAACCTGGAAGACTATAGCAGTAAAATGCCCACAAGTACTATTTGAAAAATTTATTGATAATTTATTGATAAAATTTATTGGTACACATATAATTTGGGCTAAAAGGCAGTAAAAATGATGGGACACCTTTAATCACAGCACTTGGGAAGCACGGCAGACAGATTTCTGTGAGATCAAAACCAGCCTGGTCTACATTTAGAATTCCAGACCATCTGAGGCCTCAAGGAGATCTTGTTTAAAAAAATAATAATAAAATAAAATAAAAATGAATAGTGAAAAATGAAATTCCATGTTTTGATATAAGTCTACCAAAATGATAAATAAATGCATGTGGTTATAATTATGTAAGAATGGCTCAGGTGTTCTTTCCCTAGCTTTTATGCTAAAATTATTTTATGTGTTGAGTATTTTGCCTATATGTATGAAAGCAAACCATGTGTGAGCAATGCATGCGGAGAGAGACGAGCACTCGGATCGCCTGGAACCAGAGTTGAAAATGGTTGTTAGTGGCCATGTGGGTGCTAGGAACCAAACCTGGGCACTCTGTAAGAAATGCCAGTGCATCTAACTACTGAGCCATCACCCCACCCCCCAAATCAGACTTTAAACATACATAAAAAGTAGAGTTGTAGCAAGACGTGGTGGCACATGCCTTTTAATCCCAGCTCTCAGGAGGCAGAGGCAGGGAGATCTCTGTGAGTTCAAGGCCAGCCTGGTCTACATAGTGAGAGTTCCAGGCCAGCTGGGGCTACAGGGAGACCCTGTCTCAAAAGAAAAAAAAAAAAGTGATACTGTATATGAGAACCACAAATTCATTGGCACTAGAATTATTAACAACTGTCTACTGATTTAAACTTGAAAATCCAAGGACTATTCTGAGACTCTTACATAGAGGGAAATGCTTTGCTTGCACTAACCATACACTGAAAGCCATTTATGGAGAATGCAGAGCAGACAAGACATCTTGGCTGAGAACATGAACACTTGCCCAAATAAGACTAGGATTCCAATTACTTACCTTCGCAGTGGCTTTCTTTATAGGTGCATGTTGGATTCTATCTTCATCTTCAGATGGAGATGATTTCGTTCACAGCAGGGACCTTGCCAACTTGCCCATATAATTCTTTTGAAAAGCAGCTAGGAGATCAGGGTGACCTAGCCTTGCCCTGTAGCTTCCCTCTTAGACGGATAGTCTAGGTCTAGGAGCTGACTGAGAGTAGAAAAAACAACATTCCCCTTCAATACACTGTCAAGTGGGGCTCACAATTTGCACACCTAGTTTATCAGGTGTCACAGGGCACTGTCATTGAAATTTTCAACAATTATTCCAATGGAATAAAGGAATTTCAAGGACATGGAAAGAATCCTATCTTATTCTGACACCTCATCCAAAACCACCTTCCAATTGAATCATAAATCCTTTTTAAAAACATCTTGTAAAAAAAAACAAAAACAAAAACAAAAACCATCTTGTTAAAATATACATTGAGTCTTAAGAGTGATGACTACATTCATACACATACAGAAATAAATAAAAAAAATTTTAACATTTCTGCTAGGGTAAAAAAAACCAAGGGAAATGTTAAACTCTTCAAGTCTAAATACACCATTCAAATACTCTTACAATCAGTAACTAAGCTACTGAATTAAAATGTAAAAATAAAGACTTTACCTTTTCAAGTGTTTTCCCTTCCAACTGCATCAAACTCAGAACAAACATTATTTGAAGCAAAGTGTTGAAAGTGAACATAGGCATCTTTTTCACTGAAGAAAAGTATTACAAAAATGCACAGGACTGAATCAACCTCTACATGTTTACAGAGAATGTGACAGGTCATTTCAAGATATAAATTGGTCCTTACAGCTGTTAACATATATAACTGACAGTCCTTTGACTATTTAAGGATTCGCTGTTCCAGCATTTGAATGTTTATCATAGTGAAATGTGTTTAGCAAAACATGTGCTGCATGCTTATAATTCCAGCACTCTGAAAACTGAGGCAGGAAGATCACAGGAGTGATCTATGGGCTAGCTTGGAATGCTCGGTGACCCTCTTGCCTCAGCCTCCTGAGTGCTGGGATTACAATTATGTGCCATCATGACAAGCTCAAAACACAAATTTTAAAAGGACTGAGAATGTAGTTCAGTGGTGCACTGATTAACTCCCACGGAGAAGGCTGAGAATGTAGTTCAGTGGTGCAGTGATTAACTCCCATGGACAAGGCTGAGAATGTAGTTCAGTGGTGCAGTGATTAACTCCCATGGACAAGGCTGAGAATGTAGTTCAGTGGTGCAGTGATTAACTTCCATGGACAAGGCCCTGGGTTTGACAGTCCATAAACCCACAATGAGTTCAAGCACATTGCCTGATTCTTAAATAAATGATAACATAAGTACTATTTCAAATATTATAAACAGGGCTAAGTTGCTATGTACACTGTAGTTTATTTCTAGAAGAATAACAGAATCAACTTTACAATATTTTTTACATATTATTTTTACTTTAGTGTATGCAAGTGTGACTGAGTGTATGCTATGTTTGTATGGTGCCCAGACTCCAGAAGAGGCATCAGAGTGCCTACAGCTGGGGTTACAAGTAGCTGTTAGCTGCCATGTGGTGTTTGGAGCCAAACTCAGGTCAGGTAGAAAATGCTCTTAACCATGAAGCCATCTCTCCGGCCCCTAAAATCTATCAAGTTTCACATAGCCAGAGTCTAAATAAAGGACTGGCTCAGGCTGCACCTTCTCTAACCTTTACCAGGAGGGAAACATACAGATAAACCATTTGGTATTGCTTATGGTTGTAAGAGAGAATACCATGCCACTGCTCTTTTCATTACTTGTATCATTACTTATTTATGTGGCCAACTACGTAGAAGTAATATCCACTATTCATACAGACATATGCAGGCGATCCTGAACTCATCTGACTCCTGATGTAGCAGCATCTCCAAAATCACCTTGACAGAAGATACATTCTATTGATCCACTGTCTTGAGGGACTTTACACAGTATGAGTCTAGAGAGCCAAATCAACTGCATATACACATATATATTATGTAAATTTATACATGTAGGTATAAATGCTTTAATTATAAACTTTCTTATGAGGTCCAAGTTTATAATTCAAGTTTCTTGAACTAATACAGTCACCTAAGTGACCAGAGTTCAAGAGACTTTCTTGCTTACAGCATACTGATTTATGTTAATTTGACCTTCCCAACCTTCTCCTCTCACTCAAACCGAAATATCTTATCTTCTTGAAAGCCTCAGCAAATAGGGCCCAAAGACTAGTTTGGCTCAGAGTGAGTTTGGGGGTAGGGGGGAGATGTTTTGATGTTTGGGGGCTAGCAAGTTGTCTCAGTGAGTTTGATCCCTGGGACCCACATGGTAGGGGAAGAGAACCAACACTTGAAAACAGCCTTCTGACCTCCATGTGTGCGCTTCCTGCCAAATAAGTAAATGTAAAACAAAACAAACCACATTTTGTACAGTGTGTGAAGAATTTTAGAGGTCAGCAGCAAGGCCCAGCAGGACAGTGTTAATAACAACATTTTTGTATAGTGTGTGAAGGATTTTAGAGGCCAACAGGACAGCATTAACACAGCCACCTTCTCCTACAAAGGCAGAACTGTGACTTCAAGGCAGGCCATTTAACCAGGAATTGTCAAAAATTTATTACCTGGTCACTTGTGGGAAGATGTGTAAGATCTTTGATATAAAACCAGTTTTAGGAATTTCACTAAGTGTCAGACTTAGTGAAAAATCACTTGTAGCTCTAAGCTCTACCTCCTCCCATCTCCACGTACAATCTCAGAGCAGCCACTGTCAAGTACTTAAGATAATGTAGTATTGGCATAGAAAGCACAAAGGGGCATATGCCATAAGGATTCTTTCATTTAAAAAAATATATTACTTTCAAGACATAAGAGCCAAGTTTTGTATATGCACACACATACACCCACACACGCTTGTATTTTGTAAAAGGCCATCTTCCATTACGTAGTCTAACATTTGTTCATTTTATAGATCCTTCACTCCTCTAATGTATGAGTTCACCCTGATCTCCAACAGATGTGTAGAAGGAAACCTTAGAAGTAATGTTTAACACAAGTAGTTTCGACAATACTTTTGAAAAAAGGAATTGAAATTAACACTCCAATCAACAAGACAAAGAAGACCACTGGATGAGACACGTATTTTCTCCATGCTTAAACTTAAATCTCCACAATCCTACACACAAATAAATATGGAACTTCTTAAATTTTGTACACATTTAAAGTTTTAAGTTGAAACTACAGTAATAAGTATTTTAAAAAAATGTAAAAGAATCACCTAATTCCAAGTATGACAGGAAGAAAAATATCATGTCCTACAATTCTTGTTACCAGAACCAAATTATGTGAAAGTAAAAAGGAGCCCAATCAATGACCAATCATCTTAGATTTAACTTTCTGCCACTTACTTCTTTATGCCAAAGGAAACAATTTCCTAGTATCAACTGTTCTTTATATACAAATGCCATTTGTAAGTTGAAATAGCTAAAAGTAATGTTTTATAGCAATGCTTGAAAAAGTAGAATCAATATTTCCAAACTGTCTTCTTCAGAATGGTTTAATATAAAACTTGGTTTCAAATATACACTGCAACACTTCAGAAATAAGAAACAACTATGTTAAATGTCTGGTTAATTACTGTAACTGAAATAATAAAACCATTAAAAGTAATGAAAAAGCACTTAAATGAATCTGATTACTAAATTTTATAAATCATTATTTCATGAATTTTAACACCTGTGTAGCTGGGTGTGGTGCTCATGCCTTTAATCCCAGCACTTGGGAAGTAGGTGGATCTCTGTGAGTTTGAGGCCAGCCAGGGCTATCTAGTGAGACTCTGTCTCTCTAAACAATAGCAACAACAAAAATCCTGCACAACAGTAACAAAATAAAATTCAAGAAATTCAAGCAAACAAAATGTAATCATTTTACAATTATGTGAAAGCACTGTTTTCACTGAGACAATGGTTAGAGAGCTATCCTGGTAAGGACAGGGCCCACCATGCAAGATGAGGCCCTGAGTTCTGGTCCCCAGAAGCCATGAGAGAAGCCTGCCATGGCGGACACACCTGGCTGAGTTGGTAAGCTGTGGGTTGGCTGAGAGATCCTGCTTCAAAATAAAAGGAGAGTGATGGAGGAAGGAAGCCAGATGTCAGCTATCCACCCTCTGACCTTCACATATACATGTGCGTGTGGACCTGCACGCATGCCCATACCTGGACTGTATTTTACACACAACAAATGAATTTAAAACTGATATATTTAAGTTGCCTTTAATGGATCAGTTACAGATTAATGTCTAAACTGTATCAAAACTCATTTAAATCCTTACGTATTTTACTGTTGCTCAGAAATACACCTACTTGTTGGCAATAAAACTTGAATAGAATTGTTTTTGTGATCCAGTTTTCCTTAAGACTGTGCTAATTAATGACCAACCAGAAATGATCTGTATCTTCATGTATTAACAGATTAAATAAATGTATTAACAACTAAGATATAACAAACCTTAATATAGATGTTAAACATTCTTTACTAATATTACTTTTACATTTTCTAAGTTAAAATGTATTTTAAAGGTCCTTATGGATAAAGTTTCAGTATCAAAGCACATACCTGACAGGAATTCAATATTCAAAAAAAATCCCAGTAACTACATAATTTAACAATCATGCCCACATCTTAAGCACTCACCACACTAGTCACCAGACAGAAGGAAAATGAAGATGAGTAAAAGTTCCCATTAAATAACCTGGGCTAAAAACTTAATTTTATTAAATATGTTTTTCTAAAAAATAAAAAATGTTTTTCTTGTAAATAAATGCAGTAGGCAATTAAAAATGATTAAGAACATGAATTGAGTACTATTCAAAAATTCAACTTGTTCAAGAGGTTGACACAGCAAATTCAAGTGGCCTTCTTGAATCTATTATGTTTATTACAGGGAAAATAAACCCCAAGCAGCCCTCAATACTGAGCCAGTGTTTAAAATCCAGTTGTAACCACACCTCCATCCCACAAACACCTAGACTCCAGGCACCGAGGATTCTACTGTAGGGCCTCACCTGTTTCTCATCCAGTTTAAGTGCCACCCATGCAAGGACAGATACACAAATTGACAACAGCAGAGTGAAAATGAAAGAGGTGCAGGGAGGAGAAGAGGGAGGGAGGTAGGGGAAGAGAGAGAGAGGGAGGGAGAGGAGGGGAGGGGAGAGGAGGGGAGGGGAGGGGAGGGGAGGGAAAAAAAAAAAAAAAAAAAAAAAGGGGGAAGGGAGGAGAGAAGGAGGGTGAGGAGAGGGGTAGGGGAAAAAAAGAGATGGGGAAGGGAAGGGAGGGAGGGGGAGGGGAGGGGAGGGGAGGTAGGGGAAGAGAGGAAGGAGGGGAGAGGAGAGGGGGGGAGGGAGAGGAGGGGGAGGGGAGTAGGAGAGGGAAGAGAG
>VZQC01006659.1:127093-172285 GCA_009823505.1 Rhizomys pruinosus
GGGAGGGAGAGGGAGGGAGAGGGAGGGAGAGGGAGAGAGAGGGAAGAAAATTTTGTAACTTAAAAGGTATCACCTACTATCCATACAAACTTGTTTCTACTAACAAGTACTTTAAAGTATAGACAATAAAATTAATCATAAATCATCATGTTTAGATGTTTAAAAATTACACCAAAATCAAGGTTTATGATCTAGGAAATAGGCCGTATATAAAAATTAAAACAAAATGTTCACATACAATCTTCAATCCAAGCAACCAAATACTCACTATGTAGAACAGGCTGGCCACCTGTCTCTGCCTCCCAAGTGTTGGGATTAAAGGCGTGCACCACCACGCCCAGCTAATTTTTTATTTTTTTTAATGATTCAGAATATGAATGAACACAGTCCTTCCAGGAATCTAGTGGCTGACAGCCATCCATCCATCCTCCTACTTTCATAGACAAAATCAGGAAAATGGGGTTAAGACTACTTTCAAAGTTTTCAACTAGTGATTTGGGTGTAGTGTTAAAAGTGGGCCATTTTCTTCAAGGTGGAGGAGAAAGCCAACCTACTTTCTTTCCTGCTTGCCCAGCATAAGTCACAGACAACTGTTGGCAAGTCACTTTAACTCAACGACCTTTCAGATATCTACTGTTGTCTATTAAGATTAACTTTTTATGAGGTTACTTAAGGCTGTTTGCATGCAAGCATATAATATACTTTGAGCATATTCCCCTCCCATATATTCCCTACTACCTTCTGAGTTCTTCTCAGTATGAACTATTTTAAGATTATTTTAGATTTTATGTGTATGTTTTGCCTGCATACATGTAAGTGAGATGCATGCATGCCTGTTGCCCACAGAGGCCAGAAGAATGTGTTGGATCCCCAGAACTGGAGTTACAGGTGATGGTCGCTAGCTGCCATGTGGGTGCTGGGCATGGAACCCAGCTCCTCTGCAAGAGCAGCCACTTAGCCACATCTCCAGCCCCACATATCTAATAAAAAGTACAATTTGTCAATGGAGAAAAAAGGAAATAGTACAAGATATTAATAGTCCAGATGAGGCATAATGTGACTTTATATTCAACACATTTACTATTTTATGCTCACCAATGAAAGGACTGTCTAAGAAATAACGGCTTAATTTTTGTAATGTTATTCTTATGTATACAAGTATATTGCCTACATGTATCCCTGTCATGCAGTGCCTGAGGAGGTCAGAAGAGCATGGGATTCTCCTGGAACTGGAGTTACATATGGTTGTTAGATTCCATGCAGATGCTGGGAAGCAAACCCAAGTCCTCTGCAAGAGCAGTCAGTGCTCTAAACTACTAAGCCATCATTCCAGCCTCTCTAATACAGGACTTTTTGAGACAGGGTCTCCCTGTAGCCTCAGCTGTCCTGGAACTATGTAGACCAGGCTGGCCTTGAACTCACAGAGATCCTCCTGCCTCTGCATGCTGGGATCAAAAGCCTACACCATCAAGCCCAGATTCCTGTAATCAATTTGTTAAAAACAAATTATTAACAATTGATAGAACCTTTAACAATTAACTATTTACTAAAAGAGGAAACAGGCCAGTTGTGATAGTGCATGCCTTTGAACCCAGCACAGAGGAGGCAGAGGCAAGTGATCTCTGTTGAGTTCCAGGACATCTGGGGCTACAAGGAGACCCTGGTACCAAAAAAAAAAAAAAAAAAAAAAAAAGAAGGAAAAGAAAGAAGAAGAGAAAGAAAAGAAAAGAAAGAAAAAGAAGAAAAAGAAAGAAAGAAAGAAAACAGAAGGTGAAGTTTATTAACACAAGTAGTTACTAAGAAACATGTATGCATTCCATAGAGCATTCGAAATTGTTTCTGAGGCTGACAAAAGCCCACTTATCTTGAAGACAACAAATAACAAAATTTCAGTATAAAATAATCCAGAGGGCAAGTCTATTTGTTACCAACATGGTGTGAGAGGTCTTCACTATGTAGACCAGGCTGCCCTTGAGCTCAAGAAAGAGATCTGCCTGCCTCTGCCTCCTGAGTGCTAGGATTAAAGACGTGCACCACCACGCCCGGCTTGGATAATTTTAAAGACAAGGTCTAGCTGTAGCTCAACCTGACCTGCAACTCACTATACAGTACCAATGCTTTGCAACTCACAAAACTTGCCATCAGTGCCTCTGGGATACAGGCATGCAACACCATGTGCAGCTCAATCTGAGTGGTTGTTTCCATCTATTTTAGACTATCCTAATCTCTGTTCTCACTGGTAACCTAATACCAAGAGTTAAGGACTATAAATATAAAAGCATTTTGCTTTGATATCAATCTCCTAAAATTTTAGGAGAATTTATCCTTTTTATTTTATTTATTTATTTTCTCTTTTTTTTTTTTTCTGGTCTTTTTGAGACAGGGTCTCCCTGTAGGTACAGCTGTCCTGGAACTCACTATGTAGACCAGGCTGCCCTTGAACTCAGAGATCCACCTGCCTCTGCCTCCTGAGTGCTGGATTTAAAAGCATGTACGCTACCACAGGCCATCTCCATTATGTGACCTTCAAACCCCAAAAAAAAACATAAAGAATAGAATTAAAATTATAAAATTTTAAAAAAATAAAAATATACATGTAAAAATACCTTTTAATAAATAAAATCATACTTTATTCATTTTAGTCATGTAAAATTAGGAAGTTAAGAATATCTGTAGCTAGCAAAGGGTAAACAATAAGTCAAATAGTAAGACTATTTTCAAAAACCAAATAACCTCTGGCGGATCTCTGTGTGTTCAAGGCCACCCTGGTCTACAAGTCAGCTCTAGGCCAGCTGGGACTAAAGGAGACCCTGTCTCAAAAAGACAGAAAAAAAAAAAAAACACCCAAATAACCAGGTCTACTGGCCCACGACTGTAATCCCAACACTTGGGAGGTGGAGGCAGCTGGAGCAGTTCAAGGCCAGTCTAGGCTACACAGGAAGTTCAAGGTCACCTAATTACATGAGACTGTCCCCTCCCAAATAACACCAAACATATGGTATAGCAGTCGTGTGTGTGTGTGTGTGTGTGTGTTGTGTGTGTGTGAGTGGTGTGTGTTGTGAATATACGACACAGAGAGAGAGAGCGAGAGAGAGAGACATAACTTCTAAAGCTTATCACAGAGGAGAGGACGAGAGAGAGAGAGAGGACGAAGAAGGAGAGAGAGAGAGAGAGAGAGAGAGAGAGAGAGAGAGAGAGAGAGAGAGAAAGAGAAATACTTCTCAAAGCTTATCACATCCTAAGTGTATTCACAGTGGAAAACATGAATTACAGACAAAAAGTCACACTTTTCCTAAATCTATCCATTTACCTGCTTGGCTATTCTGAAGAAAGAAACTTATTCTCTGCTTCTAGGTTAGAGAATGATGTCATTGAAAAGTCCTAGAATTCACCAGTAATAACTCCAAAGAACCCATTCTCTCCTGCTCAGGTGATGGGTACAAGCACTACTTCCTTTTACTTCACTTATTTATTGGTTCCTTGAGAGTGTCTCCTGGGTTTTTCTTTGTTGCTGTTGTTTTTTAAATAGTGTCTCATGGTTTTGTTTGTTGTTACTATTTTGAGAAAAGGCCCCAAGCTGGTCTTGAACTCTTGAACCTGTTATGTAGCCAAGAATTTTCCCAAGTTCCTGATCCTCCTGCCACCTCCCCAGTGCTGGCAGAGCTATGAACACACAGCACATGGCTTCCTTTTGTTACAGATGAAACTATCTTTACATAAGATCTACAAGTATGTTTTAAACAGTTGCATAGGATGGACCAAAAGCACTAAGTGGAATGAACTCTCTCAGAACAGTTCATTTATATATTTCTCCCCAAGGGAGAAGTGTTCAAGTGTGTCCACAGCAACTACGACTATACATCATATACACCGGGACAGTTTTAAGTTTTTGCCAAAACAAAAAATTTCAGGAAACTGAGAAAAATGTGTTCAATTTAATACAATGGGCAACTGCTTAAAACCTAATTTAAGCAGCTTCAGATCTTGATCCAGTTTTTTAATTATTTTTAAAGCTTATTTATTTTGATTTTATATGTATGAGTGTACTGTGTACATGTGGGTAAGTGTACTCACATCATGCCTAAGGAGGTCAGAAGGGTGTCAGGTTCCTGGAGTTACAGTTGTTAGCTGCCTACTGTGGGTGCTGGGAATCAAACCCTGGTCCCCTACAAGAGCAGTCATCACTCTTAACCACTGAGCCATCTCTCCAGTCCTGTTCATCCAAATTTTTTAATAAAATTTTCCCAAAATTCCTTTTTTATAGGCTTGCTATGTCTGTAGCTCACCCCTTGAAGACCTTCCAAACCTCCCGTTGTGTGCTGGGATTAGAGCATTTCCACAGTCAACGAGGAAATATGGAGATGAGAATCCAAGGAAAAGGAGGAGTGCTGAGCAGTACCACCCTCTCCTGAACCATGGACTGGCCCTTGCAATCCAAAGCTGCATACTCTGGCACAGAACCTATACAAGACTGCTCCCTTCAACATTCCATTATGGATGAGAGAGGTGCTCACAGGCTCCCACCTTTTCCTGATGTGCTATGGTAGATGCCGAGGAGATGTCATTTTCTTCAGTGGTATAGCCTACCATGCTCATACGTGCATCCCTACTTAAATTCTGGAGTGGAGAGAGGAGAAAGGGAAAAGGAGGAAGGGAGATGGGATTCTGAATATGATCACAACAAACTGTATGAAACTGCTAAGTGCGCGCACGCGCGCGCACACACACACACACACACACACACACACACACACACACGAACAGAATCTTTGGAGGCTAAGGGACAGGAAGGTGGATAGGATGACTCTGTTGGGAGGCAA
Source organism: Rhizomys pruinosus (assembly GCA_009823505.1). NCBI lineage: Eukaryota > Metazoa > Chordata > Mammalia > Rodentia > Spalacidae > Rhizomys > Rhizomys pruinosus. The sequence goes on from VZQC01006659.1 coordinate 131,914, forward strand.
ACTTAGAATGTGATGGCAGGTACCAGACAGGACAAGAACCACTAGCAGAGCAGGAAGGCCATCTATGATAATCACCCTCTGCCTCTAAGTCCATCTGTTACCAACCTCTGCCTCTAAGTCCAGCTTTCAACCCTGCTTCACATTAACTAACACAAAGAAACAATCCCACAGCTGTGAGTCCCAATTCTAGAAGACAGTTGAATTTTCTCACACATGGTGACACAAATGCCAAAAGGGTTAGAAATTCTCTGAAAGTATTCTACTCTTAGTGGTAGTTACGTTCTACATGTCCAACAGATACTGCTTAGCAAACATCAGTCTACTTTTTCTACACAAAATATCTACATATTTCAAATATACTATAATCTTAAAAGCCCAGGCTGGGCATGGTGGCAGCACACCTTTAATCTCAGCACTTGGGAGGCAGAGGCAGTGGATCTCTAAGTTCAAGGCCAGCCTGGTCTACAGAGCGAGTTCCAGGACAACTGGGGCTACAGGGAGACCCTGCCTCAAAAAGAGAAAAAATAAGAAGAATCCTATGCCATGAAAACTTGGGGGAAAGCTTGGCACAGAGACATTCGATTAAAGCTACGTAAACAGCCAGTAAGTGCATGAACAGCTGCTCCTCTTTTAATTATCCAGGTGCCAAGGTGAAGCCACAATGAGCTAATAATGCCAGTCTGTTTACATGGGCATTAAAAAACAAACACTCAAAAAGACAAAAAAAAAAAAAGTTCCAGATTCTCAGAACTGAGGGTGCAGTTCAGTGGAAGAATCTATGTATGGCTAGCATACCCAAAACCTCCAAGTTTAACCCTCAGTACAACAAGGATGGGAACACATAGGCCACCAACACAGACACATCAAATGTTGGCACCATGTTGAAAACTGAGGGGCTGGAGAGATGGCTCAGCCGTTAAGAGCACCAACTGCTCTTGCAGAGCACCCAGGTTAGATTCCCAGCACCCACATGGCACATAAGAACCGTCTAAGCGGGGTGTAGTAGCACACACCTTTAAAAACCTAGCACTCGTCTAAGCGGGGTATGATAGCACACACCTTTATTTAAAAACCTAGCACTCGAGAGGCAGAGGCAGGCGGATCTCTGTGAGTTCAAGGCCAGTCTGGTCTACAGAGCGAACTTCAGGCCAGCTATGACTAAAGTAAGACCCTGTGTCAAAAAGAAAAAAAAAAAAAAAACCCTGAAACCTCACAAGGTGTTGGCAGCAATGTAAAACAGTTAAGTGACTTTTTAAGTTTGTCAACGTCTTTAAAAGGTAAATATAAATTTACATTCAGCCCAATAGTTCCAATTCTAAGAATCTACTTGGGTGAAAGAAAACTGCCCACATGTTCTATCAGACTGCTCATGGCCCAACTATCTACTACCTGATAAATGGATAAAAACAGTCAACATTACTCAGTCACATAAAGGAATAAAGGAGTCATATATAGCATGGTGAATTGTGAAAAATACAGCTCAGTGAAAGAAACCAGATGTAAAAGAATGTTGTATGACCCTACTTCTATTGAAGGCCAATCTATAACAACTGGCTGCCAGGGACTACGGGAACACAGAGTGGATACTACTGAGAATAGAATGGGGCATCTTGTTGCCCTAACATGGGTTTTATTCAAGTTATGTTAATGCATGCTCAGCTCTACAGTTTTATTAAAACTCACTAGATTGCACACTTAAAAACTGGTAAGCTTGGTGTGGGAGAGATGGCTTAGCAGTTAAAAGAACCAGCAGCACTTGAGAGGGGGACGCAGAGGCAGGTGCACCTCTGTAACTTGGAGGTGGTCTACATAGTGAATTCCAGGCCAGCTGAGGCTACAGGGAAACCCTGTCAAGACAGACAGACAGACAGAAAGAGAGAGAACACCAACCAGAACAAAGAGAATTTACATTCAATTTAAAACTGAAGTTCCAATGTGACACTCTGGTCACATTTAAAGTCATCTACTCTCTGTGACAAAATTAAATTTATGAATAACTGCTTCAGGTACATTTTAACCACAGGAAAGTACATGGTGTGAAGAAGGGAGTCCCCAGCTGACATGTTCCTTGTCTGTATTAAACAAGAGAAGCCCTGCTCTGCCTATTTCTGACTGGAGTCTTCAGATAGGACTGGGGCAAGTCCACCCTTACCACATGACTAGAGAACAAAAAGGCTGAGGAGAGGAGGACCATTCTAATACCATCACTGTGAAGACAGAGGAGGACCATTCTAATACCATCACTGTGAAGACAGGGGAGGACCATTCTAATATCATCACTGTGAAGACAGAGAGGACCATTCTAATACCATCACTGTGAAAACAGAGTGGAGGACCATTCTAATACCATCACCATGAAGAAAGAGAGGAGGACCATTCTAATACCATCACCGTGAAGACAGAGGAGGACCATCCTAATACCATCACTGTAAAGACAGAGAGGGCCATTCTAATACCATCACTGTGAAGACAGGACCACCTCCATTCAGCACACACACATAATTATAGGCTACATGTCCTAGGTGATCCAGCACCCTCTTCTGACCTCCACAGGTACTGCACAGCACAGATGCACTTACACACATTCAGGCAATACACTCATACACATGAAATAAAAATAATACTTTTAGTGCTAGGCATAGTGACATATACCTTTAATCCCAGCACTAGAGAGGCAGAGACAGGAAGATCTGAGTTCAAGGCCAGCCTTGTCTACATAGCGACTTCCAGGCTAGCTGTCTCAAAAACATAATAATTTTTAGTTTAAAAAACAGATTCTAAGTTCCCCCTTCGTGGCAAAATATTTAATAATTTGATGCCATTTTTGAACCTACCTTCAATGAAAGACCCAGAGGTTCTATGACTAAGTACAAGCCATTATATCGGAAAAGGGGATTTCACACCTGAAAAATGTCTAAAAAGTGACAAAATGTGACCACTGCTAATTGTGTACACTGGGACCCTACTTACTATAGAATATGTCACTCTCTACTCTAAAACTTCACCTGTTCCCACTACTTTAGAATGAACTGAACTCTGGTCTTAGCCCTGTAGCTTCCTCACACAACTCAGCCCCACCACACTAAATGAGCCCTGATGATTGTCTCTCTTGTCAATCTACCCTACCCGTGGGCAAGGTTAAATCAAATTCCTTAAAGCTCTACCTTAAAGCCCTCTCACAAAAGCTCTAGTAAATGTAGGGGGGATTAAGTAGGTTTGTAATTAAACAAATAAATTTGATATTAAGTAGGTTCCATCCAACAGCTGATTTCCCTCTATCAACCCATTTCCTATCTATATTCTGTATTTCCCAGTCATTACTTCTTAGCTATGTGACTTCAGATAAGTGATTTAACCTTCCTTAATTTCCTGAACTTCAGTTCACTCATGTATTATAACAAGATGAGTAAGAGAATATTCTTAAAGGACACTGGGAGCAGAATGAGGTCCACGCATTCCTTACACAAAGCTAGTGCTTCAAAAGGCAGACGTCTTGGTCCCCTTGGATTGCTGCTCTATGCTTACAACAAAAGCAATGCCTACCTAGTATAGCAGTCATAGAGGAATACACTTCCCTGTATTTTTCCCCAATCTCTTGCTTTGCCCCATCAGATGACCCCCTCTATATACCACACTCCTATCTCCAAAACTGGCACAATTATCTTTCTGTTTCAAAATATAACAGTGATACAACCATCAAAGTACTATGTCAGTAGACAGAACATTTATCTGAAATAAGAGTAAATAATCCTTCTGAGCAGCCTGCTGACCAGGTGCTCTATTTTTAACTTTCCTTGCAAGGTTTCACAATGTATCTCAATCTAACCTCAAGCTCACTAACTATGGAGCTGAGGATGACCTTGAATTCCTGATCCTCCTAACAGGATGCCTGATTTATAAACCAAGGTTTTGTGCATGCTAGGCAAGCACTCTCCCAACAGAGCTACATCCCCAGCCCCAGATCCTCAATTTCAAGAATATTGATTGCTGCTAGATCTAGTATCTAGATAAGTTGGTGTGGGAGCTAACCAAAAGGGTCAGGACTGGCAAAGAGAAAATTACTATGGCTTTGTGTTTCCAAACTGAAGAAAGGAAGGTAACTACTTTGAATACACATAGTCAGAGATACGATACAGTTACAAATCCTGTAAGTCATGAACAAGTAATACAAACTCAGCTCACTTTTACAAACAGAATTTTACAAAAATAAAATTACCTAAAATTAAGCCCACCATTGTACTTAAATATCCGGTTCCACTTCCCAAGTTAAGAAAAGATAATCCTGGTTGTAGTTTCAATGCTTCCATAACTTCAGAATAAATGCAAGGTGCTGACAAGTGAATGTTTCCATGCTTCCAGGCTAAGTCTTTGTAAGCATTGTCTCTGTAGCCTTCCAAATAGTAATCTCCACGGTCAATCGCTCTGAAGGCTTGCTCTACTCTTTCAGTGCGGATATACTGAGCTTCTTTAAGGTTATCAATTAAGTCATCATTATCTTCCCCAGCACTCACAGCTCCTCCCATGATAGTTTTCAAATCAAATCATAAATTTAAAAAGGTAACAGAATTAGTAGAAATGGCTTCCAATAATGTAGTGCAGTTTTTCTTTTTAATATTGAACTTGATTTCCAAAAATAAATTAAACCTGGAAAAGAGTAAAAATAAAAGTTTAAATTAATATATGTCATAATAATTAACTATGATTTCTCAAGAATACATTCTGTTCCAGGCATAGTGCTAAATGACTTAAACATAATATTTTACTTAATTCTTATAACTATGAAAGTTAACTAGTCAATGTAAATTTTCAAAAGTCTCATATGCTGGCCAGGAGTCACATGCAGCTACCTAGAGCTCAATTAATTAGACAGATATGCAATTTAAACCTCAGTCAACCAAGCACATTTCAAGTGGCAGGTACAGTGCTGGTCTAGAGAACAAGAGTGCCATAACTTAGTATCACGTCTTTCAGATTCAAAAACCATGTTCCTAATCACTAAGCCACATGTATTTATAGTAGGGTATTCCTATTTCAATCACTTAAAATTCATAAATTTAAAGGCTAAAAATTCTAAAATATAGTACATATGGGCTGGAGAGATGGCTCAGTGGCTAAGAACACTGATCCATCTCTCCAACAGCAGATTTATTTATTTATTTATTTATTTATTTATTTATTTATTTGTTTGTTTATATTTATATGTGTGTTTGTCTGGACACGTATGTACAAGTGCTCAAGGAGGCCAAAGGAGGGTGCTGGATCCCCTGAAGCTAGTGTTCATGACCACTGTAACCCACCACGCGTGTACAGGGAACCAAATTCCAGTCTTCTGCAAGAGCAACAAGCGCTCTTCACTGCCCGGCTATCTCTCCAGCTTCACAGGTCACATTCTTCGTGAGAAAGGAGCAATTAAATAAATCACTACCACTATTCACTGATACTCTTCTCAATGTTTCCTTACTAAAAATTACAATAAGGCAAAGAGGAAGGACGGCCATCAGAATACTCTTAAGTGAGAAATCACATGCAAAGAGATGAGGCGCTACACTTCTCAGCTGCCCTGCAGAACACAGAGTGAAACCTAGATTCCAAAGTAGGACTAAGGATGGCTTCCTTCCTGAAAGACATACACAGTGAGGGAATATATAGGCTGAGGATACTGTACTGGATCACAAGATCAATAACGCTATTGAGAAATTACCTACACATGGGCATTTTCTAACACCTCGAAAGCCTTTCACTACAGACCAGTGATTCGTACTCTCTCCTTCCCCCCTTTCTTCTTGTATAGACCCTTTTCCATTGTTTCAACAAATTGATGAACCCTATAATTACTAAAAAACAAACAAATCAGAATTTTTATATACAATTTGAGAAGGTTCCCAAACAACTCAAAACTCAGAAGATCCACTTCTAATTAAAAGATATCTACTGCTGGGTGTGTGGTGCTTTAATCCCAGCACTGGGGAGGCAGAGGCAGGTGGATCTGTGTGAGTTCAAGGCCAGCCTGGTCTACATAGTGAGTTCCAGGATAGCTGGGGCTACAGAGAGACTGCCTCCTGAGTGAGCGGCTGGGGGTTAAAGGCGTGCACTACACCAACTGTCAGGATTTTTTTTTTTTTGTCTTTTCGAGTCAGGGTCTCCCCGTAGCCCCAGCTGTCCTGGAACTCGCTCTGTAGACCAGGTTGGCCTTGAACTCAAAGATCTGCCTGCCTCTGCCTCCCAAGTGCTAGAATAAAAGGCATGCGCCACCACACCGGGCCAGGATTTTTTTTTTTAATTGGTTTTATCTGAACCTTTCCAGAGAACTGGTCATTTAGAAATTACTCCAAGGATTGTAAGGACATCACAGAGTTTATACTTTTTATTTAAAATAACTGTTTCAGGGCTGGAGAGATGGCCTAGCCTTTAAGAGCACTGAATGCTCTTGCAGAGGACCCGGGTTCGATCCCCAGCACCCACATGGCAGCTGAAAACCGTCTGTAACCCCAATTCCAGGAGAACTCCAGTTCCAGGGGAATCCGAGACCCTCTTATGATCTCCACGGCACTGCACAACATGGGTGCACAGACCTACATGCAGACAGTACATTCATACACATAAATTAAAAAAAATAAAATAACTGTTTCACCTACATATGGATAAATATGGAATACTTAGGAAATTTTAATAACTAAGGGTAAATCTCTTAGTGAATGTTATTAAGTTTCAAGGTTCCTGTACAAGATTAAAATAGCTGGCTATTTCCAGAATAGAATATAGTAACATGCTTAAGCTAATTAGGGATACAGAGTTGTTAATTTTCAATCTACTCCTGAATTGTACTGGATTCCCAGTTACAGGTATCAGATTAAATGGACCCAAATGTTCTCCGTGATTCTCCTTTTTGTACAAGTGTTACCTGTGACATTTCCACAAAACAAAATAATTTGGCTCAGGAAAATATGGATTCTACCTCCCTGAACCAGTGGTATGCACTCCAGAAAGAGACAGTTTGGATGGGCTTGGTAAACCTTTTCAGCTTGGTTCTTGTCTATAGATATATGATATAACTTTCACCTTCTGGAAAACTATAAATCAGGATATAGGGGACTGAGGAGAGGAATAAGCCTCCTCCCTCCAGAATGCAATTTGCAAAGCACTCTTTACTCTGAGCCCTTTGTCAATTCTGAAATGAGAAATAATAACTCCAGTCCATAAACACTGGAGCCCTCTAAAAGGCTGAAAAACCACTGGTACAATGTCAGGCCAAAGAGAAAACCTAAATCCACTACTAATAACAGGGAAAGGGTTTTTGCTAGTGTTTTCCCACAGATGGAACCCCCATCTGGGTTCCAACAAATAGTACTGAAGAAATGGATGAGGACCTACTGACAGGTAACCTGACCTGTGGGCATTTGTGTCAGTCCCTCTGGACTAGTGCTCTACCTCTAAATTTTGCCTTATGGTTAAATTAAATGTATTGGTAGAGGATCTGAGATCTCCTGAGGCCAGCGGAAGAAAGAGCAAGAAAGCAGGCAAGGAGAAGCCCATATGCGAGGATCACGAAGAAGAGACAACACTGGAAAGGGGCAGGATAATCCAAGCTATACCACCCCTATGGAAGAGTCCTGCAGTGGGATCCCTCTGGGGATGACCCAGGACACAGATATCAGAAACACAATTGGGAACATATTTAAAGAGCTACAAGATTATAAAGAACAAATCAAAACTAAGAAAAGAGAATGAAGAACTCAAGAAGGACCTAGAGAATGACAAGTTCCGGAAGGAAGTAGAAACACTGAAAAGATCCCATGCTGAAAAAGACAAGGAAACCAACCAGCGAAGCAAAGAGCTACAAGAAGAGATTGAGACACTCCAAAAAGAAGTAGAAATACTAAAGACATCAGAAGAGGAAATGAAAAGGGAACTCAAACACTCATCCAATCAAGAGGAGAGGAATGGAAAAAGCCTCAGAAGCAGAATGGAGGAAGCAGAACAAAGAATCAGACCTGGAAGATAACACAGAACGATTAAAAACCTCAAGGAAAGATTATGAAAAATTTAAAAACACACAAAAGTGGAATAAAAGGAACTGTGGGACACTATGAAAAGATCAAACCTCTGCATCATAGGAATAGAGGAAGGAGAAGAATCCCAAGAGAATGGTATTGATCAGATCTTCAACAGAATAATAGATGAAAACTTCCCCAAACTAAAAAAGGACAAACCAATACAAATACAAGAAGCACATAGAACTCCAAACAGACAAGATCAGAAAAGAAATTCTCCACGCCACATCATAGTTAAAATGCTAGACACCCAAAACAAAGACAAAATCCTTAAAGCCACAAGAGAAAAACAACAAGTGACCTATAAGGGGAAACCTATCAGAATTACAACTGACTTCTCAACGCAAACTATGAAAGCAAGAAGAACCTGGAGCAAAGCATTCCCAGTGTTAAGGGACAATAGATGCCAACCCAGGTTACTATACCCAGCAAAAATGTCAATTATAGTTGAAGGAGAGAGAAAAATCTTCCATGACATAAACAACTTGAAAGAATACATGTCCGGAAAACCAACCCTTCAGAGAATACTTGAAGCAATTCAAAGAACAGAAGAAAGGAGCAACCAACCCCAGGCACCTAGAAAGAGAAATCAATAAAAGCATAACTGCAGAAGTAGAAACCTAAACCAAAACCGCAAATGGATAATAAGGCAAAAGGAAGCAACACAAACCTATCAGTCATAACCTTAAATATTAATGGACTAAATTCCCCAATCAAAAGACATAGACTGGGAGACTGGATTAGGAAACAGAATCCATCGATATGCTGTCTACAAGAAACACATCTTACCTTCAAGGACAGGCACCACCTTAAAGTGAAGGGATGGAAAAAAATATTCCAAGCAAATGGTACCAAAAAGAAAGCAGGTGTTGCTATTTTAATATCGGATAAAATAGACTTCAAAGTAAAAGAAATCAGAAGAGACAAAGAAGGCCATTACATTTTCATCAAAGGAACAATCCACCAAGAAGATTTCACAATTATGAATATATATGCCCCAAATTCTGGTGCACCAAACTTTATAAAGACAATTCTCCAGGACCACAAGTCACAGACTAACCCCAGCACACTCATAGTGGGAGATTTCAATACCCCACTGAGTCCTTTGGATAGGTCAACAGGACAAAAAATAAACAGAGAGACATCTGAACTGAACGATATGATACACCAAATGGACCTCATAGACCTCTACCGAACATTCCATCCTAATACCAGAGAATACACTTTCTACTCAGCACCCCACGGAACATTCTCCAAAATCGACCACATCCTGGGACACAGAAGAAACCTCTACAAATACAAAAAGATTGAAATAATTTCATGCATCCTGTCAGACCACAGTGCAATGAAGCTCAACATCAACACCAGGACAAGCCCTCCTGCCTACAAGAACACATGGAGACTAAACAACACACTCTTGAATAATGAATGGGTCAAGGAAGAGATAAAGAAAGAAATAAAAACATTCCTGGAACTGAATGACAATGACAATACAACACAACAAAACCTATGGGATACCTTAAAAGCAGTCCTAAGAGGGAAATTTATAGCCCTGGGTGCCTACATTAGAAAAACAGAAAGAGCACAAGTGAATGATCTAACACTACAGCTAAAAGCACTTGAGAGGCAACAACAGATGAACCCTAAACGCAACAGACAGGAAGAAATAACAAAAATCAGAGCAGAAATCAATGAAATAGAAACAAAGAAAACAATACAAAAAATCAATGAAGCCAAAAGTTGGTTCTTTGAAAGAATAAACAAGATAGACAGACCTCTAGCCCAGTTAACAAAAAGAAAGAAGGAACAACTCCAAATCAATACAATCTGTGATGAAAAGGGAAATATCACAACGGACAAGGAAAAGATCAAGAAAATTATATGGGAATATTACAAGAACCTATATTCTACCAAGTTTGAAAATCTAGAAGAAATGGATGAATATCTGAAATCTTGGGAATCACCAAAGCTTGGCCAAGAGGAGACCAGCAGCTTAAACAGACCCATAACATATGAAGAAATAGAGGATGTAGTAAGAAGCCTCCCAACTAAAAAAAGCCCAGGCCCAGACGGTTTCACAGCAGAATTCTATAAAACATTTCAAAAAGACCTACAACCATTATTTCTGAAACTGTTTAGAAGTATACAATCAGAGGGAACTCTCCCAAATTCCTTCTATGAAGCCAACATCACTCTATTACCAAAACCAGGCAAAGATACAACCAAAAAGGAGAATTATAGACCCATCTCCCTCATGAACACAGATGCCAAAATTCTAAACAGAATACTGGCAAATCGCATACAGACCCACATCAAGAAGATCATCCATCATGACCAAGTTGGATTCATACCAGAGATGCAGGGATGGTTCAACATACGAAAATCAATAAACATCATCAAACACATAAACGGAATCAAAGACAAAAACCACACCATCATCTCAATTGATGCTGAAAAAGCCTTTGACAAAATCCAGCATCCCTTCATGCTTAAAGTCCTAGAAGGAATTGGATTGGAGGGATCATTCCTCAATGTAATCAAAGCCATATACAGGAAACCCACAGCCAATATCATCCTAAACGGGGAAATGACAGAAACATTCCCTTTAAAGGCAGGAACTCGGCAAGGCTGCCCCCGTCACCACTCCTCTTCAATATAGGGCTTGAAACACTTGCTAGAGCAATATGGCAAGAAAAGGAAATTAAAGGAGTACTAGTTGGAAAAGAGGAAGTCAAGCTATCCCTATTTGCTGATGATGTGATTGTTTACTTACAGGATGCTAAAAACTCCCACCAGAAAACTCCTAGAAACGTTTAACAGCTTCAGCAAAGTGACAGGATACAAAATTAACCTTAAAAAAAAAAATGGCCTTTCTTTACACCAACTGGAGAAAGAATTCAAAGAGACCTTCCCACTCACAATAGCCTCAAGAACAATAAAATACCTAGGAACAAACCTAACCAAAGACACCAAGGATCTCTACAACAAAAATTTTAAACCTTTAAAGAAAGAAATTAAAGAAGACATCAGAAGATGGAAAAACCTCCCATGCTCATGGATTGAGAAAATTAACATTGTAAAAATGTCCATTTTACCGAAACTCTTGTATAGATTTAACGCAATTCCAATCAAAATCCCCAAGAGTTTCTTCACAGGCTTGAGAAAAAAGGTCCTTAAATTCATTTGGAAAAACAAAAGACCCCGAATAGCCAATACAACCCTGAGCAAAGAGTTACACAGGGGGGATCTCTATACCAGACTTCAAACTGTACTACAGGGCTAGTCATAAAAACAGCCTGGTACTGGCACAAAAACAGACCTATTGACCAATGGAACAAAACCGAAGATCCAAATCTGAGCACATACAATTTCAACCATCTTATATTTGACAAGCGGGCCAAGAAGACACAATGGAGAAAAGACAGCATCTTCAGCAAGTAGTGCTGGTGAAACTGGATCACCACCTGTAGAAGAATGAAATTAAACCCCTACCTCTTGCCCTGTACAAAAGTCAACTCCAGATGCATAAAAGACCTCAATGTGAAACCCCAAACTCTGAAGATGATAGAAGAAAAAGTTGGCAGCAGACTACAAGACATAGGCGTAGGAAAAGACTTCCTAAATCAGACAGCAGCTGAACAAGAATTAAGGTAAACAATTGACAAATGGGACCTCATAAAACTCAAAAGCTTCTGTACATCAAAAGAAACAATCAAGGAAGTGAAGAGAAATCCCACAGAGTGGGAGGAAACCTTCACTGCAGATACATTGATTTCCAGAATATATAAACTACTCCAAAATCAAAGAAGAAAGAAAACAAATGACCCACTCAATAGATGGAGCAAAGAAATGAACAGAGACTTCACAAGTGAGGAATTAGACATGGCTGAGAAACACCTTAAGTGTTCAACATCACTAATCATTAAGGAAATGCAAATGAAAACCACTTTAAGATATCATCTTACTCCAATAAGACTGGCTAGGATCAAGAAAACAAATGATACCAAGTGCTGGAGAGGTTGTGGGGAAAGGGGAACACTCATCCACTGCTGGTGGGAATGTAAACTCATACAGCCACTATGAAAAGCAGTGTAGAAAACCCTTGGAAGACTTGGAATGAACTTGCCACCCAACCCAGCCATACCACTCCTGGGCATGTACCCTCAAGACTCACCCCACCACAGAGATACATGCACGGACATGTTTATTTCAGCTCTCTTCACAATAGCAAGGAGCTGGAACCAAGCCAAATGCACCTCAACTGATGAGTGGATAGAGAAAATGCACATCTACGCAATGGAGTTCTATGCAGCAGTAAAGATGACATCACGAGCTTTACAGGAAAATGGCTGGAGCTAGAGGACATAATGCTGAGTGAAGTAACACAGTACCAGAAAAACAAACAAAGAATGGTATCCCTCATCTGTGGATGCTAGTGCCAATTACCTAGTTATAAATATTTCTTGTATAGGGCCCCCTGAGCTTTTGTCCAAAGCAGTTGGGCATGATGCATACTGGAAACAACAACAACAACAGAAAGGACTGCATCAAAGAACTGACTGAAACTGTGAACTTCTCAAAACAGTCAACTTCCTCATGGAGAATATTGAGAAAGACTGAGAAAGAGATGAAAAGCATGTTTGGCACAATGCATGAGCTCTGGCTGGGTGGGGGAATGGGCAGGAACATGGGTCTAGATTTGTTAAAAAAATAAAAATAAATTTATGTGAAAAAAAAATGTATTGGTAGATAAAGGCTTCAGTACCAGCTGTGGGCTGCCCTACGAGGAACTGTTAGCCAGGTAGTCTCTAAAATCCCCCAAAACAAAGGCCACTTGCTATAACTTTGGGTGCACACAAGTGGACAGTAAGACCCTATTGCTGAAGATACAACAAGATGTGACTGTAAGAAAGAAAACTATACTGAGACCTTGCACTGCAAACAGACAGCAGATCGTCATGGTGCCAGAGAGCACTATGCAAATCTGAAGTTCTACTACAGACCTCACGTGCCCCACTTTTACAGGCCAAAGATGATGTAGTGCAATAGTGGAAGCCTGGTCCACGTACACCCAGAAAAATTCCAGTTGGATCTATGGCCCACTCCTTGGGGAGGGGGAGGACACACAGCTGATACTGCAAGTTTGAACCCCCTCCACCCCCCGTGGCAGGAGACTTTATAGGCCACATTAAAAAGCTACTGCCAGCTGGGCGTGGTGGCACACGCCTTTAATCCTAGCACTCAGGAGGCAGAGGCAGAGGCAGGCGGATCTTTGAGTTCAAGGCCAGCCTGGTCTACAGAGTGAGTTCCAGGACACCTGGGACTTCAGGGAGACCCTGTCTTAAAAAGACCAAAATAAATAAATAAATAAATAAATAAATAAATAAATAAATAAATAAATGCTATTGCCATTCCTTTGTTACAGAGCTATAATACCCCAAAAGATACCATCCAAGCATATGTGTTTATGCCCATAGTGTAACCTCTTATAATGGTTAATATTTGTTTCTATTTGTGTTTTATTAGTAGAATTAAAAGGAGGCTCCTAAACCAGTCACCAGTCCACTGAAAACAGAACTTGGACAGACTCAAGAGTTTGATGCCTCACCTCAAAGAAAACATGGGTCTTCTTATCTCTCACCCTCCCCTCCAAGGCCCAGGGACACTTGCAGAAGAGGGTGGTGCGTCAGACTGTAAAGGCCAAAGAATGGAGGTAAATTGGGACATCAGAGCAAAAACACACTAGACTTTGATCAGCATGTTTGTGTAATGCAAACCTCTCCAACAAGACTTGGGGACCCTAGGTTGTATAAGAATTTGACTCAGATACTTGGTAACTGGGTTTATATGGATATTGCTTCTGTTTATTCATTGGTTAAAAAAGGATGTTTTGCATGAAATATACAAAAATTCAATAAACAAAATAAAAATTATTTTTGACTTATTGCTTTATTATGTTGCCTGCATATAAGTGTACCATGTGCATGCAAATGCTCTTGGAGGCCAGTAGAGAACATCAGATTCCCTGGAACTGGAGTTTATGGGTGTTAGCGACCATGTAGGTTTTGGGCACCAAATCCTCATCCTCTGAAAAAGTGCTCTTAAACACTGAGTCATCTCTCCAACCCACAATTCTAAGTTTTACCTTCAAAATAGCATGGTAAAATCCTATGCCATGTCCCTCTACCTCATCCAGGATATGAATCCTGTTTCTGTTCAACATTTCAACACTGTATGTGCTTGTCAACATGCAGTAATAATCTTGGATCAGGCAGAACTGCTATAGTACAGCATCATTTGTATTAGAGTAGCCAGAATACTTTAGCCTAAAGTTACATACCAAATGCCTAAATCTTTCATCTTCCTCCATCTCATCAGGTAAATATATCGCCTCACACCATCATAATGCTACTCAATTAGGCTCAGACACAGATAACTAGTAATGAAGGTCTGGAAAAGATCCTCCATACAAATGGTAATCGAAAGGGGGCAATCAGCCTAGTGTGGTGGTGCATAGCTGCAATCCCAAAGCTCAGGAGGTGGAAGCAGGAGCTCTGTTGAGCTAAAGGCCAACCTGGTCTATAGCTAGCTGTTCTGAACACTTCCTGGCTGCCTTAAGAAAAGCATACAACCATTTCGGCTGGCTGCTTCAGCTCCCATCCCAAAGATGCAGAAGCCAGGACTGCTTTAAACAGCTTAGACCAGACTTCCTGCTATCATAACCTTTGGAGAACTTGAGATGATCCTACCACCATTCCCAAATAAATCAGAGTAGACCTTCTACTAATGACCTAGCAAAAGGGTTAATATCACTGATGACGAGAGACACAAACATAAACCCTCTTTGCATGTAATGTTTGCTGTTCCTCTGGCTGTATACCAGGCTGTTCAAGCTGACTTGGGAGTTGGGTGGGAGCTACCCTACTGTGCTGTTTACTTTAGGCCCAATAAAAGACTGCTCAAGTAGCCTGACAGAAAGAAGCAGAACAGCAGCAAAAACAAGGCAGACGTAAATGTGACAGCAACGGTAGGCAAGCAGCTGGCAGGCCAAGCTGCAAAAGGGGGAGAAGTAAGCAGCTACTTGACATCTGAGGAGGTGGCTAGTCAGAGAGGCTCTAACACAAGGATAACAGGTAGAGAACAGAAAGCTGGGACTGATGAACAGAAGGCTGTAGACAACCAGAGAAGAACCTCAGTCTTCACTGCTGGGAGAAGTTCTGAGGGCTGAGACATGCCTAGGCCTGCAGGAAGCTGCAATTCCAGCTGCTACCAGGAGCCAAGGAGCCCCAAATTCCTAGGCCTAGACAAGAGCTGTCACCCATGTAGAGGCAAGGGTTCCACAATGCAAGGCCTAATGAGAGCTGTAGCCCATGTAGAGGCAAGGGTTCCACAGCTCAAGGCCTAATGAGAGGTGTAGCACAAGAGGTGCCACCCCTGCTCACTACTGTAAAATCCAAAGGGTGTCAAAGCTGCCACAAGGCAGCACTTGGAGACTACCCATGATTTCCATCAACGTAGAGCAAAAGGACCTCAGCCAGCCTGTTATAGTTTGACTGACATGTCAAACTATAACAACCCCATAAACATATATAAGTAGTACTTGCCAATTAAAAATATTTATTGATATTAATTTTGAATACTGAAGATAAAGTGGTAAGGAAAACCAAAACTACCAAAAAAAAAAAAAAAAAAAGATTGTAGGAGGAGGACAGAGAAAACATACTTCATGTTATCAAACGGTCAAAACTCAACAGTCATTTAGCCACAGTGAGAGGAAAGACGAGGATCACTGGGAACTGAAGCCCGTCTATGATGAGAGAAGCCAAATATTGCCCTAAATTAGCATGTAGAGAAACAGTAGAACCCACTGCACTAGTGATATCGAGGTAAATAACTTAAAAACATAAAACAGCACTTGGGAAGGCAGAGATAGAGCCAAGGGGATCTCTGTGAGTTCCAGGCCAGCCTGGTCTTCATAGTGAGTTCCAGGCCAGCTGGGGCTACAAGGAGACCCTGTCAAAAGAAAGGAAAGAAAGGAAGGAAGGAAGGAAGGAAGGAAAGGAAGGAAGGAAGGAGAAATGTTTAAGGCTGGGTGTGGTGGTACATGCTTGTAGTCCCAGCATTGGGGAAACAGAGGCAGGAGAATCTTGAGTTTGAGGCCAGCCTGGGATACTTAGGAAGTTCAGAGTGTACATAGCCAGCCTATGTCTCAAAAAATTAAACTAGACCAACAAAGACCAAATTGGCACCAAGTTGAGGTATCCTTATGTTAAAATGTATTNGAGAGAAAAAAAGAAAGAGAGAGAGAGAGAGAGAGAGAGAGAGAGAGAGAGAGAGAGAGAGAAAGGGAGGGAGGGAAGAAAAAAGAAAGCCATAAACTCCCTGTAGGCTGAGGGAGAAACAGAAACTCAGATTGCCACACTTTGGCTCAGGCTGGAAGAATCCTTAGTACCAGAAGAAAATTGGCAACAAAAGGTTAAGTAACATCATGTGTGTACAGATTACATGGGTATGATTAAAAAGATATGGAGAATAACTTCCTAAGAAATAAAATACATTAAATAAAAGAAATAAGATACATTTAACAAGGAAGTATCTAGGACAGAAAAATCAACCGAAAAACATCATCACATAAGAAATAATTGATGGGGCTAGAGAGATGGCTCAGCAGTTCAGAGCACTGGCTGATCTTACAGAGGACCTGAGTTCGATTCCCAGCACCCGCATGGTAGCTAACAACTGTCCATAACTCCAGTTCCAGGGTATCTGACACCCTCTTCTGACCTCCATAGGTATTACATGGCACAAGTGTACTTATGCACATGCAGGCAATACACCTGTAATGATAAAATTTTAAAAAATAAAAAAAAAAGAAATGATTTATAAGCCAGACATGGTAGTGCATACCTTTAATCCCACCACTTGGGAGGCAGAGGGAGACAGATCTCTGTGAATTTAAAGCCAGCATGGTATTCATAGTGAGTTCCAGGACAGCTAGGGATACAGTGAGACCGTGTCTCAAAAAGACAAAATAATTTTATACCAGAGCTCCAGAGATACAGTTCAGCACTGGTGGTATACCATTTATACTGTTAGGTAGCTGGATAGGGGTTAGTAGTAGCCTTGGAGGCCATTGTGGATGGATCTCTACCTCAGGATCAGCTTTGGACCCTGTCTCCAATTTCCTTGGTAAGATTAGAAAGGAAAACACCATAGCTGTTCCTCCTTGGGCTTCATGGTCAAAAGGATGGAACACTTCTAGTCCTGAGTGAAAACATTCTGACTCCCACTAAAGATGAGAACACTATACTACTGTCTCCTCAAAATTTAATCCAGCTGGGCCTGTCAATCACCTAGGCAGGAGTGCACCCATCCCCCAAGGAAGGCTGGTTCACCTGAAAACAGGCTAAGGACACAGGAGCTTTAAGAACAGGGGTGGGAGCTTGGTGGCACATGCCTTTAATCCTAGCACTCAGGAGGCAGGCAAAGGCAGGTGTATCTCTGTGAGTTCAAGGCTAGCCTGGTCTACATAGTGAGTTCCAGGACAGCTGGGGCTACAGGGAGACCCTGTCTCAAAAAGACCAAAACAAAGGGTTGGAGAGATGGCTCCTTAAGCCAGGCGTGGTGGCGCACGCCTTTAATCCTAGCACTTGGGAGGCAGAGGCAGGTGGATCTCTGTGAGTTCAAGGCTAGCCTGGTCTACATAGTGAGTTCCAGGACAGCTGGGGCTACAGGGAGACCCTGTCTCAAAAAGACCAAAAAAAAAAAAAAAAAGGAATGCTGTTGGGCTGGAGAGATGACTCAGTGGTTAAGAGCACTGACTGCTCTTGCAGAGGACCCGAGTTCGATTCCCACCACCCACATGGCAGCTAAGAACCGTCTTTAACTCCAGTTCCAGGGGAATCCGACACCCGCTTCTGTCTGCAGCATTGCATGAAACACGTGCATCAACCTACATGCAGACAGTACATTCATACGCATACAAATAATAAATAAAAAAATAAAGATAATAAAATATTTGCCGGGCATGGTGGTGCACACCTTTAATCCTAGCACTGGGGAGGCAGAGGCAGGTGGATCTTTGTGAGTTCAAGACCAGCCTGGTCTAGAGTGAGTTCCAGGACAGCTGGGTGTGGGAGACCCTGTCTTGAAAAGATGAAGAAAAAAAAGAACAGGGGTGGATAATCACCCCTTCATGAAATAATGAACTAGATCCTTCCAAAGCATCTCCCTTGACAGTAACTTGAAGATCTTCACTGCTAAGTCTGTCCACTTTATTCTAAACTCAAGATGGGTATTTTTCCTTCTCTTTCTTTCTAGGCTCTTTTATTTTTTATGTTACTAATCAAATCTAGACCTGTGTCCCCCACCCTATTCCCCTGCCCCACCAAAGCTCATGCATTCTGCCAAACATGCTTTTCATCTTTCTCAGTCTTTCTCAATATTCTCAATGTGGAAGTTGACTGTTTTGAGCAGAAGTTCACAGTTTCAGCCAGTTCTCTGATGCAGTCCTTTCTGTTGTTGTTTCCAATATACCTCACTGTATGAAACACTTGCACACTTGTAGGAAACACTTGTATGAAGCCACAGCAACAAAGCACCTCTCGCTCGTTCTTCTCAAAGCGGTTTATTCAGGCAGGCAGGGCTTGTCAGAACGGTTTATTCAAGCACATCTTTTCTCCTTCTCCAAGCTTCTCCCTCTAAGCCTTAAGCCTTTCCCTCTAAGCCTTCTTCCTTCTCCAAGCCTTCTTCCTCAGGCAAACAAGCTTCTCCCTCTAAGACTAGAAAGTCCCTCTATTTATGCATCTTCCCAGCCCAGGTTGCGTGGCCTCAGTCTATTGGTATCATCTGGCCTGATCTTGTATACAGGGTGCACCTGCACAGCTCACAAACGGTGAGCGTGGCTTTACTTGGAGGTAGGAGGGAATCAGGTGTTAATCATAAGACTCAGGTGTTAGTCATAAAACTTTGCTAGTCTCGGGTGCCTTCTTAGGACTGTCGCCACACCCGCTCCCCACATCTCCCCCTTCTTTATTTTAGTATTTGTTTTTGTTCCCCCTCCGGGGAGCTTCACTGTCCCCCCTCCTGGGGGGCCTTATTGGGCCAGCTCTTATTGGGCCAGCTCGGCGGGTTCTGGATTCACGCCGAGCCTGTGGATTGTCCCCTTTTCCAGGGAGCCTTATTGTCCCCATTTCCGGGGAGCCTTATTGTCCCCATTTCCGGGGAGCTTTATCGGTGCCCAGGCCGGCTCGGCGGGTTCTGGATTCACGCCGAGCCTGCAGCACCGAGGATTGTCCCCATTTCCAGGGAGCCTTATTGTCCCCTTTTCCGCGGAACCTTACTCTTTTCCGGGCCCCTTTTCCGGGCTTTACTGTTCCCCCTTTACCGGGCTTTAACTGTTCCCCTTTACTGGGCTTTAACTGTTCCCCCTTTACCGGGCTTTATCTGTTCCCCCTTTTCCGGGCTTTAACTATTCCCCCTTTTCCGGGCTTTACTTTCCTTTTCCCACGCACGGCGGTGCCCCAGTCCCCAGTTCAGCCTCTGCCACGAGAAAGCCCGAACCACCGCTTCGGCGGGGGTGCTCCGCCTCCTCGCCTGCAGGCTGCTGGCCGCCAACGTCATCTCCTGCGTACCCCGCGCTTCCTTCGCCAAGTTTCAGTCGAACGGCTGGTTTTTCTCTCTGGGTCTGTCCAATCAGTGCCCGGGCCAGCTCGGCGGGTTCTGGATTCACGCTGAGCCTGCGGCACCGAGGCCCCTTTAAGAAATTTTCAGTTTCAAAGTCTGTGGAAGTAAGTAGGCTGCTTTGTTGAAGTTTCTGCAGCTTTGTTGAAGTCTCTGCAGCTCTCTCAGCTTTGCTGAAGTTTCTGCGTTCTCAAAGTCTCAAATGTTTGTAGCGTTAAGTCTCACTCAAATGTACAGGTACCTTACGCTGTGATTGTTATCCAGCTTGAGCCTTTTCTGCAAGATGTTCTTCTGCACTCGCTCAAGGTCCCTCGCGGCTGTCTTTCTCGATGCTGAAGCCATTCATCGCCGCCTCGCCTGGCCCACGGCCCCAGCACACTCAGAGCCCGAAGCCGCGCATAAGACTTGGCTAAAGTTCCGGGGGCTCTGGGTTGAGCGTGGCCATCGCTCCGCCTCCCCGGACGGGCCACCACTTGTATGAAACACTTGCACACTTGTAGGAAACACTTGTATGAAGCCGCAGCAACAAAGCACCTCTCGCTCGTTCTTCTCAAAGCGGTTTATTCAGGCAGGCAGGTCTTGTCAGAACGGTTTATTCAAGCACATCTTTTCTCCTTCTCCAAGCTTCTCCCTCTAAGCCTTAAGCCTTTCCCTCTAAGCCTTCTTCCTTCTCCAAGCCTTCTCCTTCCTCAGGCAAACAAGCTTCTCCCTCTAAGACTAGAAAGTCCCTCTATTTATGCACCTTCCCAGCCCAGGTTGCGTGGCCTCAGTCTATTGGTATCATCTGGCCTGATCTTGTATACAGGGTGCATCTCCACAGCTGTGGCTTTACTTGGAGGTAGGAGGGAATCAGGTGTTAATCATAAGACTCAGGTGTTAGTCATAAAACTTTGCTAGTCTCGGGTGCCTTCTTAGGACTGTCGCCACACCCGCTCCCCACACCTCACACCCAACTACTTGGACAAAAAAACTCAAGGGGCCATGCACAAGAAATACAACTAAGTAATTGGCACTAGCATCTAGAGATAGGGGATACCATTTGTCGTTTGTTTTTCTAGGACTGTGTTACTTCACTGAGCATGATGTCCTCTAGCTCCAGCCATTTTCCTACAAAGCTCATGATGTCATCTTTCTTTACTGCTGCATAGAACTCCATTGTGTAGATGTACCACGTTTTCTCTATCCACTCATCATTTGAGGGGCACTTGGGTTGGTTCCAGCTCCTTGCTATTGTGAAGAGAGCTGAAATAAACATGGCTGTGCATGTATCTCTGAGGTGGGATGAGTCTTGTGGGTTCATGCCCAGGAGTGGTCCACACTGCTTTCCATAGTGGCTGCACGAGTTTACAGTCCCACCAGCAGTGGATGAGTGTTCCCCTTTCCCCACAACCTCTGCAGCACTTGGTATCATTTGTTTTCTTGATCCTAGCCAGTCTTATTGGAGTAAGATGATATCTTAAAGTGGTTTTCATTTGCATTTTCTTGATTCTAGCCAGTCTTATTGGAGTAAGATGATATCTTAAAGTGGTTTTGATTTGCAGTTCCTTAATGATTAGTGATGTTGAACACTTCTTAAGATATTTCTCAGCTGTCTCTAATTCCTCACTTGTGAAGTCTGGGTTCAGCTCTTTGCTCCATCTATGAGTGGGTCATTTGTTTTCTTTCTTCTTTGAGTAGTTTATATATTCTGGAAATCAATGCTTTGTCAGATGTTTCTGCAGTGAAGGTTTCCTCCCACTGTGGGATTTCTCTTCACTTCCTTGTTTCTTTTGATGTGCAGAAGCTTTTGAATTTAATGAGGTCCCATTTGTCAATTGTCGACCTTAATTCTTGCACAGCTGCTGTCTGATTTAGGAAGTCTTTTCCTACGCCTATGTCTTGTAGTCTGCTGCCAACTTTTTCTTCTATTGCCTTCAGAGTTTGGGGTTTCACGTTGAGGTCTTTAATCTATCTGGAGTTGACTTTTGTACAAGGTGAGAGGTAGGGGTTTAATTTCATTCTTCTACAAGTGGTGATCCAGTTTTGCCAACACCACTTGCTGAGGATGCTGTCTTTTCTCCATTGTGTCTTCTTGGCCCCCTTGTCAAATATGAGGTGGCTGAAATTGTATGTGCTCAAGTTTGGATCTTCAGTTTTGTTCCATTGGTCAACGGTTGTTTTTGTGCCAGTACTAGGCTGTTTTTATGACTATAGCCCTGTAGTACAGTTTGAAGTCTGATATCAGAGATCCCCCCTGTTTTGCTCTTTTCACTCAGGGTTGTTTTGGCTATTCGGCGTCTTTTGTTTTTCCAAATGAATTTAAGAACGTTTGTTTCCAAGCCTGTGAAGAAACTCTTGGGGATTTTGATTGGGATTGCGTTAAATCCATACAAGAGTTTCAGTAAAATGGACATTTTTACAATGTTAATTTTCCCAAGTCATGAGTATGGGAGGTTTTTCCATCTCCTGATGTCTTCTTCAATTTCTTTAAGGATTTTAAATTTTTGTTGTAGAGATCTTTGGTGTCTTTGGTTAGGTTTGTTCCTAGGTATTTTATTGTTTTTGAGGTTATTGTGAGTGGGAAGGTCTCCTTGAATTCCTTCCTCAGTTGCTTGTTGTTGGTGTAAAGAAAAGCTACTGATTTTTAGGTTATTTTTGTATCCTGTCACTTCTAGGCCCTTTTCTAAAAACCTACACTTACTTTCTTCACACTCCAGGCTTTTCTACTCAGTCTCTAAAGCCCTTAACCTGACCCCTAGCCAAGCAGCTGCTTACCAACTGCCACCACTGAGCATGCAGGTAACACAGAGGGCACAGCTCTCTTCTCTTCTCTTCTCCATCTCCCTCTTCTCACCAGCTTTCAGCTTGTCTGTCTTTTTTCCCCCCTCAAACTAATGAAATGGTCCTGAAGCTTCCATTTTTTTTTAAATTCAATTATTATCAAATCTCAGAACCCAAAAAGGAATCTCAATTTCTCCAGCAACAGCATCATTTAGAACTTTTACTTAATAATCACAAGTATATTTTTATGCCATCAAATATTCTTCCAGAATCCAAAGGCACCTTTTCCACCACACAGACACACATGAGGACAGGAGAATCCCCCAGCTGCTAGAGCTGGGATTCCAAATCAATTACAATTGATGTACATCTGAGCTCAGAAATAAAAGTGAACCTAAATAGCTATTTAAAGCTTCAATAATAATCCTCTAAGTTGAAATCAAAAAGTAAATAATATTAAGAAGTCAGTACTATGAAAGTGTCATTTGTAAATTCTGAGATAATCCCACCTTTTTAAAAAATATTTATTTTATTTTATGTGTATGCGTGTATTGCTGCATGGATGCTAAGTGCACCCATGTCATGCAATGCCAGAGGAGGACAGAAGAGGGTGTCAGATCCCCTGGAACTGAGTACAGATGGTGGTTAGCCGCCATGTGGGTGCTAGGATTCAAACCTGTGCTCTTAACCTCTGAGGCATTTCCCCAGACCTGAGAATCCCACCTTAATAAAAGAAAAGGGTGTCAGGGCTGGAGTTGTGGCTCAGTGGTTAAGAGCACTGACTGCTCTTGCAGAGGACCCGGGTTCGATTGCCAGCACCCACATGGTGGCTAAGAACCATCTCAGGCTGGGCATGGTGGCACATACCTTTAATCCCAGCACTTAGGAGGCAGAGGCAGGCAGATCTCTGTGAGTTTAGGCCAGCCTGGTCTACAGCGTGAGCTCCAGGCCAGCTGGGACTAAAGGGGGACCTGGTCTCTAAAAACAAAAAACAAAAACAAACAAAAACAAAAACAAAAAAAAAGGTGTCAAATGGGCCAGGACACACCCACCTGGCTGTGCATGGTCCCAAGGTGACTGCTGAAGTCTGCAAATCTCACCTTTCAATGAAGAGCTCAATTCCACTTCCAAAGGTACCCTGGGGCTCTAACTTCCTGCTATTTCAGCATCAATAAGAATTTAGTTACTGGCCATGCCACAGCCTTTCTGTTACTTTGATCACCATTCTTATTCTCACTCCTGCCATCTCTTTCACAGATAAGAGGAAAATGTTAAAATTGTCCAGGGCCTAGGCTAAGCAATAAAAACAAGGACTGTGAAAAGACAATGTAAAGAGAAAAAGGAGAAATGATAGAATAAAGGACTGAACAGTTTAAAGCCAGTACAGCTGACCAGTCCTTTGCACACAGAATACACCACCACTGTTCTCTCCAGTGTGGGAGGGGTCAGCAAGCAGACCTCTTGGCCATACAAGCAGACCTGACAGGATTTGGAAAATATTACAAAGGTTTTTTGCTATTCTTCTAAAATTTCAATCTATAGACTAAGATTATTTGCACAGGAAAGAACTGCCAAGGGCTGGTTCTCAGTATTAGGGTGTCCTTGGGGGGTGCTCGGGAATGGTTTTTTTTTGCGGGGGAGGGGGTTAAGTGCTGAGAAGTCAGATTATGTGGGAAGTAGACAGATGGCAGACAGATGTGGCAGAGGAGGGCAGAACATGCTGACTCACTTTCCTTCCTTCCTAGCGCCCTGGGAGGAGGGGCCGAGCACTTCTTGCTGCTCCTTTTTCTGCAAAAATGAGAAAAAGCTCACCAGACTCTGGGGCAAACGGGACAGTGACAATCTGGAATACGACACAGATGGGACAGTAACAATCTGGAATACGACACAGATGGGACAGTGACAATCTGGAATACGACACAGATGGGACAGTAACAATCTGGAATACGACACAGATGGGATAGTAACAATCTAGAATACGAGACAAATGGGATAACAGTAACAATCTGCAATACGAGACAAATGGAACAGTGACAATCTGGAATACAGGCAAATGGGACAGTAACAATGTGGAATACGAGACAAATGGGACAGTAACAATCTGGAATACAACACATACATGAGAAGAACCAAGAATGCTCTTCCAGCCTTGAAGGCTACTGTGCCTACATCATGGGCCTTGAAGGCGAAGGAGGGAGGGAGGGCACCCTCTTCTAGCAAGGAGGAGGGATCTACAAACAGGCAGAAACACACATCTAAATAAAATAACAAATCTTAAAGAATGGACAGAGTATTTGGCACTGAGTGGAGAAGACTTTCTGATCTGCTCCGAAGAGCACTGCCTATCACTGTCTCCTCCCTTAAAATTAATCCTGGGCTGGAGATATAACTGGGAAGCTAAGAGCAGGGTGTGCTCCTGTAGAACACCCAGGGTCGGTTCCTTAACACAGGTTCCAAGGGATGTGAACCCCCTTTTCTGACCCCCTCAGCACTGCCCGACAGGGGAAATAGCTCCTTACATACAAGTAGCACAAGCATGAGGAACTGAATTCAAATCCCAGGCACCCATGTAAAAAGAAAGTGCAGTCATATGCACCTGTAATCACAGCTCTGCAGAGAATGGGTAGGTGGAAGACAGGCAGATGTGGTGGGGGAAGGGCTATTTAAATGACAAAGACCCAAGAGGATGTCAAGGTCTGGCAAACACCTTTAAACCCAGCACTCTGGAGGGGAGGCAGAGGCAGGTGGATCTCTGTGAGTTCAAGGCCAGCCTGGTCTACATAGTGAGTTCCAGGCCAACTGCGGCTACAGGGAGGGCCTGTCTCAAAAAAGACAAAAAAAAAGATGGATCCAAACATAACAGTCAAAATGGTTCTGTAAGCTTTTTAAACTCTAGCTCAGTACCTGCCCACTGCTTTTAACATGTTCTACAAGACCTGTGTAATAAGCTGAGCAGAACAATGGCTCACCAAGAAAAGAATTTCAGAGGACAGTTTCTGTGCACAGTCTTTATTCTAGAAAATTAGTATCAGGGCTGGAGAGATGGCTCAGTGGTTAAGAGTGCCAACTGCTACTGCAGAGGACCAGGGCTCGATTCCCAGCACCCACATGGGTGCTAAGAACTATCTTTAAGCCTGGTGGTGGAGCCCGCCTTTAATCCTAGCATTTCGGAGGCAGAGGCCAAGCCTAGGGCTACAGGGAGACCCTGACTCAAAAAGACAAGGAAAAAAAAAAAAAAAGAAAAAAGGAAAATTAGTATCTTAATGGTTTGTATATTTTTAAAAAATTACTTTTAATTTGGTTGAAATTAATTCATAGCATTAAATATCTATAACAGAATTTCACATTAATTGGTCTTCAAATAAATAGTAAGTCATGACAAAATCCACCCTTAAAGGTGCATTTTTTTTTAATTTTATTTATTTCTGTATGTGTACAAATGTACTGTCTGCATGCAAGTCTGTGCACCCGTGTCGTGCAATGCCGCGGAGGTCAGAAGAGAGTGTCGGATTCCCCTGGAGCTGGAGTTCTCCTGGAATTGGAGTTTCAGACGGTTCTCAGCCGCTATGTGGGTGCTGGGGATCGAACCCTGGTCCTCTGCAAGAGCGGTCGGCGCTCTTAACCGCTAGGCCATCTCTCCAGCCCAAAGGTGCATTTTAAAATGATAAATATGCCAGGTGTGATAGAAATGTGCGCTCAGAGTTACACAAAATAGTAAAGATTTTAAAAGTAATCTTTTAAATGAAAAAAGAAAATAAAAATGTTAAGATAAGTAAATAATAAAGTAATTCTTGCCTTTCCTTTGGATATTTTTATTAAGTTTTCTTTAAGAATTTACTGGATGAGTTTCACAAACAAAACTGATGAGCTATTTTATTTATCCCTCAGGAACAGCCAGAGAGGAGTCAGAAAACCACATACACAAAGCTAAAATCAATCTAAAGAGCCCTTCAGGGACAGTAGTCCTGGACTCTTGAGCTTGTGCAGGCTACCAATCTGCTTAGCACTCTAGGTAGAGCAAAGGATGCAGGGCATGCTCTGCTTGCAGCTAGCATGCACTCCGACATCAGTCCCAACGCCTCGCCTCCATGCCTGGCAGTGGAATAGCTAAAGCAACCTGAGCAAAAACTACAATACAGAGGGCATCACCTTGTCAGGATTCAAGCTATACTACAGGGCTATAGTCATAAAGACAGCCTGGTCCTGGCACAAACACAGACCCTTTGACCAATGGAACAAACTGAAGATCCAAACTTGAGCTCATACAATTCAGTCTTAATAACTGTGTGTTTGCACGTGGGACCATCAGTCCTGCAGCTGAGTTTCTGTCAGGGCCATCGGCCTGTGTGCACACACTCTTCAGCCTGTCCAACCACAAGGTCAACAGCCACACAAGTTGCCTTGCTGAAGATTTCAAGTTAGGAATAGGTTTGTTGCACCAACCTCCAGGTCTGAGGTGTGTCTCCCTCAGCCTCCAGAGAACTGGGATTAAAAGCCTGAACCACCACACTTGGCCCTCCTTTAATTTCTTAAAACTAAATGACTGGGGCTGGAGAGATGGCCTAGAGGTTAAGAGCGCCAACTGCTCTTGCAGAGGACCCGGGTTCGATCCCCAGCACCCACATGGCAGCGGAGAACCTTCCGTAACTCCAATTCCAGGAGAACTCCAGTTCTAGGGGAATCCGAGACCCACTTCTGACCTCTGCGGCATTGCACGACACGGTGCACAAACCTACATGCAAACAGTATATTCAAATAAATAAATAAATAAATATTAAAAACTAAATGACCATGATGATTCTTTTCCCTATTTTTTATTTAACTTCAACATTTCAGTTATTTGCAGTAATAAACATTACTAATATTAACTAGCATTACTTCAGTTTTGAAACTACAAAATACCAAAAATATATTACTGCAGAAGATGTTAACTATAAAGTTTTTATAGAAACACACTACATGGAAAACAATGGATGTGTGTGTATGTTTGCTAAACATCTTTGTGTTGGTTTTCTTTTCACAATGAAAATTACAAGAGATATCTCAACAAAGAGTAATTACAAAATCTATCTTATAAATGATTATGTGTGCATGCACTGTCTACATGTCTTCATTTTTTAAAAAATGAACTTAGGGCTGGAGAGATGGCTCAGCAGTAAGTACACTGGCTGTTCTTGTAGAAGACCTGTGTTCTGATCCTAGCACCTCCATGGCAGCTAACAATCATCTGTAACTACAGTTCCAGGGGATCAGATGGCCTCTCTGTCTTACAAGGGAATTACACACCATGGGTACACTTACACATATGCAGGCCTAACACTTATACACATAAAAATAAATAAAATGACTACTGAAAATAAAACTTAAAAAAAAATCCACGTGTGGTAGCACATGCCTTTAATTCCAGCACTCAGGAGGCAGAGGCAAGCTGATCTCTGTGAAATCAAGGCAAGCTGAGGCTATGAGGAGACCCTGGGTCTACATAAGAGTTTCAGGCCACCTGGGGCTACAGGGAGACTGTCTCGAAAAGACCAAAACAAACAAACAAAAAAGATTAAGATATACTTAATTACACAGTTCTGGTCACAATATTATCAGCTTTATCCTTGCCTCAATCCTGATTATACAACATGGTTCCTATTGCTTAAGGATATAAATTAATTTTAAGAGATGATTACTCCAGGTGCAATTTCTCCTACGGATAATAGCTATCCTGAGATATAAACTCTTTATTCATAGATTTAAAAGGATCACTTATTTCTGTCTGTATATATGCATTTTAAGGATCTAAAACCAATAAAGGCATTTGTCCAGGTCCCTACCTATGCCAAACCTATGTAAAAATAGCTCTAATTATTTTTAAAAATTGGTTGCTTTAGGCCAGGCATGGTGGCGCACGCCTTTAATCCTAGCACTTGGGAGGCAGAGGCAGGCGGATCTTTGTGAGTTCAAGGCCAGCCTGGTCTATGAGTGAGTTCCAGGACAGCTGGGACTACAGGGAGACCCTGTCTCGAAAAGACAAAAAAAAAAATTGGTTGCTTTAAAAACCTGCTTTAGCCGGGCATGGTGGTGCACACCTTTAATCCTAGCACTTGGGAGGGAGAGGCGGGCGGATTTTTGTGAGTTCAAGGCCAACCTGGTCTACAGAGCGAGTTCCAGGACAGCTGGGGCTACAGGGAGACCCTGTCTCAAAAAAGAGCAAAAAAAAAAAAAAGTATTATTAAGCTTAGTTGTAAACTTTAAGATGTTTTTTAAGATGATTTTGTAAGCCTTAAAGCAATTTTTTTTTTTTTTTTTTGGTCTTTTGAGACAGGGTCTCCCTGAGCCCCAGGTGTCCTGGAACTCGCTCTGTAGACCAGGCTGGCCTTGAACTCCCAAAGATCTGCCTGCCTCTGCCTCCCAAGTGCTAGGATTAAAGGCGTGCGCCACCACCCCCAGCTTAATGTTACATTTTAAGAATATGTTTGGCGGGCATGGTAGCGCACACCTTTGATTCCAGCACTCAGGAGGCAGAGGCAGGAGGATCTCTGTGAGTTTAAGGCCAGCCTGGCCTAAGCACCGAGTTCCAGCCCAGCTGGGAGACCTCATCTCAAAAATTAAAAAAAAAAAAAAAAAAAGAGTATGTTTGAGATAATTCACCTCTGTGCTTTAAATTTTAAAGAAAAAATAATTTAGCTAAATATTGGTTAAATCATTGAAATAATTACTACAAAGGTAAAGAGATGGCTCAAATAAAAATAAAGTAAAAAATGCTAAAATCTAATCTTCTAGATGCTTCAAGCCCTAACAAAAGGTAACGGCTTCCTAAAAAAAAAAATAATTTCAAACTGCATACCAAAATAAAACAAGGTTATTAATATCTTCCTACCTCTAATTATTACTGTAGTCAAAATACCATATATATTTTTCTACGTTTCAAATCCATTCTTGGATTTATTTAAAATTATCTCATTAAAATGTTTTCTAAATTTTTTTGTGGGGGGGGGGTCTTTTTGAGGCAGGGTCTCCCTGTAGCCCCAGCTGGCCTGGAACTCAGAATCAAGGTAAAATTATATATAATTTTTATTTACTCTTCTTTTTATTTGTCTTTTTGAGACAGGGTCTCCCTAAAGCCCCAGCTGGCCTGGAACTCATTTTGTAGACCAGGCTCATTTTGTAGACCAGGCTGACCTTGAACTCAGAGATCCAATGCCTCTGCCACTAGAGTGCTCTGACTAAAGACTATGCTACCATGCCCAGCTTATTTACTATTTTTGTTTTATGTGTATAAGTGTACTGCCTGCATGTGTGTAAGTGCACAGATGTCGTGCAATGCCTGAGGTCAAATAAGGAACCAGCAGGTTCTGGGATTCAAACCTGGATCCTCTGCAAGAGCAGCCAGTGCTCTTAACCACTAAGAAATCTCTCCAGCCCCATTAAAATTATATTTTTGGCGAACGAACGGAATAAAGAAAAAGAAATAAAAAGACTGTATCCACATACTTCTGTAAATATTTTACTATGTTATTATTTTTTATTTTATGACTATGAGTGTACTACCTGCATGTATGCAAGTGCACCTATGTTAAGCAATGCCCATGGAGGTCAGAAGAGGGCATTGGATACCCTGGAACTGGACTTAATAATTTTTTGCTACAATGTGGGTGCTAGGAATGGAACCTGGGTCCTCATTAAAAGCAGCCAGTATCCAGGTATTTCTAACCTGCTCCTATACTACAAAATTCAAGATGAAAATTCTGAAAATCACATGTGCTGACTTCATCTGAAAACTCATCCATATGTACTTCAATGATGCTGGATCTACAATTGACAATCCAGTATCCCAAGTGTACTGCCTGCATGTGGGTAAGTGCACCAGTGTGCCAGGCAATGCCCAAGGAACTCAGAAGGCACAGGATCCCCTGCTGGGTGAACCATAAAATGTCAGTCTATAAGTGCTTACAGACCAAACTGTAAGCATTTTTCTCAGAGTTCTGATAGCTACAAGGTCAAAGTAGCAGCATGCTAATTTCTGGTGTGCCCTTTCTTCCTGCCTTGAATATAGCCACCATATGGTTCTGTCTTCATAGAACCTTGTTTATCCCCATGTACACAAGAGCATGAGGCAAACTCCTGTATTCTTCACTTGTGGCCACTAATACACGTCTGGGTCAGAGTCCCAATTTTATGCCTTCATTTAACCTTACTTCCTAACAAGTCTCACATCCCAAGGTGAATCTGGGAAGGACACCATCCCTAATGATGCTTTCTAAGTCTGAAGCACCCTAAACACAGCACTGTGTCATGTGGCTACATGTGGCTACTGCTTCCTACCCACACTGACCTGGCTCCTTCAAGGGAAGGCCCAACATGCCACCATCTGTAGGTGAATCTAATCTGAGCTTAGGCATGCATGGTTAACGTTACAGCCAGGGCCTCCCAGAGGCACAAGTGGGTGTCATGGGACCTCTCTGGCTATGCCCACAAACTGGGATTCGATGATGCAAAGGTCTGGATTACTCCCCAGGAGGTGACGTCACGCTGCCTAGATAATGATCCATTGATTTGAATAAGGTGCTGTCGTAGTTTGTCTTCCATTGCTGTGACAAAACACTCTGACACCAACACCAACTTGGGGGAGGAAAGGGTTTATTCAGCTTACATCTCCCAGGTCACAGATCATCACTTAGGGAGCTCAAGGCAGGAACTCAGGGCAGGAACCTGGAGGCAGGAGCTGAAGCACAGGCCATGGAGGAGTGATGTTCACTGGCTTGCTCTCTACTGGCTTGCTGCTCTGGCTCATGCCCAGCCTGCCTTCTTATACTGTCACTGCTCAACAATCAAGACAATACACCACAGATGTGGCCACAGGCCAATCCAATGGAGCCAATTGCCCAATCGAGGCTCCCTCAACCCAGGTGTGTCAAGTTGACACCAAAGCTATCCAGCACAGGTGCCATGCTGTATTTGGATTTATACATACTGCCCTGTGTCCCTGCGTTGTGCTTCTCAGTTGTTATGGTGGAGATAACCAGGATAAACCACACTACTCAGAGCCATCACTTAGACTGTCTCAATCATCATTTAAGACCACTGCTCTCTATTCTTGGGGAGGGATGGTCCTTGATAAGGGGTTTCAAATACCCCAGGATAGCCTCAAACTCACTGTTGCCAAGGAAAGGATGACCTTGAACTCCTGTTCCTCTGCTTCTCTTCTCCAGCGCTGGGATCATAACAAGACTTTACCACCCATTTTAAATTATGAAGAGCTGACTTCATTGGAGAAGAGACAAATTTAAATTTTAAATTTTGTTGCTGACATCATACAAAAAAAAAAAATCAGGAGGAAAAAAAGGCCACAAGAAAAAATGTTTCATGGATTCAAAGTCAGAGGAAATTAACAAAGAACAGATAGTTCAACGGGACAAGTTTGTAACAGCACAAAGTATTTATAGCTGCAGTTCTCTGAAGTCCTACAAACCAAGTTCCTGAGAGTGGAGTGATGCAATGCTGCAGACTGGTGGAAATAAAACCCAGATCCAAGGACCCCACACCACTACTCCTCAAAGAACACAAAGACAAAGCAAAAGTAACTGGGCAAAGCATATATGACTTTTGCAAAAGGGTGTGTTGCATGGTCAATCAGTTCCAGCAAGCACACAGGACCCAGGAGCTTGACAGCTTTTATCACTAACAGCAAGAGTACTGTGTCTTTTCCCCACTGGCTGGAGTCCAACCTCTGAGTCTTCCCCAACTCACATAAAGGAAGGGTGGGGGCTCAACCACCAGAGTCTTATCAGGTTCCAGAATGCATCAGGCCCTCTCCTTAAACAAGTTTTACAGAGGTGATGGGATTAAAAATTGGGATTTTTTTTTTTTTTGAGACAGGGTATCCCTGTATCCCCTGCCCTGGAACTCATATCGATCAGACTGCCCTGGAACTCAGAAATCTGCCTTCCTCTGCCTCCCAAATGCTGGGATTAAAGGTATACACCACCACACCTGCCAAGTTTAGATTTTTGTTTTTGTTGATGTTGTCTTTTTGAGACAGGGTCTCCCTGTAGTCCCAGCCTGCTCACTATGTAGACTGGGATGGCCTTGAACTCACAGAGATACCCTTGCCCATGCCTCCCGAGTGCTGGAATCAAACGCATGTACCACCATACCTGGCTAAGATGAGAACTTCATAAACCAAGTTTTACAGGGTTTGGAAGAAAAGACTACTTACTATTTAATGATTCCTACAGGACTCAGAGCCAAAAGTATACTAGGCTAACATTAGTCCCTTAACAGGCATTTATTACCAACCTCTACCAGACTTAATAGCCTTGTTAACGATTAAGTAAAACTTTTGGAATGCACTGTTATCAGACCACTAGCTTCTAGCAACCCGAAAACAGACTGTCAGAAAAATCTCCCAGTTTACAGTAAGTAGCCCAGTGCCTCTCCCCATGTATTCAATGTACAGATGTTAGGTTGGGCTGGGGGGGAAAGCTAAGATGGCATAGAACAGAAAGACCTTCCTTTCTTTTCTGGTCAGGCCAGATTCCAATGAGACCTCTGAACCTGAGGCCCATCTCCTGATCCCCTGACCTGGCTTAATTGGCCAGATTCCAACATGTCACCATCTCCCCTCCCCCCTATAAAAGGCTCTCCCCGCCTCCCAGATGAGCGCTTTCTCATGGTCCTGGAGGTCATGGATATGAGAGAGGGCTAAATGCCTGCCTTTACTTACTTTTTTTTTAATTTATTTATTTATTTTGTATGTGTATGAATGTACTGTCTGCATGCAGGTTTGTGCACCCATGTCTTGCAATGCCGCGGAGGTCAGAAGAGGGCATCAGATTCCCCTGGAACTGGAGTTAAAGACAGTTCTCAGCCACCATGTGGGTGCTGGGGATCGAACCCGGGTCCTCTGCAAGAGCGGTCAGCACTCAATCACTAAGCCATCTCTCCAGCCCCAATTTACTTTTAATTAGGACTGATTTTGCCTTTATCTCTGCAACAGACACTTCTTACACACAAGTTCAGAGAGCCACTTTCACAGTGGAACACAAAAATTAAATGATACGAATCCACATTCTTGGCCCACAGTCACTCGTATTTGGCTGAGAATAAAGTTCCTCTTATTCCTTGGGAGCAAGAGCAGTGTTTCCCATCAACATAGTTAAACTTGTGATTTCTCAGTGCTTATTATAATATCCTATGTAAGCTGGAAACAAGAAAGACTGCAGTGCCAGAGCCCCAATAGAGAGAGGGAAGAGCTAACAGTCCTTTGTCAGCAGGCCAGCAAGGGAATATACCAGATCACATAAACACCTGTCAGCAGGCCAGCAAGGGAATATACCAGATCACATAGACACCTGTCAGCAGGCCAGCAAGGGAATATACCAGATCACATAGACACCTGTCAGCAGCCCAGCAAGGGAATATACCAGATCACATAGACACCTGTCAGCAGCCCAGCAAGGGAATATACCAGATCACATAGACACCTGTCAGCAGCCCAGCAAGGGAATATACCAGATCACATAGACACCTGTCAGCAGCCCAGCAAGGGAATATACCAGATCACATAGACACCTGTCAGCAGCCCAGCAAGGGAATATACCAGATCACATAGACACCTGTCAGCAGCCCAGCAAGGGAATATACCAGATCACATAGACACCTGTCAGCAGCCCAGCAAGGGAATATACCAGATCACATAGACACCTGTCAGCAGCCCAGCAAGGAAATATACCAGATCACATAGACACCTGTCAGCAGCCCAGCAAGGGAATATAGCAGATCACATAGACACCTGTCAGCAGGCCAGCAAGGGAATATACCAGATCAACACAAACACCTGTCAGCAGGCCAGCAAGGGAATATACCAGATCACATAAACACCTGTCAGCAGGCCAGCAAGGGAATATACCAGATCACATAGACACCTGTCAGCAGCCCAGCAAGGGAATATACCAGATCACATAGACACCTGTCAGCAGGCCAGCAAGGGAATATACCAGATCACATAGACACCTGTCAGCAGGCCAGCAAGGGAATATACCAGATCAACACAAACACCTGTCAGCAGGCCAGCAAGGGAATATACCAGATCACATACACACCTGTCAGCAGCCCAGCAAGGGAATATACCAGATCACATAAACACCTGTCAGCAGCCCAGCAAGGGAATATACCAGATCAACATAAACACCTGAAGGCAAGGAAGGCACATTTTCTTCTGAATTATTCATATAACATTAAACCGAAGTAAATTTCACAGAAGAGCCAATAGTTTAAAGTTTTATAAATACTCTATAAACATAAGGAATACACAAAAGCTGGTAAAGTGCCCAAGAGGTTTTTTTTAAAAATGTGTTCAGCACTCAGGAGGCAGACGCAGGTGGATCACTGTGAGTTCAAAGCCAGCCTGGTCTACATAGTGAGTTCTAGGCCAGCTACTACAGGTAGACCCCGTCTCAGAAAGACCAAAAAAGAAAAAAGTGGACAGAAAAGTCCTAGCCATGTTAGCCATGTGCTTTCTATTTTCTAAAACATGTCTCTTTAGGCCAGGTGGTGGCTCACACCTTTAATCCCAGCACTCG
Organism: Rhizomys pruinosus; assembly: GCA_009823505.1. Lineage (NCBI taxonomy): Eukaryota > Metazoa > Chordata > Mammalia > Rodentia > Spalacidae > Rhizomys > Rhizomys pruinosus. Next base: position 166,979 of record VZQC01006659.1, read on the forward strand.
AGAGGCAGAGGCAGGCAGACCTCTGTGAGTTCAAGGTCAGCCTGGTCTACATAGTGAGCTCCAGGCCAACTGGGACTAAAAGGGAGACCCTGTCTTGATTTATTGATAGAGAGATTAGATAGATTAGATAGATAGATTGGATGGATGGATGGATGGATAGATAGAATAGTAGATAGATAGATAGATAGATAGATAAAAAAAAAAAAAAAAAAAAAAAAAAAAAAATAGAAGATAAAAAAAAAAAAGAGGGGTTTGTGGTGGCTGGAGAGTTGGCTCGGTTGTTAAGAGCACCGACGCTCTTGCAGAGGACCCGGGTTCGATCCCCAGCACCCACATGGCGGCTAAGAACCGTCTGTAACTCCAATTCCAGGAGAACTCCAGTTCCAGGGGAATCTGAGACCCTCTTCTGACCTCCGCGGCATTTCACGACACGGGTGCACAGACCTGCATGCAAAACAATACATTCGTACACATACAAAAATAAATAATAAAAAAAAAATTAAAAAAAAAAAAACATTCCTTTGATAGATAGATAGATTAAAAAAAAAAAAACATTCCTCTGACCTATCTAGTAGAAAGTCACAAGAGCTTTTTTTGGCACATGAGTTCTTTGTTGTTGAATAAAATGAGACTAAGTAAAAAAATAATCAGTATATTGTTCACATTTTAAACTTTTCTCTAGAACATTAACTGCAACCACCAGCACTGAGGAGGCAGAGGCAGGAGGATCTCTGAGTTCAAGGCCAGCCTGATCTACATAGTGAGTTCCAGGACAGCTGGGACTGAAGGGAGACCCTGTCTCAAAGACCAAAAAAATAAATAAAATCAACTGCAACCATAAAGGCAAAGACACAGTCCATTTAGTTCCTGTGCATGTCAGCCGAAACAAAATGAAGCATTTTAATAACTGAAAAGCAGACCAAGAAAAACAAATACAAAGAAAAAACCTAGAATTATCTAGTTTTGTCATTCATTCAGCAGGAAAACTACTCTTAAATTTAAGTCCATACTGGCAGAATAAACAGCAACACCTTATGTTAAAATAAGTCAAAGGAAAGCCACAGATAGCACCTTCTAAAGCCTAAAGCAGAGCCTTTAATCTTAAAGCAGGAAAACAAAGTACCGCCCATTTTCACAAATATACTGCGGGAACAGGAGGAAAGCAGGAAATAGCCATGCTCAGCCCAATGGGGACAACACAAAGGCCGGAACTAGCCTCCAAATCAAAAGGAGTCTGCCCTTATTTTATTCACACAAGTTTCTGGCTAGCAAAGGTACAAAAGCTATGGAGATTCACAGCAAGAAAGCCTAGAGCAGACATGTAAAGGGTGATGCCATCAGGGACTAGACACAAAGGAAAGTATTTCAGCTGGTAGTTCAGCAAATGGAGCACTGCAGAGGGCTTTGCTTCCTGGTTAAGGCAGTAAGCTTGGCAGGCTTCTCAAAATGCACCACAGCCCACAGCTTCCCAGGAACTCTCCCTAAAAGGTTTTTAGGAGGAAGTCTTCAGTGAATCACTTCTCTATGTACATCATTTTTTACTACAACAACGGGTAAATTCCATCAACAACTCAACTGCTGTCCAATCAGCCACCAATGTACCATCTCCTCCAAGACCAGGATCTCCGTCCCTGTGTTGACTTCTTGCGTGGGTGCTCAGCCACAGCCCTACTAGTTGTAGCAGGTCTGAGCTGCTACACATTAGAAGCATGTGCTTCTAATCAGAAATCTGGGGCCAGCCTGGTCTACAAGACCACCTAAGCTACTGGGCAAGCCTGCTCAAAAAGAGAATAGCTGTGAATGCTCCTTCCTGTGCCTTCTCTCCATGTAGTGCAGGACAGCCTGAAATTCTGTATGGAGGATGAGTTTAACCTCCTAATCCTCCTGCCTCTGCCTCCTTAACCTCCTAACCCTCCTGCCTCTGCCTCCTTAACCTCCTAACCCTCCTGCCTCTACCTCCTTAACCTCCTAATCCTCTTGCCTCTGCCTCCTTAACCTCCTAACCCCCCTGCCTCTGCCTCCTTAACCTCCTAATCCTCCTACCTCTGCCTTCTTAACCTCTTAATCCTCCTGCCTCTGCCTCCTTAACCTCCTAATCCTCCTGCCTCTGCCTCCTTAACCTCCTAATCCTCCTGCCTCTGCCTCCTTAACCTAACCCTCCTGCCTCTACCTCCTTAACCTCCTAACCCTCCTGCCTCTACCTCCTTAACCTCCTAACCCTCCTGCCTCTACCTCCTTAACCTCCTAACCCTCCTGCCTCTGCCTCCTTAACCTCCTAATCCTCCTGCCTCTGCCTCCTTAACCTCCTAATCCTCCTGCCTCTACCTCCCAGGTGCTCTTTTTTATAACTCTCTTTTTACCCAATTTCTTATCAGTAAATTTTTAAAACATTCTTTATTCAAATTACTGTGATTTCTCTTCTCCTGCCTGGACTCAGAGTAATAGAATCCTAAAATTGAGAGAGACAACTATCAGACTGTTGACTAAAGACAGTGTTCCAGCTGTAAAACAACTACAAATAGAATGAACAGCTACTGACATCTGGTCAAACAAAGTATCCAGAATGCCCTGGATTTGATTTAAATTACTATACCACACAAATACTACTTTTTATCTTTTGTAAATTTAAGTACTGAGAGGATTTATTTCTAATTTTGGCAAAATTCTAAACATCTGCTGCCAGCATTTCTGTCTTAAGAGTTTTAAGTTCTGACTTGGGACTCCTGGATGCCTAGAAGGACTGCAGTACAGTACGGACAACAGCACCCACCAATCCTGCCATCAAGTTCCTAAGGAGAAAGTACATCTACAGCCTGACTTCTAGAAAGAAGATACCTTAGAGCTTTCATCAAGTGAAAGCTAGCTTGAACGGACCTTGTTAACTGAAGGGTAATCTTCTGGTGCCAGTGATTCTCCTCAACAGACCTCAATAATCATTACATTAACTCCTTAAATTTCATGATAAAAGGCCCAAAATAGAACTACGATGAATAGGGCCTACTATGATGAACACCAGAAAGTACCAAAAAGAGTGTCTCCTATCACACACAAATGGACAGTCTCCTATCACACACAGATGGACAGTCTCCTGTCACACATAGATGGACAGTCTCCTATCACACATAGACAGTCTATTACACACAAATGGACAGTCTCCTATCACACACAGATGGACAGTCTCCTATCACACGTAGCTGGAGCTACAGGGAGACCCTGCCTCAAAAAAGACAAAAAAAAAAAAAAAAAAAGACTTGCCTAGAGACACTCAGAACCCTAAATCTGGCTCCGTTTCTTCACCTGTGAACTGGGGGTAACAGTACATACTAATGTAATTACAAGGACCAAATGAGAATAAAGCACACAAAAAGAAAATCAGCCAATAATGTTCTGTGTGTTCTGGGAGTTACTAGGGAAAAGGCAGAATTAGGGACTTTCTTAGGACAATTAATATCAGTAAGCAGGATGAACAGCAAACCTACCGAGGAGAGAGCTCGCTGCACACATGCTAGCCGCACATACTAGAAAAAGCAAGGATAACAGAAACTACTGAGAAGAGCAGAGAGTGAGAAATACAGGGTGATCTTTTGGTTTGGGGCCAACACGACTAAGAAAGTACGATCATTGATAGAAACAAGGAAATAAGAGGAACTAAATCTACACAGCAACTAAGTGAAAATAACAAGAGTTTATCAAAAACAACAAAAGAAACAAATCTGAAATAAAGAAAACAAGGCTGGTGATGCAGAATTGCGGTGCTGGGGACAAGGCGGCTGAAACCATGGGTCTGCGTAGGATCAAAGGGAAAACCAGAGCTCCAAAATGAGGGGAGAACCAAAACGGAGGAAGCAACACCTACAGCCAAAGCGGTGCAGGAACAGGGGCAACAGGGACTGGGAGGGCCATTTGCTTGCTGGCTGGCAGAAGGTGCAGAGGTGGCCCATGGGCACTTCACACCCTACAGCTCTTCAAATGCTGTGTAATTCACAGTATAAACTCATGGTCTTGGTACAGGACAACCTACAAGTTCCAAAGATATTAATTATTCCAATTCAATCTCCACCAGGGCACAATTAATGCAAGCTAATTATGAAATGTTATTTCAGTGTCACAAAGCTTGACTTCTAGCTTTCACCTGTTCATCTTTTGGCTGCACACAGGTCTTTAAGAGGCCCTTCTGATCACTCTGACGACCACTTCTCACCCCAGCCCCACTCCCTAGAATCCCAACTCTGGGAAAACAAGTCCTCATGCAATTCCACACGACTTGTTTTTTACAAGTTAGTTTTCAAAGCCCCCAGTGCTCTCACATCTTAGGTATGCAACAAATTGTGTTCTTTACCCTGACCAAAACAAAGCAAACCCAAAAAAGAAGGTTTGAAACTGGACATCATCCCTGGTGCTTTTTTTTTTTAATCATACACAGGACCAAAATAGTCAGTTTATTTCTAGCTACTCACATGAATATATATTCCCCAAAAGGATTTGAGGCTAAACTGGAAAATAAACTTTCCCATAAGCCCTAAGAATGCTCTTAATTTTTGTTTTGTTTTTTGTTTTGATCCTGGCACTCATACAGGCAGCCTTGTGCACGCTAGGCAAGCTCTTCACTACTGAGCTACACTTCCAGCCTCTATTCTTCCTTTGTAAATTTTTATTATTATTTTTTTATGTGTATGAGTGTACTGTCTGAATATAGGTTGGTGCACCCGTGTCGTGCAATGCTGCGGAGGTCAGAAGAGGGCGTTGGATTCCCCTGGAACTGGAGTCAAAGAAGGTTCTTAGCTGCCATGTGGGTACTGGGAATTGAACCCGGGTCCTCTGCAAGAACAGTCGGTGGTGCTCTTAACCACTGAATCATCTCTCCAGCCCTATTCTTCCTTTTTAAAAACACATAGACACTAGGGGCTGGAGAGATGGTCTAGTGGTTAAGAGTGCCGACTGCTCTTGCAGAGAACCTGGGTTCGATCTCCAGCACCCACATGGCAGCTGAGAACCGTCTTTAACTCCAGTTCCAGGGCAAGACGGCGCCCTCTTATGACCTCTGCAGCATTGCACAACATGGGTGTACAAACCTACATGCAGACAGTACATCATACACATAATAAAAAAAATAAATAAAAACACATAGACACTTAGCATGTTCTCCAGACCCTTCCTTGCCTCAACATACTCAACTAAAGAGATCATTCTGGGCTAGAGTTGAAACATTTTTGTGTCTCATAAATATAAACATATCCGGGGCTGGAGAGATGGCCTAGCGGTTAAGAGCCGACCTTTTTTTTTTTTTTTTTTTTTTTTTTTTTTTTT